>CM052886.1:128238506-128254781 GCA_028534135.1 Potos flavus | reverse complement strand
AAAAAAAAAAAGAAATAAACTACTAAGAAGTAAATGCCGCTCACCATTGTTGGTACGTCAGTATAGGTCAGCAGGAAAAAAAAACCGTGATAAGCTTTCCTCTTTGATACCAAGAAGACATTCTAGTTCAAGCTTTAATACCTTCCTATGTTTTCCCTAGATGAACTGTTCATTTTCTGCTGCTTTTCATTCTTTTCCATATTTCACATTGGAGGATCGGTACAGCCTTTAAAACTTCATTAAGAGGAGCAAATTCAATATCCACTGATTTCTTCTCAAAAGGCACTTTAACTCATCAGATAGCCCGCCTGTCCCACTCTCGTGCATTCTCTGGCCATGACAAAACTCAGTAGGACACAGGCAAATCCAATAAATAGAAGAAGAAATCTACTGAGTTTTGAATGTTTGGTGCATTCATTCGATCCGTCCAGGACTATGAGCCCCAAGCCTCCCATTGTAAACAGGACGCTGGATGCGAGTCCTTCCATGATATATTGTCCCAGCCGCTGCTGGTCTCTGAGGCCCATGTTCGTCGGTCACAGAGCCGACACTTGGGGTTCAACAGTAACATCATCGGGGATCCTTCGGGTGGTGAGGAAGAAAGAATGCCACCAGCGGAGCGTACACAGTCACGGCCCACAGCAAGTGCACCCAGAGTGGCTCCTCCTGCCTCAGGCTGGGACATTCGAGCGCTAAGGACAGGACTTGGTGCAAAGTCTCCATGTTGGTGGCTGTAGGGGCGGCTCTTGACCCTCTGTATTATTTTATTTTTATTTAACCCTATAACATAATGGGTGCCTGGGTGGCTCAGTTGGTTAAGCAACTGCCTTCGGCTCACGTCATGATCCTGGAGTCGTGGGATCGAGTCCCGCCTCGGGCTACCTGCTTGGCGGGGAGCCTGCTTCTCCCTCTGAGTCTCCCTCTTCTCATGCTCTCCTTCTCTCTCTCAAATAAATAAATAAAATCTTTAAAACAAAAACAAACAAACAAACAAACCCTATAACATAAACTATTTCCCATGACGGTCAAGCTAAAGGAAACACTTGGATAGCCCTTGCTGTCGGGTTGGACCTGTTCTAAGAGCTGACCATATAAGGACTCGTTATTCCACATTCTTACGTTATTCGTAAGAGACACTGTTCAGTGCACCCACTGATCTATCACAATTTAATTAGATGTCTTTGGCCTGTCTTCTGATAAAGAAGACATTTGGGGCTGAGGTGCGTTTTAGAGGCTGAGGACCAGTGCCCCAGAGCAGAGGCTGTGTCTTTCTGATTCCGTGTCTTCTCTTCGCAGGAATATTCCAGCTTGAGCTAAAGAGCGAGCTCAGTTCTAGGTCCTGGGAAAGAGCCAAAGGTCCGACCAACGCACTGGTCCTCTCTCATCTCTGACCCCAAAGCCACGAACCTTGTCTCCTGAGTAGGAGCGTGGCCTTCCTAGCTGAGAAGTCAGTCTCCGACAGGACGACATTCCCGAGGGTCAGCGTCCTTAACACCTTCTGAGCAAACGTGGATGTTCTCGGAGCCGGAGATAGGGGATGAGGTGGTAGTGTCGGGATGTGTGCAAAGTATGATGAGTCAAGGGTAAGACTTTATGATGGTGTTCAGATGATTTTTTTTAACTAATGGCTCCAAAAAAGGTTACACATAATCTTATCTTCCACTTATTTCTTTAAAGACTCCAAGGATGTAAATTAATCTTTTCTGACAAAGATCCCACATCAGGGGCAGCAGTTTCAATTTGGGCTGTTCCCTGGTTTAGTCTGTGGTCGGTGCTCCGCTGTCATTTCCCAGGATCTTTCCTTTACTCTTTGTAGGAACAAACCGTGTGTTACATGGAGAGACAGTTGTGCGCCCTGCTGGTCTTTTTCGCCCTGGGCCCTCCCTCCCTGGGAGGACGGTGTCACTTACTGCCCCGGCTGCGGCTCTGGGTGTCCGCGTCAGGCCTTCCACTTGTCCTTTTCTACTGCGACAGCTCGGACGGCACGTGCGAAGACGTCGATGTAGCAGGTTTGCCTACTACCACACGTATCATTCTAATTGTACGGTGGGGACAAGAGAAATTTCTACCAGGTGGATCCCTGGCCTCAGTGGACGCACTGTGAACCTGACCTGGGCCAGGACACCTGCTGCTTGGTCCCTGTAGCCCCCGTTCTCCCCGGGGGCCGTGGCGACACGTGGGGCCTTCCAGTATCAATGTCCGCCTGGATCTTACGTACAACCGTTCTTGAAATGGAAGGGTATTTCTCTTTCTTGATTTTAGGGTTACCGAGTGAATGGTCAGAAGTCCCTTTGTTTATCAAGCCAAGTATTTGTGGTGGTGTTGCAGGTCCTCCCTTCTCAGGACTTGTCTCCTTTAGTCAGTGATTCTGGGTCTGAAAACTGGTTCAAGATCGGAAGCTGAGCAGGGTGTTGTGATTTCATTTGTAGCTGGGGCTGCCGCCACAGTCCCCTGGTACCTATTCTTGGTTTCCGCTGATTGGACCGACCACCACAGCCTGTGTTGGGCATCCATCTGGCTTCTAGGGAGGCTGTGTTCCGTGCGTCTCGTCTCCAGCACTCTGGAGAGCCGACTGCCTTGCGAGCGCGCGCGCACGCGCACACACACACACACACACACACACACAGTAGCCGACTGCCCCCCCCCACACACACACGTGCGTCGTCTCCAGCACTCTGGAGAGCCGACTGCCACACACGCGCACACACACACAGACTCTGGTGGACTCGTGCTGCTGTCTCTGGCTGGGATCATTTCAGGACCCTATAATCCGCATGGCTAACAGTGAGATTACTTCTGGAGCAGAATCTCTAATAAGCCCAGGCCTTGCGAGGACACTTGCCACGTAACTTCTCCGTGATCCCGCACATTTCTCTATTTCTTCAGACTCCTGCCACATCGTCATCAGTGGGGTTCCAGCATCTCATGGTAAACCCACTCTAGTGTGGACACTTCTCTCAGCTCTTGACCCCTCCTTTCTGTCATCAGGCACGACAGTCCTGGCATTTCTACTACAGTTAGTGAGAGCCGTTTCTTTTTCCAGGCAGGAGAATCCAAAAGTGTGTTGGGTTCTTGCCAGTGTAAAATTTCTGCACTTTGGGAAAATGCTCCGATATCAGTGAACTCTCCTGTAGCTAACTTTGTGTTCTGTGCCCCTTGATCCAGAACCCTCAGAATCTAGTTCTTTATGGGACAGATGTTGAGTAGGTGGCAGAGCCCATGACGTTTGGCAGAACAGAAGCTTCTGCGTTGTCATCGAGCGAGAAGGACGTGCTTGCCCTTAATGAGGAGAACTGGGGGTCTGGGAAATCTGGGGTTTAGATGTTCTAATGCATCCAACCAGATGTCTCCACCCAGTGTCTCAAGGTTCTATTCTTTTCCAATCAAGGCCATGACCTAGGCATAGAAGATGATTTAGTTGGCGAATTTAACCTTCTTTGGAGCTCTACTATTCCTACGATTAAGTCTTGGACCTAAACCTTAGCTTCTTGTGCCCTCGGGTTGCAGATGAGAGGTTCTTTACCTCCTCCCGTGGAGGAACTCTGGCTTCCACAGTTAGCCTTTATTTGGTCAGATTTCACTCTCAGTCTTTAATCCTCTCTCTCCAATGCATCAATTTCTTTTAGTAACCACCTTAAAATTGCCTTAAAATTGTATCACCTTACAAATACCACCTCTCCCACATTTCTCAAGCACCTGATACATCACACCCATACGTATCCTTTCACCAGCGTAACCACCTCATTCAGGTTTGGTGAAAGTTTTAAAAATTGCTATGGGGCACCTGGGTGGCTCCGTCGGTTATGCGTTGGACTCTAGGTTTCGGCTCAAGTCATGAGGTCAGAGTTGTGAGATCGAGCCCTGCGTTGGGTTCCACACCAGGCATAGAGTCTGCTTAAGATTCTCTCTCTTCCTCTTCCTCTGCAACACCCCCCCTCCGCTTCCTCTCTAAAAAAATAAGAAAATAAAAATTGCACTGCTACTCTGCACCAGTGGCTTTGCCCCGCCCACCTCCTCACTGCCGCCTGGGTGGTGGATGGCTCAGCTTCAAAACTCTCATCTCAGCACCCTCTTTCTCAGATCCCTTCTGCTGCCAACCATTGCAGACTGGGTTACCTTTAAAGACTGAAAGATGAGATTCGCACGCAGAGCTGACCTCAGGGTCAGCAGGAAAGCGTCAGACCCTCAGGGGTCTCTGCAGCTGATGGGCCCTTCAGAGCTGTCCCAAGTTGAGAAGTCAGGTCTTGCCTTTTATAGCCTCCACTGACCGGCAATTGGATGCAGGCTGCCCCTGCAAAGGGGACGTGACCTCCACCTGAGGTCATTCCTGACAAGGGGTGACAATTGAGAGCCACCAGGTGGCTTCCCAAGATCTGGGAGGAGAAGTCTTTCTCTCCAGGGGGCTCAGGTAATGTGGGAAACGTACCATCTGTGATAGTCACAGCGAGAAGGAAGAGAAGAGGAGACCAGGCTGAGCACAGGCGAGGGAACAGAAAGCACCAGTCATGCCGGATGCTGCAGAAACCACTTTATTGGGGACAGTGCAGGGCTGAGGAGTCTGGGGGGAGGGGAGCCCATCTTTCATAGGCTGCCTCGTCCAGGTGTCTTAACCTGAGTGCCCTGGAGGGTCAGACAGTAGGGAAGTTTCTGTAGGATCTAAATCAGAGAGAGGCTCTGGGTCCCACTGTCGCGGAGATGCCCTTCTCTGCACGCCGGCCAGGCTCCCGCTCCCACTCCACCTTAGGGCTCCCGAACCAGAATGGCCAGTCCGCGTGCGTGTGTGAGGGGTGTCGTGGGTGAACACTGAAAAGTTGGACACGGACAACACGTGTTTGTTGTAGGGGCGGGCGAGTGCAGCGAGGCGGGACCGAGGCGGTGCAGCCGCCATCCCCCGGTACCTCTGCACCTTCGGGGTGGAGAGAGAAGGGCGAGCACTCTGTCTAGGGACCTTCTCCTTCAGGACGTCCCGGCGGTCTGAACCATCCTCGCGGAAGGCTGGTTTTCCTTTGATGGAGGGGAGTGATTACATTTATAACAGAGGTCGGAGGATTTGGCGTTTCTGTGGTTTTGTTCTCCTCCCACACGTACGTTCTTGCAAGGAGAAACAGCAGTCGCCTTCTGATTATAAATCTACTTGGTAGAGAGTGGGAACTCTTGGTATGGAGAGATTTAGTCAAGGGGAGGCCATTAGGAAGAGTGTAGTGAGATACGCAATTTTTTTAAAGGTCTTCAGATAAGAAGCAGGGCAGCTCCTCCCGTAGACTCGGCCTCCTATCTACTTTGGAGCTGTTTCAGGTGCTCCAGGATGTCTGACTTGACCGCGCTGATGGGAGTCCGGTGGAACCAGCGCGTGACAGGGACCCCATCCGGCCCCACCAGGAACTTCTCAAAGTTCCAGCGGATGTCGTGGACCTTTACGGGATCCCAGGATATATGTCTGAATGAGCCCACAACCTCAGAGGGGTGAGGGCAGGAGAGCTGGAGCAGAGACGAAACAAACAGCGTCATTTCTGCTATTTTCACCCAGAGGGAACCCGCTCCCTCCCATGCCTAGATATTCTGACTTCCTGTGATGCTTAACAAATCCTCTGGGTCGCCACTGTGCCAACTATCAAGATGGTTGTAGATATAACAGCGAAAGTCTGTTCCCTCCTCCTGTTCCCCCGTGACCCCTGTGATCGCCAAGCCCCGCCACTGTGAGTAAGACCCGTCACCTCTGTGGCTGTCGGTTCCCTTTTCTGTGAAGCGAATGGTTCAGGTTAGAATGCAGTTTCCCAGATCTTAGGGCTCCTAGGCCAGTAGCGTTCCAAAAATATCTCTGGGACCAACATGGGACCACCATCATTAAATGATGAAGTGATGCTGTTTCTCTAAAGTTTTGTTTTGTCAAATAATAAAACTTTAGAGAAACAGCATCACTTCATCATTTAATTAAAAAAAAAAGAATATTGTAAGAATAAATTACACATAGGTCCTAATCTTAGAATAAAGGGAAGCCCTATGAGTCAGCTGAGTTTATGAAACCCTCCTTACACTGTCCTGGTTTCTTCAGTTTGCTGAGGGTATATACACATCTCTCGGGCTGGCGCTGGCTCGCCGACCAGCATTTAGGAATGAGTAATAGCTGGTGGTTAGGGACCTGTGAGCCTTCAGTTCTCTGGATCTACGAGTCAGTGTTTCATAAAAAGCACTTACTACATAGTATTAACCTGTTGATTTCTACTTCCCTCTCTCCAGTAGGAACCCATCAAGGACCAGGGACTGTGTCTTATCCTTCTTTACGTCCATATTCTTTAGCAAACTGCCTCATACTCAGCGAATGTACCTTGAATGACTGAATGTCAGTGAGCAAACGAGGGCGGTCCTGGGAAACACCGCCGCTCTGCACAGCCCTCTCCATCACAAATGCCGGGATCTCAGAAATACTAACAAATTAGACCCAATCTCTGTGCTAACGTGGAGCTCTCGTGCCAAGAGGCCAAGGCCACTTGCAAGCATGAGCCTCGGGTCCATTTCCACCACAGCAGCTCTAGGTGAGGAATGCCGGGGAAGAAGGGGTTTGGGTCAATAGTTCACGCACCTTCAAGAAGGTGAAGACCTTCTGTTCTCTCTCGCCATTCACATCCCCTTTCTCAAAAAGCTGGAAATTAGGTACGTATCCTTTCCCTGGACGGACGTACCTGCAACGAGTCACAGCGTTCCCAGGAAGGTCCAGAACGTGGGGAAGAAAGCTGAGGTGGGGCCCCATGGGGGTTACGGGAGGGACAGGAAGAAGGGCGGATGTGGAAAACAGGGCTGGGAAGGGAAAATAAGGCCATTTTTGACTTTGGGCCCCCTGGTTCCCATAGCTTCCCTCCGCACTGCCTCCGTTCCAGCCGTGTCTGTCCCTGCATCCCTCTGGCCCACCCAGATCTTGCTCCTGGGGAGAAGGGGCGTCTCGGTTGGGCGGAGCTGATGTGGGTTTGTGGGTACGCCCAATCCGCCCCCACCCAGCAAGTCCCGGACAACAGTGGCGCTGAAGACTGAAGAAAGGTAGACACAGGCCTCCCGTGGGGTTCCCAGCAGGCACTTACTTCAGCCCCGGAAGGATCTCTGAGTTCTCTCCTGGCTCCTGCTTTCCGAACTGGTTGCAGGGAAAGCCCAGCACAACCAGGCCCACGGGCCTCAGCTCCTCCTGAAGTGCATTCAGCTCTGTGGGGAGAGAAGGGGCAGGAAAGAGGCCGGGCCAGAGACTCTGCCTTGTGGAGAGAACGACCGGTGCCCATTTTCAGGCAAAGAAAGGCCCAGGGCAGGGAAAATGTCTGGATAGGAAAGGCTCTCAGTGGCAGGGCTGAAGTGAGATGCTGGAGCTCCAGACACGCATATTATAAGGTAATATTTCCCAAATCGCTACACATCAGGATCAGCTGAAGGCCCTCCCTGAAAATAGGGATGACCAGGTCCCATCCCAGAGAATTCTCTGATCCCCTTCTTCTGAGACGCCCCGGTCATCTTTATTATTCAAAACCTCCCCAGGTTCCTGTTGATTGTAAACGGTGCAACTGCTTACGGAAAGAATGGAGGTGGTGTCAGCCTTACGGTTTCAGGTCGACAAGATGAAAGTGTTCTGGAGATTTGTTTTTTAATGTGAGTGTGCTTAACACTACTGAACAGTGACTTAGGAATGGTTAAAATTGTAAATTTTATGTTGTGTCTTTTGTTAACCACACACACACACAAGCTTGCCTTCCCTGGTTGGTTAATTGATAGACTGAATCTTTCTGTTAAAGGAAAAGACACAGATGAGAGTGGGCTTCTTTCCTCTGGACAGATTGGGTGCCCCGGGTGGAGCAGAGATACACCTCACAGGCACAAAGAGAACCAGAGAAATTCCGGGTCCAGCTTCATGGTGTTCTTCATCAATCCTCAGGGTGTTAAAGTTACCTTCTACCTAATGGTCCTCACTCACATGCCAAAACACAAGATTACACCTGCCTTCTTTCACTGTTTCCCAATTTGATTGCTCTGATTTTTATAACCAGCACTTTCTGGGTTAGATGGCTGCAGTCCCCGACAAAGACTAGCCAGTCGCACCCAGATTCTGCACGGCCAACTGGTCAACTGGTACGTCCTGAGTCCTGTTCTTCTCCTTTCCTTCTCCCTTCCCTTCCCTTCCCTCACCCTCTCCCTCCCTCCTCCCCTTTTCCCCCTCCCCCTCCCCTCCCCTCTTTCTTTCTTTTTCACAAACTAGAGACTGCCTTCCTGATTCCATATGGTTCCTCAGTACCTCTCCCTACATCCTTCCTCCCATCTTCAGTCACTGTGCATGATCACTTCCTCCAGGAAAAAGACAATAAATTAGGAATCCTGTCTTCCAGTCCTTAGGCAACCATCCCTTAGTGTCCTCGTCTGTTATGTACAGAGTGGGAACTGAATACATTGATTTTTAAAGTTACTGTAAACTGGTAAAATGAATTATGGTCCAACATAATGTTATTCAGTCTTAAAAAAGGATGCAGAGATGGTCTTAACTCTAAAGTACTTTATTAATTAAAACAAAAAGCAAAGTGGCAAGTAGTATTTATATTATTCTGCAACTGGGGAGGTGCAGAAAAAAGACTCTATCTATATATTTTGTACACATGATAATACCAGTCATCTAAAGGGAGGAAGAAGGAAGTAGAAAGACTTTTCACTCTAGACTTTTTGAGTCCTATAATTTGTGAGACTTGTGAATATATTACCTATTAAAAACATAATAAAAACAACAAAAAATGAAGTTCTTGTTAGTTTAAATGTAAGTCCCTCTATTTCTGGTAAAATTCATCCTATTCATTATTACTACTTTTTTTTAAGTAGGTTCCACATCCAGCACAGAGCCGGTAGCAGGGCTTGAACTCGCAACCCTGAGATCCAGAGCTGAGCTGAGATCCAGAGTTGGACATTTAGCCAACGGAACCACCCAGGCACCCTTTGTCCTACTTGTTATTCCTCGTCTTCTGAGCTACGTGGTCTGAGGTCTGAGAAGATCGAGTCCCTCCCTGAGCGAGTACAGGAAGGGGGCCTCTCCTTCTGGGGGAGGCACTGAGTTGGGGCAGGAAGATCCGCCTCCATCGGCACCTGCTCTACCGGCTCTCAGCCAAACGCAGCTGCAGGTATGAAACCCCATCCCCCTCTCTCTGTCTGCATCTGTAAGTCCCTGGAAAAGTCTCACCAGCACCAATCCTATCTCTGGTATTCACAAGGACACTTCTGGAATCTGTGGAGAGGCCCTAGTCCTCAGAGATCGATCGATTCTCCTAGAACTCTCAGGAGCAAAGCAGGGGCAGGATGTCGGGAAGGAGTCAGCCAACTTTTTCTACAAAGGTTCAGGCAGTAAGTACCTGACTCGGCCAGGCAGGCGATCTCCGCCACCACTATCACCGACGCCTCGCCTCTGTGCGGAAACGTGACATCGGCATGCACATGCAAGGCCAGCGCTGTGTTCGCACGGAACTGTGTCTGCCAAGGCGGGCTGGCCGTACTGGGCCAGAGGCTGCACTGGGCCCGAGGGTCTTGCCGGGGGCTCCTGCCTTCAGGGAACCAAGTCCCCTGAGCGTGCGGATGGGTTCTGGTGTGTAAGGAGGCTGTAGTTGTAATTGTGATCGGGAATATAATGAGCTGGGAAATTCAGCCCGAGGAGATGTGGCTCTGATGTCTTACCGGGATACTGAGCCGTCAGGCCACAGTAGGTGGCCACGTTGACAAAAAGAACGTGCTTGCCCGCATACTGCTTGAACTGGACGCGTTCATTTCCGTTCAGAGCGACGGCTTCGTATTCGTAGATGGTGCCTTTCACATCTTTGTAGCAGTCCGTCTGGGAGATTTAGAAAATGATGATATTAATAACAACAGTCCCTAACGTCCGTGCATGCTGTCCAAGCTCTCGACGAGCAGTGCCCGTATTCACTGAAAACACTGAAACCAACAGGAGTCGTCTCCAGGGTGTGTGACAGAATTGAGACCGAAGTCTTGTGACTTGGAAGCCACTGGTTTTTGAGCACCAGGCAAGTGTCCCTGTCCTGTTACCCTGGAGGGCGGGTACCAGGAAACACGCTGGGGTGAGAGGAGCCGCAGAGACCCTGAGCTGGGGTGGGCAGCCCTGGAAGGAATGAGGCCAAAGAGAAAGCTCACTGCCTTTTCTGCGTCCGTGCAAATGAGGCTACTCGTTGGCTCTGGATTGATGGTATCCCACCTGGATTCTCCCACTGAAGGGAAGGTTCTGGATTGCTTACGTGGTGGAAAGAACGCTGAGCTGGGACTCAGATGCCAGCTTGCTGTCAGGTTCTCTTGTGAACCTGGGCACTTCTCCTCCTCAGCCCTCAGTTTCCCCACTGGTAAAATGAAGACACTCATCTAGATTCCAGTCAGGTCCTCAGGGGGCCTTCCCAGTTTAACATTCTAGAACTCAATATCAGCCATACCTCGAATAGTGTTCTCTCCCCTGTCACTCCCTTGCTCATGGGAAGGTCTTCCAAGGCACTGCTCTGGAACCGTCCGTAGCTCCCACCGGGGTTGTGGAGAGCGCAGGTCCGCCTGCTACAGCCACTAAAATCTGTCCGGCCGCACCCAGTGGCCGCAGTATCGGCCCCACCCAGTGGCCGCAGTATCGACCCCCAGCCCGCCCCATTGTGCTCTAGGAACCCAATCCTCGCCTTCAGCTCGCCTCCATCTAGCCTGTTCCTCCCCAAATCTACAGAATTCCACGCAACACAAATGAGTTGTCCAGGACGTTCTCGCTGCCTGTTCTTCGGTGAAATTCCTCTCCAAGGCGGGTCTCACCTGGTTCTTCCTCCGCTCTATCCACGTAGGGTCCATGAAGGACCCCTTTTCCGACATTGGGAAAGCAGCTGCCAGTTGCTCGTGGAGCACAGGGAGTATGAAACAGAAAGCGTGAGAAGGAAACCACTGATCCACATGGTGAGAAAAAGGCAGAGGAACTGATCCGGAGACAGGGGAGAAGGATGTAATCTGATAAGGACGGTCCAGACTTAAACTAGGAGGAAACCAGGCTCCCTGGAAATCCAAAGGACTAGAAAGGATTTTAGCCAACCACCACCCATCCAGATGCAACACGAACAAAACCAGACTTTCTCCAACCTTCCAGGCCAACCGCGTCTATCACTGGCTCACCAGATTCTCGAACCCGCTCCCTGCTCCTGGGCAGAAAGGTGCCTTCCCCCTGCGGGCTTTTGCACTTTCCCCTGAGTGCAGACACAAACACATACCAGCAAAACTGAGACACACATGTAGAGAATACTGTGTCAGAGCAGCCATCTGTTTCCGTGATGCCGGGGTCTAGCCTAAATATATTTAAGAATTTGTCTCTTATTTTTTCCTTTGCTACTGCAATGACATTTACTAAAAATCATGTTGGGTGAGCAGAGTGTGGGGATTTAGAGAGACTGTGGCCCTGGAGAGCCCTTCTCAGGCCAGCTTCCTCCGGATACTCCTCGCCGCTTCACACGTATTTAAGTCCGTGTCATACATCTCCAATACCTCCAGACTCGGCTTTTCATTAAGCAAATACTATAGCCCAGGGTCCAGGGTCCAAATACCCAATTAGGCAGCCCTGAGTAACAGAAGAGCCACACAATTCTCAAAAGTAGAGTGTCACCCACGAGGTTCTGCGGTCGATTTCAGAGAGGTAGGCAGCCCTTAGCAGCGCGCCCTTTACCGAACACGTTCTGTGTGTCATAATTATCGCTCACCCGCCCACAAGGTCCATACTGTTGCCCACACATTTAAAATGAGAAAGCGGAGGCTAACAAAGGCGAGGGGACTTGTCCAAGGCCAGAAGTGATCGCCCGCTACACGGATGAAAGGTTGCTTGCCTCTCACTTCATGGTTTCCTTTTGCCTCCAAGGCATCCAGATCATTCTACCTTTCCCAGAGCTGCCCCTTCAGCTGCTGTAGACCCCGTTCCTTAGTAAGACAACTGAGCCATGAACTGGAGCCTGACTGAGGCCAGAATCCAAGACTCCTGATTCTAAATCCAGTTGCTTTAGGCCTCCAATTATTTATTTGTTTATTTGAGAAAGAGAGACAGAATGTGCACCTGGGAGGGGGGAGGGGCAGAGAGATGCAGACTCCCCGTGGGGCTCAGTCCCAGGACCCTGAGATCATGACCTGATCCGGAGGCACATGTTTAACCGACTGAGCCACCCAGGCACCCCTAGACCTCCAATTATTTTGCCTGCGTTTTATGTTTCTCTGACTTTATCCATCCGTAAAACTTCCACATTGGGTTTTTTCCTCCTCGTCCTGAGCTGCAGCGGGATGACGTAGCCCACCCTCTCCTGCAAACCCGGCCCCCCACCGTGAGGCCGCTGCCTTCCAGCGCCTGGGGCCCAGCTCTGATGCAGGTCCCGGTGTGGCTGGAAGGGCATCCAGGCCGCCCGAACTAGAGATGCAGGAGAGCAAGGACCACAGTGAGGAGACTCTTCCCCCCTGTCCCTCCCATTTCTAGGATCGAAGAAGAGGCCAAAGGAAAAGAAAGGTTAATGGAAAACCACAAGAGGAAAGCAAGCAGAGGTCAGAGTCTTATAAGAATGACTGGAGCAGGAGAGAACAGTAACTCGCCCTCTCTGGAGGTCGCTCACCTTCATCTTGTCGGGCCTGGCGTTGGTCCGCAGAGAGCTGAGCAGCAGAAGCGGTACAATGTAGGAGCCCCTCAACCGCGCGGTCATGACTGGCGCCTGTGGCTCTAGTCTTCGAGGCTGAGATCTCGCTCGCCCGGCGGCCTTCTGCTGCACCAGCCGAGCCCGCACAGGCCGACGGCAAGGCGGTGGGGACTTCTGGGCATGAGTGGGGACGTAGAATTTAAACCGCATCCTCACCCACACACACCCCGTGGGCACTCAGTGCTCACCGGTGCGACGCGGACCTGGGACTCCTATAAATTCTGGCAGAAATATGAGACGGTGAGGGCATGTACCCACGGTCCTTGCAGATTACTGTGTGTTTCACCTGAGTGGAGAGGAGGGTGCAGCCGCAGACAAGGCGTCCCCAGCTTCGCAGGGGAGTCTCTGCAGATGGCCGACAGACGGTCCAAGTTCCATTCCCAGTGGCATGACGTGTGGGCCACCTAGGGCCTCTCCAAGAGAGCTGGAAGGAAACTGGCCCCGAGGAGGGAACAATACTCTCAACCTGGGCGAAGGAAGCCCCTTTCTATGTTCATTATCCAACTGCCTTCAAGTGCCGACAAATCATAAGGAAAGCAACCAGCCCTGGAGACAAAGGACAACAGGCAACAACCCACACGGCGTCTGAGCTGGGATGCAATGTTCTGCTCACCCACAATCAAAGAGAAGATGCATTCTGTATTTATCAGATTGGCCGAAGTTGAAAGGCGTGGAGGCACCCGGCCTGGGTGTCCTGGGTCTGGCCCTGGAGGCCCTTGGGCCCCAGACCGGGGAGGGGGACCGGAGGTCGCCAGGTTTCTGGGGGATAATCCACCATTCTGAATGCAGTTCTTTTCAAAGTGCTCTTAATCCCTGGAAGCCCCAGGGCCTGAGAAGGACAAGGACAGGAGACACAAATTCCTCTAGGAAGAAAAATGCCGCCACTGTTGGGCTGCACTTCTGCTAATGTGGGACCTCGATGGGGGACGCGGACCTGGAGCCTAGGAATTGGGGGATTTCCCACTTACGACATATTTAACCGCCCCCCCCCCCCCGCCCCAGGGAGGCTCACCAAGATCTTCCTCCCTCTTGTGTACAATACAGTCTACTTTTGGACCCCAGTGCTGGGGTCAGAGTTCATCGCACTCCTGAATTCGTGATCATGTGTCCTTGCAAGGCCCCTCGCTTGTTTTGTGTGTTATTTCCAGGCTTTGACTCCCAAACCCTCTCCCCAGGGATAAAGTATGTTTAATATTCCTATTGTTTGTGTTACTGAAGAACATGTGCATTCCTCATCAGATTACTAGCCCCTTGAACCTTAAAACATCATTTAGTTTTCCCCCCATTTGGATGTCAGATTCAAAGGATTGAGTTAATCAAACTCTTAAATTTGTGGCACTTTATCATCATTGGGCTGTGCAATGACTGTCTTATTATGTATATATTTTTAAGTAGGCTCCACATCGAGCTTGAACTCACAACCATGACATCAAGACCTGAGCTGAGATCAAGACTCGGACACTTAACCCACTGAGCCACTCGGGCGCTCCTTATTATATTAACTTTTTAAATTGTTTTTTGTCCCCATCCACTCCCACTTTCCCGGCTGTCAGGGGAATTGGCAAGGAAAGAGCTCTGCGTCCTGGAAGGCCGGGGGCCCCTGATGACAAGAAGGCCAATGAGTAAAACGAGGGGGAAAGTTCGTGTGGGCTGGCTGTTCCCAGGGCTTGGAATCCCACGTCTGTCAGAGAGGAGAACAGCAGCTCCCCAGGCTCGGCCCAGGTGAGTGACAAGGAGATGCTGGGGACTCTGGGTTCCTTGAGGAGGCCCGGCTCCCGTCCCCTGTCTTCCCACAGCCTTTCCCCAGGGTCTGCGAGCCAGCTCGGCTCACTCCCCCTGCCCTGCTGCAGGTTCCTCTCCCTCCAGCCGCCCCCCCACCTCCTAGGGCCACACACAGAGCTGCCTCGGCCTCTTCCTCCTCCTCCCCAAAAACTCAAGTCCCATCGGGCTGGGTTCTTTGAGTTGCGCATTCCTGAGCTCTCTTGGAAAACAGCAGCTTTTTGTTCTCCCAGATTCCTCATCTCTCCTCAGAGGCCTCCAATCTAGTGGGGGGGGGGGGAGCCCTCTCTCTCCGCTCAGACAATGCCGGAGATGGAAGCATCTCGCCTCCAGAATCACGGTTTGAATTGTTCCTGCCCAAGCTGCGTGACTTGGGGCATGTTACCCGTTACCTCTGCACCTCTGGTTTTTACTTGTAAAATTGGGAGAATAACGTGAACTCGACAGGGCTAAGTACAAAAAATAAAAGATGATTCGTTTCAACTCCAAGGCCTGGACGTGGCCCCAAGGTAAACATCCCACGTGTACTCAACAGATGAGGAAACCCGTGCACAAGCAGAAAAACCCATTTCCCCCGAGTCCTGTGAACTCACACGCTGCTCCCGCCTTACTGTTTTAAATCCCTTGCTCTCTTCGCCGTTTTATCTGTGCTCAGTGCACGAGAACTCGCAGAGGAGAAGGGAAACTTGCATCATAAACTCTGCCTCACGGGTCAGATCAAGGGGCCTAAAATCTCTCCAAGTCTGTGTGTCCCAGTGCTGTGGTCTCCCTGAGACAAGAACTCTGTCCGGGAGTCGAGAGGTCTCTGGAAATCTCCACAGGAGGCCCGAGGGGCACTTCCTGTCTCAGTCCACTGCCCCCAGCAGCTGCTGCCTCGGCTTCCACCTTGTGCTGGAGCCAAAGGTCAAAACCGTCCGTCGTTTCCTTTCTGGAATGTGGAAATAATCTCCTGCTTGTCTTCTCTCTTCCAGGCTCTTCCCTTCCTGCAGCCGCTCGAGCCCCTAGACACCTGCCTGCTGACCCCGCTCCACTGGTAAGGTCAGGTTGACCAGGCAAGGAGAGCATCCGACCCCGACAGGCAGGTACCTGGAGCTCTCCAGGCAGTGCCCTCCACCCCTCCCAGGACGCCCTTCCGCGATGCTCTGCAACCAGCAAAATCCACCCACTCCCCAAAACACTTGTTTGGACTTAGGTTCTTGATCTTGGAGGTCAGTTATCCTGAGTACCGTGGGATTCTACCTCCCCTGCTCCAAATTCTCTATTCACGCCCACCGGGAGCCCAGGGAATGCAGTTTTTTCAAACAAGATTGCAAGTGGAAATGTTTGTGACCTGAGCCAGAGCTTTAAGGCGGAAAGCCTGTCCGGATCTAAACTGGCCATGAACTCTGGTCACATTCTGACTTTAAAAATCCTACAATTGCGAGTTGTCCGTAATCTTCACTAGATAGGGGGGCAAAAATCCCTCCGTCTCAACCACTGCCTGCTTCCCCCCCACCCAGACTCCTTGCAATAGGACGCTCATGAGGAGGACTTTGTCACCCAAGGTGACGCAGCTGGTGAGCAGCGGCTTAAAGACTCAAATGAAGCCCTCACACTCTCTGTCCTAGCCTGGAAATGACTTCATCCCACCTGAAAACCGATACCAAGTTCCGTGGGTTTTAGCTAAAAGTAACAGAAGTTTGGTTCCTCTGATCATAAAGGAAGCAAGTTCAACTTTTGCCGAAATGTTGTCCTCTCCTTCCTCCAAGATTCAAACCCAGCCTCCCAACCCAAACCTGACCTAGAGATTTTTGTC
>CM052886.1:128219037-128238006 GCA_028534135.1 Potos flavus | reverse complement strand
GTACGTAAGCACTCTTACAAATCTGTTGAAAACTATGGACTCCTCACTCTCTCTAGAAAATGACACTATACCCTATGGTTATAGTATCAAGGGTCCCTGATTCCCCAGTACTCACTGCCGTCTAAGCTCTGTTGGTTGGTTTAAAATACCAGAAACAGAACGTCTCTTCCTCTAAGGATGTGAGTTTCATCCAGAAACTGACTGGAGCCGATATTCTGGCCAAGAGATCTTCTGCCAGTTCCCAGGTTATTCAGAGCCTTTGAAACAAAGACAGATATCCCTGGAAGCTCAGAGTTTCTCTCTCGTCACCGGCTGTTGGTTTTATTGGTTTGGGCTCCAGTCTGAAACCCCCAGCCCTTGAGTAGGGCCGCTGCTGTGCGGGTCGGGGGCCCTGTGCGCACCCGCTGAAGGGGCAGCACCCACACCCATCTCCTGAACTCGGGATTAGGGCACTGAAATCACACTCCGGGCTTTTCTCTGTGGCATTGAAGCGAGGCGGACAGAACAGTTCAGTGATCGATGACCTTGTACAAGCAACACGAGTATAATCTATAAATTCACCTATGCATACACCACGGCTTCCTTGGGACGCAGACGGACCAGGGCTCAGCATGCTAAAACCAGGAGACAGCGCTTGTAAAGTACCCCAGCGTGTCTGTGCCAGAGGTCCAAGAGACGGAATCACCTTCCCGGCAAATTCGTGGAAATGCATGCTCGGTCAGCAGAAAGCACAGGCAGGCTTTTCTGGCCGATCTTGTTAGTTTGCTCTACCCGTTTGTCCTTGGTTCGTTAGTCAAGCTCCGTACTCGTTCTTTGTGCTGGTGAGATAAAGTCCGTACTTCTCCGCAGAACCGTTCAAACACTTCAAGCCAAGGATGTAGCCTGTCTTTCCTGACACAACCCCTCCCCTAACCCCGTCTTGCCTAAACTGTGCTCCAACTTAATGGGAATGCTCATTCTTCCCTGAAGAAAAGGAAAAGAAAAAAATCAGCTTAATTTTTTTTCTCCCACTAAATGATAGTATACACACATTTTAAACGTCTTATCTCCTGCTTGGACACATCTATGTACTCATGATCTTGAAAAACCTCTCTGCACATTAGCTAGATATGTTGAAACAAATATTGTAAGTGTACTATTGAAGACACCTGCTCTCCAATGTTTTGGATGAGCAGGATTTCATAAGTTTCTTCAGTCATTTAAAAAATTCTTCCCTTTATAAGCAATGTTTCTTGTGTGTTACCCAAGACATTTTTCTTTTTTTTTAATTATTTTTTTATTTTTTAATTAACACATGTATTATTTGCCCCAGAGTACATGTCTGTGGATCCTCAGGCTTACACATTTCACAGCACTTACCATAGCACATACCCTCCTCAATGTCCATAACCCAGCTACCCTATCCCTACCCTCCCCTACCCCCCAGCCACCCTCGGTTTGTTTCATGAGTTTAGGAGTCTCTTATGGTTTGTCTCCTTCCTGATCCCCTCTTGTTTCATTACCCTCTCCCACCCCCCACGACCCCCCACTCTGCCTCTCGAATTCTTCATATCAGAGAGATCATATGATAGTTCCAAGACATTTTTCTTAATCCCCAGGTCACGAAGATATTCCTTATTGTCGTCTACAAACTTCATCGTTTTGCCTTTCATAGTTATATCTGCACTACTCCTAGATTTCATTTATTCACAAGCTTTTATTATAAAAACTTAAAAATATACACTTACAAAACAGAAACATGATCACTGGAAAAATAAAAGTTGGGGGAGGGGCACCTGGCTGGCTCAGTTTGTGAAGCATGCGGCTCTCAACCTCAGGTCATGAGTTCAAGCCCCACGCTGGGCATGGAGCCTGCTTAAAAAAAAAAATGTGGGGCGCCTGGGTGGCTCAGTAGGTTAAAGCCTCTGCTTTCAGCTCAGGTCATGATCTCAGGGTCCTGGGATCGAGCCCCGCATCGGGCTCTTTGCTCAGCAGGGAGCCTGCTTCCCCCCTTTCTCTGCCTGCCTCTCTGTCTACTTGTGATCTCTCTCTCTCTCTCTGTCAAATAAATAAATAAAATCTTAAAAAAAAAATGTGATCACTGGATTAGCCACCTCGTGTTTTCGGCAGTATTAATGTTGTTAACTTATGTGCATTTATGTGTGTTTGCTTAATTGTTTTGTTGGATCATTTGAAAGTATGTTGCAGACATACAGATACAGCACCCCGATATACATCAGTAGCGTAGATCCTAAAAACAGTATATTCTACCTAAAGATATCTGATTCCGCCTCAGATATTCATTAAAAACCCAAAAAATTTCTAACATTCATTCCATAATTAGAATCATCCAACAGTTCCTAAACTGACTATAATTTTTGTTCAAACTGGGATTCATTCAAGGTTCATGTTTTTTTTAATTTTTTTTTTAAGATTTTATTTATTTGACAAAGATATACATAGTGAGAGGCGGAACACAGCAGAGGCAGAGGGAGAAGGAGAAGCAGGCTTCCTGTCAAGCAGGGAGCCCGATGTGGGGCTCGATCCCAGGACCCAGGGATCATGACCTGAGCCAAAGGCAGACGCTTAACCGACTGAGCCACCCAGGCGCCCCCAAGGTTCACGTTTTTGATATTAATTGCTAATGTGTTTTTCACATCTTTTACTTTAAATCTAGAACAATCCCACTAAAGTGCTTTTTTAAGGCATCTTTGAAGATATAAGTCCAGTTGTCCTGAAGCATAGCCCATCATTTTTGTTTGTTTCATTGGTTCTTCAGTCAGTGCTATTTATCTGGTTCTCTTCCTCTATATTTCTTGTTTTGGTGGAAGTAAGGTCAAAGACTTGAATGGACAGAGGTTTCGTATATGACATAAGGTAGAGGTAACATTTTAATTTTTGTCCTGATGGATATCCAATTGAATCATCACTATTTATTTTTTAAAATCCTTTCTTTTTCTATTACTTTGCAGTGTGCTTCATCATAAATCATGTGTTCCAATGTTCACATGTCTGTTTCTATTTCTTTCCATTGCTCTGTTCATCCTTAAAATAAGCAATGTTTAATGTAGCTTTTAATGTGCAATTATATTTTATAAGCAAGTTCTCCTACCCCCTCAAAAGTCTTGACCATTTTTGACCATTTGCACTTATATTTAAATTTCTTTTTTTCCAGGTTTTTTCTATTTGAGTTTTTAAGTTTTAATTGCAGTATAGTTAACATACAGTGTTATATTATATATATATGTTATATGTATAACATATAGTGTTGTACAGTTTCAGGTGTACGATATAGTGATTCAGCAATTCTGTACATTACTCCGTGCTCATCATGATAAGTGTCCTTTTAATCCCCATGACCTGTTTCCCCCATGCCCCCCCCAACCTCCCCTCTGGTGACCATCGGTTTATTCCTTAGAGTTAAGAGTCTGTTTCTTGGTGTGTCTCTTTTTTTCTCTGTTTGTTTTGTTTCTTAAATTCCATATACGATTGAGATCAAATGGTATTTGTCTTTCTCTGACTGACTCATTTCACTTAGCATAACACTCTCTAGCTCCATCCACGTTACTGCAAATCGCAAGATTTCATTCTTTTTTTTTTAAAGATTTTATTTATTTATTTATTTGTCAGAGAGAGAGAGAGAGAGAGTACAAGCAGACAGAGTGGCAGGCAGAGTGGCAGGCAGAGGCAGAGGGAGAAGCAGGCTCCCTGGCGAGCAAGGAGCCCGACGTGGGACTCGATCCCAGGATCGCTGGGATCCTGAGCGAAGGCAGCCACTTAACCAACTGAGCCACCCAGGCGTCCCAGATTTCATTCTTTTTAATGGCTGAGTAACATTCCAGTGTGTGTGTGTGTGTGTGTGTGTGTGTAGAGAGTGAGAGACACCACGTCTTCTATATCCATTCATTTATCGATGGATGCTTGGGCTGCTTCCATAATTTGTCCACTATAAATAATGCTGCTATAAACATGGACGTGCACGTATCCCTTTGATGTAGCGCTTTTGTATTTTGGAGGTGGATACCCAGTAATGCGATTCTGGATCATAGCATAGTCCCGTTTTTAACTTTTTGAGGAACCTCTAGAATATTTTCCGGAATGGCTGCCTCAGTGTAAGAGAGTTCTGCTTTCTCCACAGCCTCACTAACACTTGTTTCTTTGGGTTTTGATTTTAGCCACATTTAATTTTCTTCATCATTTTTTTAGTCCACGAAAATTTAGGAATTTGGGAAATTTGGGACTTTGCTTGGGATTTGCATTGAATCTACAGAATGATTTGGGTAGAAATGACATTCTTACATCATTGACTCTTCCAACTCATTAACGTGTATACTAAAGATTAATTTAGGACTCTTCAAACATGTACCAGTTAAGACTAACACTTCTCATCAAAGCAATCTAGGACATCTTTTGCTAACTTTACTGCTGAGCATTTTGGTTATGTTATTTTTAAAAATTAAGCTTAATTTTTGCAGTTTATGAAAAGTATATAGAAATATAGTGAATTTTGTATTAATTTTTTATCTAATGACTTTGCTAAAGTCATAAAACTATAATATATTGCTAGTTTCTTTTTAAATGATATGTTCACAGGGTATACTAATGACAGTTGCGTTTGTTTCTAATCTTTGTACATTAAATTTTCCTCTTTTGCCTTAAACTCCCTATCTAATTCTGCCAATACAATATTGAATCGAGGTTGTAACAAAGACATCCTTTCCTTGAATATTATTTCAGAGGGTAATGATGAAATATTTCACCACGAAGTATGATATTTGTTGCAGACATGTGTTAGATACTCTATCAGGTAGAAGACGTCTCTTCTATTCTCAGCTTGCTATGAGTTTAAAATATGAATCAGTGCTGAATTTTATCACATGCTTTTTGAAGCACATATTGAGATGACCCAGCGACATTATTTTGTTAAAATGGTATATTAATTGCTTGACTTTGAATGTTAAGCCATTTTTACTTTCCTAGGGGGAAAAATCCAACTTTATGTTGCTTAATTTGGTTTACTAAGATTTCGTATAGGATTTTTGCAACTATGTTCATGAAAAAGATTGAGCCTATGGCTTTTCTTTCTCATAGTGTCCTTGTCATATTTTTTTTTTTTTGTCCTTGTCACATTTTGACAGTATGGCTACACTATCCTCATAACACGATTCAGGATTCTTTCTTCTTTTGCTATCTTCTGGAAGATTTTTTGTGAGCTCATGATTAGTTCTTCCTTAAATGTTTGGCAGAATTTACTAGCAGAGTCATCTATGCCTGGAAAATTATTTGTGGAAGATTTTTAAAAAGAAATCAAATACCTTTAAGCATTGAATTATTGTTCATATTTTGTATTATTACAGAAATAAATATAGAAAAGATACAGTTATATCGTCTTACTAATTTGCCGATTTCATTTAAGCTCATATATTTATCAGCATTAAGTTGTTTATAATATATGTGTTCTTACCCCCTGTAGGATCTGAAGCGATGTATTCTTGTCCATTTCTTTTTTTATTATTATTAAGGAAACCCCACCCCCAACATGGGGCTTGAACTCACAAGATCAAGAGTTGCATGTTCTACCAACTGAGCCAGCCAGGCCCTTTCCTTTTCCATTTCTGATATTAGCTACTTGTGCTTTCTCCATTTTTCTTGATCACTTTTGCCACGGAGTTATCAGTAATAATAATCTTTTTAAAAAGTTTTTGGTTAAATCAGCCTCTTTTGTATATTGCATTTCTATTTCATTAGTTCTCGCTTCTACCCTTACAGTTCTTTCCTTCCCTTTTCTTTAATTTCCTCCATACCTCCCATGTGTGCAGCCCAGAATGTTTGCCGTCATAATTTTATTATCATTCAGCTCAAAATACTTCCTAGAGTCCGGAAGCAGGCCATGGAGGACACAAGGACGTGGGAGAGGAAGAAAAACAGCACATTATTTGAAGGAAATCAAGGACACGTTGGAAAACTATTAACATTGGAGGCCTCTACTCTGAGGCAGAGAGTGAATGGCCCAAACAATGTGAAATGTATTTTCAAAGCAAAAAAAAAAACAACTTTTTTTTCCAGGAAAAATTATTTGATAATTTCCATTCTGATGTCATCTTATAAACATACATTAATTTGGGGTAAGTCTTCAGCTTCCAAGTATACAGGAATAGTCCAGTTATTTGTTAGTTGAATAATGGCTTAATCGCTTGTGGTCAGAGAATATGGTCTGTATCATTTCAGTCTTTTGAAATGTATAGATAGTTGGTTTATAGCCCAGCATATGGTGGATTTTTGTAAATAGTCCATGTTTGCTTTAAAATATTTTGTATCCTGCAGTTGTTGGATGTTCTATAAATGTCTGCTAGGTCTAATTTGATAAACGTGCTGGTTAAATCTCATCAATCATTACTCATTCTTGCTTTTTCTATCTAATACTAAAACATATATGTTAAAGTCTTCCACTGCGATGTGCAGATTTAATATATTTCTCTGTAGATTTCTGTCACTTTTTAAATTATATATTATTAGTTATGTTATTAGATGCTTACAAATTTAGAGTAACCTTTATCTTCCTGGTGAATTGTATGCTTAATCATTACAAAAACTTTCTCTAAATCCTTGGTTATCCATTTTGTCTTAAAATCTACCTTATCTCAAACAACATAGCTAATTTTATTTTGGTTTATTTATGTGTAGTGACTCTTTCCCATCCTTTTACTTTCAAGCATTATATATTTTTCTGTGTTAGGTGTGTATTTTTTCTCTTCTGTTCTATATCCCATATTCTCTCTTTCTAGTTTTCTTTTGAACTGTTTGGTATATGTTTATTCCCCCTCCCCCACTCCCATAAGGTTGGTGGTTATTTGATCATTCTTTGAGATTACAAAATGCACCTGGAATATATCAGATTCTAGTCATAAATAGCTATTTTGCCTCTTTTCCCCCTCTTTCTAGGCAATGTAAAGACCTTAGAATTTTATAATACTAAATCCACGCTCTTGAATTCTAGAATTATATGGTGTATTACTGGTGTGATCAAACAGAGATACATATTACCTATCTAAATATATAAAGAGAAAGGTGTTGTTTACATAATCAATCTCCATAATGCATTTACCATGATGGTTAATTTTATGTCAACTTTATTGAGTCCTGGGGTGCCCATATATTTGGGTAAACATTATTTCTGAGTGTGTCTGTGAGAGTGTTTCCAGATACAAGTAACACTTAAATTGGTAGAATGAGTAAAGCAGGTTGTTCTCCATAATGTGGGTGATCGTCGTCTCATCTGTTGAAGGTCTGAATAGAAAAAAAAGGCTGAGTAAGAAAGAGTCGTGTCTTTGAGCTGGGATATTAGTCCTTTGCCTTCAGACTCAGAGTGGAACTTCTAACATCAGCTCCCCAGGTTCTCAAGCCTTCGGACTCAGACAGGAACTACATCAGCTCTCCTGGGTTCGCAGCTTGCTGGTAGCAGATCTTGGAACTTCTCAGCCTCCATAACAGGTGAGCCAATTCCTTATAATAAATCTCTCTCTGTCTCTGTCTCTCTCTATATATATATATGCATAAATACAGATGTATTGATATAGTTATCTGTATCCTTAACAGGAGATGAATATAGATATAAATAGCTATAGATATCTATATATCTATCTGTTGTATATGTATCTCAAAGTGACTTTGAAAATGGGTAATGTGTAGAGACTTGGAGAATCTTGAGGTGCATGATAGAAAAAGCCTACCTTGAGCTAACTGTTGCAGAAATATGGGTATTAAAGGATGCTTCTGATTTAGGGCTCGGAAGGAAAGGAGGAACATGTGGGAAACTGAAAGAAAGATTCATGACCCCTTCCTGGCACCACTCCAACCTCTGGCTTCCCCTATCACTGTCGTATCTCTCCTGTCTTCTTAGTAAAATCTCCCCTGCTTCCCTCCCGGAAGAATATGTGTGATTGTATTTAGTGCCCACCCAGATAATCCAGGATAATCCTTTTATCCCAAGATCCGTAACTTAATCACATCTGCAAAATCTTTGCCATAAAAGATAATGTCTGGGTTCCAAGGATTAACACCTGATACCTTTGGGGGCTATTATTCAGGCTCCCACAGAGTCTGAATTTGGGATCAGAACATACTTGAGTGTGAGTCTCAGCTTGACATATTACTAGGTCTATAACTTGAGAAGCTATTTATTTTTATTTTGTCTTTATATCCTTACTTATAAAATGGAGAAAAATATTAACCTATTGGTTATTTTGGTGATGCTTTAGAGAGAAAATCTATCTAAATATTCCTGATATTACTAAACGCGGAGTTGATACAGACTGATTCTCCTCCCTTTTTGTCCTTCATACTTTGTTCTTTCCTTCCCTCCTTCTTCCCTTTATCTCCCCTCTCCCTTCATCACTCCCCTATTTGTCCTCTGACTTCTCCCCACTCTCACTCTGGCACCCAATTCCTCCAGCACCCCTTGTTTCTGCTGACTTTGCTCTTGCAGGTGTGATCCAGGGAGAGGCAGAGCTGCCCCAGGACAGGCTGCGAGTGGCAGGGCCGTCCCAGGCTAGAGCTCAGTGTGAACCACCGGCAATGAGAGTCCACGGGAAGAAGGGACGCTTCCCAGCTTCAGTGTGTTGCCCCTGACTTGACTCGGTGCTACAGGGACAGAGGTCAGTGCGTGTCTTTTAGGTAAGGCTACCCGAGGTCAGAAGGGTCAATCATGGCCTCTGAAAGGCCATATGTGAACCGAAGAAACTAAAACATTCGGGCATTAAAACTTTAGAGTTTTCCCCATTCAACACTTTCTCTTGCCAGTCTTCTCAAGGTGGAAGTTAGTCAAATTAAATCACCAAGAAATCTGCACCTCTTAAAAGAAGTGGAAATGTGAAAAGGAATGAAGTGTCAAAGGCAGTGAAGGTGGTCATCTTGTGGTCCCAGCCCCCGCCCCAGGTACTAGTTGGATTTTTGGCTTGCGGTGTTGATGAGAGGACGTATTCCTTCCTCCCAGGGAGGAGAAAGGCCTGAGTCACAGAAGCGCTGGGACGGCTGGTTCTGTGGCAGAGAAGTTGCTTAGCTCTCGTGGGTGCCAATGGTGTCTCCAACACCCAGGTTGTGTGTGGGTTCGGGGCAGCTCCCTGGAACACGAAGGTGGGGTTGATGGACACTGGCGCGGCCTGGGGAAGAGCGCGTTCTTCTGTCCGTGCTGTCCCCTTCGCCTCACCATAAGTAGAGTTAGCTGGTGGGGCAGGTGGCGGTGGGAACGAGGGCAGCAGCGGCGGAGCTTCCAGGAGGATGTTGTCTCAAGACCAGCTGCCTTCGAGAAGGCTCTGGATTAGGGCCATGGCCAGCCTGGATCTGAGGTGTCCTCAGGTATGAGGCGATAGTACACAGAGCCTTGGACAGAAATGTAACAGCAACGGGGCCTGGGGAGCTCGTTTGACTCTTGATTTTGGCTCAGGTCACAATCTCGGAGTCGTGAGACTGAGCCCCACGTCAGGCTCTGCGCTCAGCGCTCTGTGGAGAGTCCGCTTGCGATTCTCTCCCTCTGCCCTCCCACCTGCGCACTCTTTCTCTCTAAAATAAATAAATCTTTTTTTTTGAAAAATGTAACAGCAACAACAACAAAATACGGCAAAATCATCACTCTCCTCAAATTCCCAATATGTGTAGTTAACGGATATAAAGAAGTCAAAGGAGATTAAAAAACAGACAAAAAGTGAGATTTGAGGTCAAGTACCTTTATATTTTTAAATCGTACTCTCGCGCCTGTAGTTGAAGGAAAGCTGCTTCTCCTGCGTATCCGTCCTCTGGCGGCGAGGACGATGTGAGGTGGTGAACGAGAAAACACGGTTTACGAGACACCAGAACGGCCTTCCGCACATGGCGGGTCCCGGACTGCCATCTGTGTCTCTCCCCTGCAGGGCAGAGAAGGGGATCCCCGCGGTCCTGCGAGGGAGGCCCCCGTGTGCCTGGGAAGATGGACCGAACCCGAAAAATCTTTCAGGTAGCATCAAGCAGAGGCTCGAATCTCTGAGTCGGCGTTCGGGTAAACGAAAAAGTAGTTTTGTTCTGGAACTAGGATGAAGGCACGTATGGAGGCCGGACAGAGATTTGTTTCCTTTTTGATCAAAGAAATTGAGAATGAAGGAACCTTGTGGTGAGCGCGGGGACAGACAGAAGGCAACGGAAGAAACTGGAAAGCAGTTGGAGAGAAGGGAGTTCTTCTCTCTGAACAGGACCTTACAGTGTGTTTCCGAGAGCTGCCCTGCAAAGGGCTACAAACTCAGCGGCTGGGAACGTGGCAATGTATTGTCGCACGGTCCTGGAAGCTAGACGCCTGAAACCGAGCAGTCACCGCGGCCCTGCTCCCTCTTCAACCTGTAGGGAAGGAGACGGCCCTGCATCCTCCCGTGTCTGGTGGCCCCAGACCGTCCTTAGCTCATGGCAGTGTAACTTCAGTCTCTGTCCCCGTCTTTAGGGGACAGTCTCGCACGACACTCTTCTTACAAAGAGCCTACTCTAGTCTGTCCTCGTCTTAACTGCTCACGCAGGCATCAAGCCTCTTTTCAAATAAGGCCACATTCCGAGGTACAGAGGGTTAGGACTTCAGTATACCTTTCAGAGGGAACGCGATCCAGCCCATAACATCCTCTAACCTGGTGCAGATTGTTGCTTCCCTTCGGACTCCTGCCTATGTCCTTTGAAAACTGCTCCATCCCGACTGGGTCACAGAAACAGTGACTGAGACAAACTGATCTGAGTCTCACCCTTTTTGCCCTGGGCTCCTTGTGAAAGGCAGCGGGCCTGCTCTTGGGGCCGATTCTAGGCCCGGTCAAGCTGTTTAGGATCTGATCTGTGACTCAGGCCTCAGAAGTTACCTCCGAAGTCTCGTGTGATAAAATTGTGTTCCATCATTTTGAATAATAGGTCATTAATATATCAAGAAATCTTTCAGGAAGGATCTCAAAGTATTGGCTCAGATTTTACCTAAAATGTCAAAAATTGACAGCTCAGCGGGTGGATTTGGGGTGATGGGGCCAGTTCAATCGACCAGAAACATGACATTTTTATGGAGGGAAGGGACACCTGGAAACTTGGCCAGTGTCACATCCATAGTGCTCCCTGGGAGAATTTCAAATTAACGGTGTGAGAATTAGGAAAGAACCAAAGTATTTTTAACATAAGAGTGATGTCAACAAAGTTGATCTTTAGAAAATCATCCAACATAGGGGCTTAGTCAGTGAAGCGTCTGCCTGCTGCTCAGGTCGTGGGATCAAGCCCAGCGTCGGGCTCCTGCTCAGCGGGGAGTCTGCTTCTCCCTCCTCCTCTGTGCCCCCCTTGTGCTTTGTCTCTCTCCCTAATAAATAAATAAAATCTTTAAAACAAGTCATACAACAGATAGTGGGGAAGGAAGGAGACAAGCTAAGGGGCAAAAGCCAGATTCCTGGAAGCAGGTCAGGGAAGAGGGCTCTGGCGGACAGGAGGAGAACTGTAGCCCCGAGAAACGCTCCAGCACACCAGAGACGCGTTCCTCCTGCCCCCTCCGGGCTCCACACCTTCCCTTCTCACTGCTGGATGCCAGGCCCCACCATGCTCCGGTGCTCCGAAGTTTGTCGGGAATGTTGGAGCAGGAGCTGGGGAGTTGGAGTTTCAGCCATTGGACCCCCATGAGCTCTGTCCTGAGGCGTCTCCCCGTGCCTGCAAGATGAGCAGAGCTCCTTGTCTTGGCCAAGAAGAGCAGGCATGGACAGCAGGAACCCAGGGCCGGCTTTCATTTGTCCAGGTTCAGTTTTCCGAAGCGCAAAGCCAAGGGTGGGAGCAGTTGCTGACCTGTGCACTGCACCGGGATGAGTCCCTCGGAGTAAGATCGCAGCGCAAAGCAGCCCCAGCGGGACTCACCCTGACTGTGCAGATGGGAACTCCGGGGCCCAGAGACAGGGGCTCGTGCTGAGTCCGGGAGCCAGTCAGGGGCACACACGGGTCTCTCTGCGACCTCACAGTCGGAGTTTAGCCATTTTTGTGAACTGAGACCGGGGAGAGGCCGGCAGAGCTTGGCAGCACGCCCAGGTCTGTGCCCGAGGAGGGCGCCCTGGGGACCCGCAGGGCTGGATCGTGCGCCAGCCACCAGGCCGGTTTCCAGGCCTTTGGGAAGAGCTCAGGAATCTGAGCCAACAGAAAGCTTGTCTTCCAAGGAGTTCCCAGGAATTCAGCCCCAGCCGCCTTCAGTTCCAGGAGCATAGCGGGCGTGTGTGAACCCGGCAGGGCCGGGCTGGGAAGGGCTTAGCGCTGAGGAGGAAGGGGTCCTCACCCCGGGTCACAGGGGACTTTGGCAAAGCTGAGCCGGCCGTGAAAACCGTAGGAGCTGCTGGCAGAGGGGGTGGGAGAAGCAGCCCTGTGCGTCTTCACCGATTCCGTCTGCGACGGGTTTCAGCCCGCGCCCACCAGGGCCTCACCACTGCGTCTGGAGGGAGCGGGGCAGAGACGAGGCCGCGGAGGAAACTGCAGCCCGGGGCCTGCGGACTCGCAGGTCAGGGCTCGTCCCGGCAGCTGCCCAGTGCGCACGTGCCCCTCAGCGGTGCCACCTGCGCCAACAAGCCCCTGGCCAGGGAACGGGGGGCTGGGCAGGGCGTCTGACACACTCCGGCCCCGCGGCCAGGCTTCATCGCTAGGACACAGTGTGCTGTGACTCAGGCCACCGGGAGCCATGAGTCTCAAACTTGACTCTGCATATACATCACGTGATGGTCTTGTTTTTATTTTATTTTTATGTTTATTTATTTTTTTTTTAAAGATTTTATTCATTTATTTGACAGAGAGGAGAGAGATCACAAGTAGGCAGAGAGAGAGGGGGAAGCAGGCTCCCTGCCGAGCAGAGAGCCTGATGTGGGGCTCGATCCCAGGACCCTGAGATCATGACCTGAGCCGAAGGCAGAGGCTTTAACCCACTGAGCCACCCAGGCGCCCCCGGTCTTGTTTTTAAAAAGCAGATTCTGGTTCTGCGGATACGGAGCGACCCCCAGGAGGCCTGGGGCCCTTGGGGAAGGTGGACATAGCACTCCCGGTTCCAAGGAGAGAGGCCTCCTCCGCCCCCCGCCGGGACACGTGCGCCACAACAGGTGCAGGGGAGCGGCGAGGTTGGGGGGTGGCTGGGGGTGGTGAGCAGCAGGGAAGCGAGGGGAGGGACCATAGGAAGGGGGCAGGTGCATGTGCGTGTGTGCGGCTGTGTGTGTGTCTGTGCGCGCGCGCGCGTGTGTGTGTGTGTGTGTGTGTGTGTGTGCGCGGTTGGAGGGCTGCGATTGGAGGGCGCGTCTTGGCCCCGATCCCCACCAAGGGCTCAAAAGCGGCCGAGGCCCCGGGGCCCCGCAGACCCGCCTGGCCCTGCGCGCTCGAGCCATGCTCCCGCAGCTCTGGGCTTCGGGGTTTTTCCCCGTGTTCCTGGGCGGCCTCGCCCAGCCGACCCAGAAGATGAAGGTGAGTGTCCCGTTGGGGACCCCGCGGACTGCAGCACCTGTTACCTGGCCTGGTGTCCAGGGATGGGAGGGGTCCTCCCCAGTCCTCTCCGAGGCCGGGACCCGCCTCCCGAGCTCCGCCGACCCGGCAGCCGCTCTCCGAGGAGGGAGCTCCGCGAAGCCGACTCCCCTCTGCGGACCGTGTCCGTCACCGGGCGCTCGTGGAGCCGCAGGTGGACGGAGGGCCAAGGCTGCTGTCCTGCCCGCCCCTCCGCCGCCGCCCCTGCCCTGAACTGCGGGACACGTAGAAGCACGGGGATGGGAGGGAGGGAGGCTGCCCGGGCTCCTCGGAGCAGCTGGCCGATGCTGGCACGGGCTCTGGAGGGGGTCAGCGTCAGCGAGGAGGGCCTTTTCCGGGGGTAATAAAACACAGAAGGCCTGGGGAGCTATTGGCCAATTTTAATTTTAGGGGAGGCGGGGCGGTGAGCGGGACTAGTGGGGAGAGCAAAGCGGGGACCGGAGTGAGAGGGTTTGCCCTTAGGTCTTGGTGGAGCCCCAGATCCCCTGAGGCCCTTGGGAGAACATCTCGGCCCTGGAGGTCGGTAGCCACGCTGTCCTCAGGGCGCAGGGTCGGGATTCAAGTGGGTGACTGAAGTACCAGCGGTTTTAACTTTAAAACCAGACAAATTCATTCAAAAACTCAGCCTCACTTGTGGATTTAAAGCAGTTACATTTCTCTTCTTGCCCCCCCCCCGCCCCCGGGGAAGGAAGAGAACACCGTGATTGAGTGCAGTGATCCCCAGACAAGAACCATGGGGGGGCTTGTTCAAGCGCAGAGTGCTGGGTCCCCCTGATGTGGGCTGGCGAGCCAAGAGTCAAGAAAGCATTCCCAAGAGGGTTTCGGTGCAGAAAGTGCTTTATTATAGCACAGGAACGGGACCCATGGGCAGAAAGAGCTGCAGGAGGTCGTGAGGAGCGACTGATTATAACGATATACTTTCTAGGCAGCAGAGGTTGGGGATAGCATAGATGTCTAGGGAATGTGGAAGCAAGGCTTCCAGGACCTTGAGGGGCTAGCTGCTGTTAGGCGGAAGTTACTCACTGCTGCCCAGGACAGCAGTAGTCAGAGACCCTTAAGATGTGTGTCAGCGGGCCATGTGCTCGGAGGATTGCTGGACTTAAGGTGACAAAAGTGAAGTTCCATTAACCAGAGCAAAGCTACAGTGGTAAAATGTCATAGAACTCCCCAAGGGAGCATGGGAGTGTTGCAGTCTGTGTGCCTCAGGGACTCTGCTGGAGACGCCCGCTGAGCTGCGGCAAGTCCGGCCTTCGCTCCTTTCCTCCAGTCACCACCCTCAAAGTTTCCGATCCAGCAGGTCTCAGGAGAACCAGGAACTTGCTTTTTTTTTTTTTTTTTTTTAACTCAAGTTAGTTAACATATCGCGAAGTATTGGTTTCAGGAGTAAAATTTAGTGACTCATCACTTACATATAACACCCAGTGCATCACAGCACGTGCCTTCCTTGCTGCCCATCCCCCATCGAGCCCATCCCCCACCCACGGCCCCTCCGGCAACCCTCAATTTGTTCTCTTAACTGTAGAGTCTTCCAGTTTGCCTTCCTCTCTGTTTTTATCTTATTTTATCTTTTTTTCCCTTCCCCTGTGTTCATCTGTTTTGTTTCCTAAATTCTACATATGAGCGAAATCATATGGTATTTGTCTTTCTCTGACTGACTTATTTCACTTAGCATTATACCCTCTAGTTCCATTCAGGTCATTGCAAATCACAAGATTTCATTCTTTTTGATGGCTGCATAGTATTCCATTGTATATATACACATCTTCTTTATCCAGTCATCTGTCGATAGACAGCTGGGCTCTCCTCATAGTTTGGCTATTGTTGATAATGCTGCTATAAACATTGGGATGCAGGTACCCACTTTGAATCTGTATATTTAGGGCAAATACCCAGTAGTGCGATTGCTGGGTCATAGGGTAGCTCTATTTTCAATGTTTTGAGGAACCTCCGTACTGTTTTCCAGGTGGCTGCACCAGCTCACATTCCCACCCACAGTGTAGGAGGGTTCTTCTTTCTCCACATCCTCACCAACACCTGTTGTTTCCTGACTGGTTCATTTTAGCCGTTCTGACTGGTGAGAGGTGGTATCTCACTGTGGTTTCGATTTGTATTTCCCCGATGATGAGTGAAGTGGAGCATCTTTTCATGTGTCTGTGGGCCATTTGTGTGTCTTCTTTGGGGAAATGTGTCAGGCACTTGCGTTTCTAATATGCCCTGGTGATACTTGTTCAGGTCCTCAGACTACACTGAGTGCTGTTATCGGGCCTCTGGGACGTGGAAGATGATGAACAGAAAATGCTCAAAGACCAGCATTCCTAACACCATCTCCCCTCTCTGAAATTAAAAAAAGGCAACCTGTGGGGGGCGTCCAGGTCTATGTCAGCCACTACTGCCTGCTCGGGGTGCAACTCCAGCTGTAGGAAGCCATCTTGTGAATAAAAGGCTGCATTTTTAAGTATGAGATCCCTTCAAACTGGAGCAGACTAACCTTGGAGTCGGAAAGTCCCAGCCCTTCCAGTCTACAGTTTTCTTGGGATTCTACATCCCAGCTTATAGGGTGATATCCATGTTAGAGTCAAAAGCTGGGAGCATCACAAAGTGCTTATCCTGACACACACACACACACACACACACACACAGAGGCTTTTTTTTTTTTTTTTTTTTAGATTTTATTTTTTAAGTAATCTCTACACCCAATATAGGGCTTGAACTCACAACCCCAAGATCAAGAGTCGCACGGTCTACTGAGTGAGCCAGTCAGGCGCGCCCTCCCCCCTCCCGAAAGGATTTTAACTTACAAGTCACACATTCAAGTGGTGACCTCGCCAAAACTAAAAATATTACCAGACAAAGGTCTCTTCGGTTCTTGGAATTTCGAGGTCTTACATGAAAGATCTCTGAGCGCTTTGCAAAAGTCCACAGATGTTGGGGGTTGTTGCTTACCTTATCACAGCACTGTGGGTTTTGTTACATTCCAGATGGATTGCTACAAGGGGGTGACGGGCACCATCTACGAGTATGGAGCCCTCACCCTCAATGACGAGGAGTACGTCCAGTTCAAGCGCTATGCCGGCAAGCACGTCCTCTTCGTCAACGTGGCCACCTACTGAGGCCTGGCAACTCAGTATCCTGGTAAGAGCTCCGGTTTCGATTCCTCTGGAACTGGCTTTCAGATGCCCATATTCTAATTCCAGAGGTTTTCCTATTTTATTATTGGCAGGAGCAGGGTGGGGCGGTGGATAGGCGATCATGGGAGTCTGTCCCTCTAAATCCTGTCACTGCTCTACTCCTTAGGAGGCCAGGAGAATTATCTCCAGGTTGGAGAAATAAGATTCTCCTGAAGATTTAATCAAAGACTGCCAGGAACATACCTATCACTGAACGGATGGGGTTTGTTGCTCGATGCCCCGAGGGAGAACATATACTGTAGGGAACCATGGGGCTTCTCAGGAAGAAAGTGTCAGAAAGAACTTATTTGAGAATCTGGGCTTGTGTTAGGTGCTTTGGGGAGGGATTCAAGGAATTGAAGCTTTGCTCTAAATTGGGTGCTGTGAGGAAATGAGGAAGTGGGGAGAATTCTGTGACTATGATTCAGATATGTCTTAATAAATAATATCTACGAGGTCGAGGGAATAAAGCAAGCCTAAAACCGTAGCTGGTAAAGAAGCCGACGTCACTTATATAGGGAAAAATATGAAGATGCTTGGCCCATGTTTTGTCTGTGTTAAAACATGATTATAGAGTGGTCTTGTTTTTGTCTTGATTTATCATGATCACTGTGACCAGGATGTGTGATATTGATGTCCTATGAAATTGTTGTTGTTTTTTAAGATTTTATTTATTTGTCAGAGAGAGAGAGCTTGAGCACAAGCAGGGGGAGCGGCAGAGGGAGAGGGAGAAGCAGGTTCCCCGCTGAGCAAGGAGCTGGATGCGAGAATCAACCCCAGGACCCTGGGATCATGACCTGAGCCAAAGGCAGACACTTAACCGACCGCGCCCCCCAGGCACCCCTGTGAAATTGTTTAACAGGAGAACACGAAGCCCTAGCTAGGACCCCAGGCCAGAGTCAAGCTTTCAAAGGGGCTGCCTTTAGCCTTCTCATTGGTGACTTCTGGGAACAGCAGAGAGGACTGATCTTTGATCTTCTGGAAAATGCTCTCGGGTTCCACAGCACCTCCAAGAGGGAAATACGGCTTTCTCGTGGGCAGTCTTGGGTGTGACGGCTGTTTGGAAAGATGCTGCACCTCTCCCAACCTGGCCCAGCCTCTACGGTGACTGGGGTGGATTTTCTTTGTGCACTCGTGAGGAAGAGTTTGGTTTCCCTATTGATCCAGAAAAGGTTATATGAAGTTTCAGATGGATTGTAATAGAGATAAATGTGGTTTCTGACATGCCACAAACTTGATTTTTCTGCCTTTTTTTAAAATGCCTTTTTTAAGATTAATGCAAAAGGTTAATTGCACAAAATGCCACAAAGAAATGAGTTAAAATAATATGTGAGCAGTTTTTAAGAAAAGTTTTCCACATGTTGACATTGGTATCTATTCAAATGATCAAAAATATAAATTCCCATCAATTTGTCTTTTTTTTCTTTCCTTTTTTCCCCATCAATTTGTCTTAATGGGACTTCAATAACAAGAAATACAAAAATTTTCTCTTTTTAACACCACTTAAATTTAAGTATATTGCAGTTCACCTCTAAGATACACAGTTCACTAAATTTTGGTATTTTAAAATTAACATTCAGGGGGCACTTGGGTGGCTCAGTTGGTTAAGTGTCTGACTCTTGATTTCAGCTCAGGTTGTGATCTCAGGGTTGTGAGATTGAGCCAGCACGGAGCCTGCTTAAGATTCTCTCTCTCTCTCTCCCTCTGCCCTTCCCCACTCTGCTCACACTGTTTCTCTAAAAAGAAGAAGAAGAAAAAAAAAGGACAGTCGTTAGGTGTTATGGTCTGAATGTTTGTGTCCCCCTGAAATTCCTTTGTTGAAATCCCGGTGCCCAATACGATGGTAACAGGAAGTGGGGCCTTCAGGAGATGTTGAGGTCATTCGGGGGAACCTCCATGAATGAGATTAGTGCTTTTTTTTTTTTTTTAAGATTTTATTTATTTGACAGAGAGAAACACAGCAAGAGAGGGAACACAAGCAGAGGGAATGGGAGAGGGAGAAGTAGGCTTTCTGCTGAGCAGGGAGCCCGATGCGGGGCTCCATCCCAGGACCCTGGGATCATGACCTGAGCCGAAGGCAGACGCTTAACAACTGAGCCACCCAGGTGCCCCTAGTGCTTTTATAAAAAGAGACAGCATAGACCCCCCCCCCCCCCCAGCCCTTGCACCACGGAAGGACACAGTGAGAAGCCTGCAGTCTGCAACCTGGTAGGGGGCCTTTGCTAGAACCAACCATGTCAGCACCGTGATTTTGGACTTCCAGAACTCTGAGAAATAGGTTCTTATTGTTGACGAGCCCCCTGGTCTATGG
>CM052886.1:128200574-128218537 GCA_028534135.1 Potos flavus | reverse complement strand
AAAAAAAAACATAGTAAGTTTTAAAAAGTCATGATATATAAACAGCAGTTCTAGGAATGTGAATCTGCTTTTAAGTCTGTTTCAGTGTAGTTTGAATTTAAATTTGTGTTGAATAGGGAATATATTCACATTGAAAACTTAAAAGATGCAAAAGGGTTTAGGAGTGAAAGCTTCCAGGGGTCACCTGGGTGGCTCAGTTGGTTGAGTGTCCGATTCTTCATTTCAGCTGAAGTCTTGATCTCTGGGTTTTGAGTTCAAGCCCTGTGTTGGGATCCATGCGGGGGGGGGGGAGAAAGGACTGAGAACATCCACATTTTTTGTTTTTGTGTAACCAAGGCTATCAGTTTATGGTGTATACTTTCATAAATCTTTAATGTACAGGCAAGCAAATCTCATATGCAAATACACACACAACTGATTCCGCACCTTGCTTTTTCACATAATACAATATCTCTGATGTTCATCTGTATCAATATGCGGTGAGTTTCCTCATGTACTTAAAGCCACAGTTTTCCACTCTGTTGCTGTGATATAACTTACTAACCATGAGAAATTTACTAAATCCATGAGAATTTTAAAAAGCGTCTCATTCAGATTTTACTCCAGACGGGGAAATGGCGAGAGTTGAAGGCCTCTGCCAAAGGACCAGCAGCAGGGTCTGCTGAGTGTTTCTGCCATAGGAAGGACGTATTCTTGATGGTGGAAGAGGAAGGCGGGTAGGGATAGTAACTGAAGAAACCTCCGACGACAGGAAAGCTCTGTCACTGAAGCCCAGGGTTTTCGGGGAGACAGCTGCGGGTGGAGCTGAGCCTGGGTGGGGCCCGCGCTGGGACTGAATCAGTCGGGACCAGAGTGCCTGAAGGTGGAAACACCGGTGAGGGTCTACACAGACACGTTGGAAGCCCTTCCCGCAGCCGTGAAAAGCAGTTTGGAGTTCGTAGCCTGGAATCCCAGTGAGCGTCCCGGGGCGATGGCAGCCGTCAGGTCACTAGAGTTGACAAGAGGGTAGAGAATATTCTGGAGCCGGGCTCAGATTTGGGCTTCCCTCCACAGCTCCCAGGTGAGAGTGCCAAAGGGGGGTTCCTGGGAGGATGACTGGGGTGTCAGGTGTGTCATCGCGGGGCACCATGGGGGCAGGGGGAGCAGGTCCATTTTGTTTGCCTTTTCCTTAAAAATGTTTGATCAGTCAGCCAATCCACCACCAAGGAAGCTGGCCGTGGCGTTTAAATTTTAATTCCCTTCAGTATCCAGCAGCCCCCCACCCCCCCGCCTACCCCACGGGCTAGCCCATCTGTGCTCTCCAACCCCACCCACCTGCCCCAAGTAGGGAACCAACACAAGAAAGATGGCAGCTGTGGTGTGTTTCTGGCAACCTGTGTTCTAGCTTCGTGCCTGCCTTCCCAGTCTCTGTAATCTGGAAACTTCCCCTACAGTTGTCACTGGAGTCTTGTGGTAAATGGACACATCCCAGGGTCCTCCGCTGCCCATTGTCTCCCTGCAGAACTGAATGCACTACAGGAGGAGCTGAAGGCTTTCGGTGTCATCGTGCTGGGCTTTCCCTGCAACCAGTTTGGAAAACAAGAACCAGGAAGGAACTCGGAGATCCTTTCTGGGCTCAAGTGAGTGCTGGCTCGGGACCCTGCCTAGACCCTGTCAGCCTTTCCCTTCCTCCTTCTGCCTGGAGGCCTCTTCTTCTGGAAGCTTCCGGGGTGGGTGGTGGATCACTGGGTTCAGGAACATCATTGTGAAGCTTTGCTCGCAAGCTTGCGCGGCTGGCAATGCCTAAGTGTTTACTCGCCTTGAGTTCTTGATGGTGACACTAGAGGAATATCTATGGGAAAAGCAGCCCAGGGCAAAGGAGGGAATGTGGGAAACAGAAATGAATCAGGAATCCTGACCTTCAAACACTGCCTTCCAGTTTCCTTGGAATTGTCTACTGGCTCCACAAAGCACGAAGTCCTGACCCCCAGACCCCTCTCTTTCCTCACCTTCCCTGTCCACTGTCTCTCCCTCCTTATCTCTGACTTCCTCTCGTGGACTGGTGGTGGCCGTTCCCATCCCTCCCTATCCTGACTGGGACCTTCTTGAGAACACTCTGGTTCATTGCAGGTATGTGCGTCCCGGTGGTGGCTTTGTCCCCAGTTTTCAGCTCTTTGAGAAAGGGGATGTGAACGGAGAAAAAGAACAGAAGGTCTTTACCTTCCTGAAGGTGAGTGACCACCCACCTGCCGTGAACTGGTCAGGTAGGTAGAGATACCCTGAAAGAACGGAGTTCGTTTCTAGGATTGAGGTTGGACTCCTTGGAAAGAAATGCTCAGATAAGTTCAGGAATCATGGCAACATCCGTTGTGAGCCCTGAGCTCTGAGTACAGGAAACAGAATGGGGCAGCTCTGACGTGGACAGACGCCCCTGCTGAATGGCAAGGACTCGATCATTCCACCGACAGTCATGGCATCCCTCCTAGGTGTGAGCAGCTGCGTCCCACAGGGAGCCCAAACCTACCAGCAGCACCCCCCCCCCCCGGGGACCCTATGCAATCAGGAGACAGACATGGAGAGCCCCATGTGGTAACTGACCGGGGAGCCACCGAGTGTCAGAGCCACGGAAGACCACAGAAGCAAGCCAGGTTCTCTTAGGCCACTGGCTCCCAATGCTGGCCTGCCACCCAGGTCTGATCCTTGTTGAAATTTTCACCCATCCGTGGCAAGCTGAAAAAAAACACAGCGTGGGGAGTTTTTCACAAAGCCTAATTTATTGAATACAAAAGGCCATCATTTATTCTGATACTAAATTAATATTCAGTTAAATCATACAAATTACCATTTGCGTTGCCCCAAGATGGTGATATGATCGATTTTATTTTCTTCAACCCAATACTTAAAAATCTGTTAATTTTAAAATTTACAGTGATAGTTGACTTTTGATTTTTCTTATTGTCAAAATAAATGTTGGTTATTCTATATGAATCTCCAAAAAATAGTTATTGAACTTTTACCAGACTATGAAGCCCCAACTCTGGGAACCACTACTCTAAACCAAAGCATTTTTTTTTCAGCTAAGAAATCTGAACTACAGAAATGATATGACTTATCAAAGAAAACAGGAGATAATATTTTACTGAAGCACCATATAATCCTGGGAGGGGCAGACAGGGAAAGGAGGAATATTTTCTGTTAACTGCCATACTCTCTAGCTCTTGGTTGGTTGATTGCTAGTTGCTGGTTGGCGATGTTGCATTGAAATGTCCGTGGTTCACTGGGGGCTTGTCAGGTAATATATGGAGACACGGGTTGGTGAGTAGACTCTAGGGTTGGAGATGAAACATACAGAAGCAGGGGGAAGAAACCTATTTTTCCTATCTCTGCTCCAGAACTCCTGCCCTCCAACCTCTGATCTTTTGGGTTCATCAAACCAACTCTTCTGGGAGCCCATGAAGGTCCACGACATCCGCTGGAACTTTGAGAAGTTCCTGGTGGGGCCGGATGGGGTCCCCGTCATGCGCTGGTTCCACAAGGCCCCGGTCAGCGAGGTCAAGTCAGACATCCTGGAGTACCTGAAACAGCTCCAAACCGAGTAGAGAAGGCCGGAGACCATCCGAAGTGGCCACTTGCCTCCCACCTAAAGAATATGCTCAACCCTGGATCCGTCTCCATGTTCCTTCCCACCCAGCGTCCCTGTGACCAATCTATCCCGTATCACTGAAGTGTGAGTGTGCACCGGTGTACGTGCGTTCATGAGTGTGTTTGAAAACAAGGGAAAGAATACTTTTGTCCCCAACTCTCTGCTCCCAAAATACCAAGTTTTTAGCACTCCTTCCCAAAGGAAAAGCATACTTCAGGGTAGATGGATCAGACGACCCAATGTCCCTAAAAAGGCAATGCCTGGAAGTTCTGACATCTGTCCTTTCTCCATCCTGACGGTTTAAAAAAGCAGAAGCTGGAAGACTCTCAAGACCCCCTTTGTAGCCTTTCTCTCTTCCCAGATAAACCTGCGTTGCCGATCTCTTCCTCTCCCGAATGCGACCTTCGCTCCCGACGCCCTGGAGTTCTCTTTCTCACAGGATCTCCGAAGGCTGGCTTCACATGAGAGGAGGGGCATCTCCATGATGGTGGGTTCCAAAGCCCCTCTGGGTCGGACCCTACCAGAGCCTGCCTCGGTGCCCGTCCCTTAGTGCATTCAGGCCATGGCACCTGGGCAGGGATGTCCCTTCATTCTGAAGGATGGTCTTTCCCCCACCTTCAAACTCCTTCCTATCACTGTCTCAAATAAAGAGAATTCTGCAGCAGTGGGCTTCCTGCGGTGTTTTCCCAGCCCCATATTATGTCTGGGACGTCCACCTCTCTCCCTTGGTCCCAGCTTCCTCGGATACCTCACCCAGCTCCTCAGACGCGCTCTGGAACTTTCCTTGGCCCGTCCAGACACCAGGTGGGGCTGGCGGCCGTGGACTGCTGTGAGGGGTGGGCACAGACCTCCTAGAGTCCGCCACCCCCCCCAGTGCCCCTGCCAGTCTCCTGGGGACCCCAGTGGGGGGTAGCCTTGCTTTCTCGAAACCACAAAGACACAGACATTCTGCCTATAAAATGCCTGCTCACTGTTAAAAATCTAAAAGCACATAAGAACAGGAGAAAAGTATACCCAAGCCCCCTCCTAATCCGAGGAGTAGGGAACGTGCCGGGCAGCCCTGGGTGAGGGCCGTTGTCATCACAGTTCAGCCTTTTCTGTGAGGACGGACTCCAGAGCGTCAGAAACGAGAAGCTGCCACGGGGAAGTGAAGTGGAAGAGCTGTTTGTCTTTTCCCTTTCAAAACTACTTTGAGCATAGTTCAAACATTTTTTGCACTTTAAATTCTTTGTACTTTAAAATCTTATTTTGCACTTGACAAGTGGAGGGGCTTTAAGTATCAGTGGTAATGGGAGGCGGGGTCCTCCAGAGTACCGTGTACCGAGCAGAAACGCCGCCTGGCTTACCCCTCCCACGGCGCCGTGAGAACCCACAAAGCCAGGGATGACAAGAAAGCGACTCCAGCTTCCAGAACGGACACGGGCACTGCCGAAGCCCTGGGCCCGCCGGTGTCGACGCGGTCCTCGGGGAAGAGCTGGCATCTACGGAGACCCAGGCTCTCCCCTCCAGGAGTGGGCTGCCTCTCAAATTCGGAGGGGCTACACACACCCGGAAAACCTCTTCCAAACACCTGGATGTTTGTTTTCTTGCACGCAGAACCTAGTAAGGAAACAAAGTCTGGCAGTGTGGCCGTACCCACGGGACGCGAGGCTTCCGTGGGACTCGGCAGGCACCAACTCGCCGCGGTGGTGAGGGGTGCGTCTCGTTGTTGACTTTCGTCTGGGTCTCTTGTGTTCTAGAGCACCCCAGACCTTAGCAGTCCTCAGAAGGGGTCCCAATCCGGTACTGTTTTCAGATCAGAAGCATCAGGGGCCAGGCGGCGGTGGGGGGTGGAGGAGGATGGGGCCGCCCGTGTACCCACACAGCCCCGCCCGCAAACCTGCACCTGCCGCGTCCCCGGCCCCATGGAAAAGTCGAGAAGCGATGAAGGAGGGGGGCTCGGCCTCCAGCGGAGGGCATTCTGCTGAGCGTCTGCGGGAGGCTCCGTCCTGTGGCGTCTCTGAGAGATCCAGGTTCCCCCCTCCTGATGCCCACCAGGGGCTGACCCTGAACAGAAGACCAAGGTCGCTCCGGGGACTGCCAGGACCACAGAAGTGGAAAACAAATCTCCTTGCCCAGGGAGGTGAGGGCAGCTGGGGGCAGGGGCGGGGGCTGCGGACCTGGTCGGAATGTTGCCCACGATGACGACAATGATGAGGAGAATGTTGAAGTCTTCATAAAGAGAGCGCCTGGAGATAAAGGTGCCCACGTCTTCCCTGCACGCCAACCCCTATAACGGATCTTGGTCCTAAGGAAAACCACGCACAGAACCTTCTGGAAGCAGGCAGACTGCCCAGGGCTGTCGGAAGCTCCGGTCCGTTACAGTAGTTAGACCCTCCTGTTACCGTCACCGTGATCACCATGACCTCACTGGCGCTGGCACTGCGGCCGCATTGCTTCTTCAGACCAGAGGCTCCCACAAACTGTCAGGCCAAGTAGAGGAACCTGAGCTCACTGAGTCCAAAGCCGGTGTTTTCACATAAATCTGCCCCACAAACCACCTAACAGGTGTCTAAAATGACAAACGCTCCGCTGACCACAAGACCTTCGGGCAGAGTCCCCGGGCAGGACGGGGGTCTTAGGTCCAGATGGCAGGACTCAGACCCCCGCCAACACCCTGTTCCCAGAGCTGCCGAACAGCCTATGGTCTCCCTTGTGGCTGTGACTGTGTAGACGCTGCGTCTTGCCCAAGGACCGCGTGAACCCTGGACGTTTCTGGGCTTCCAGAGTGCCCGTGCTCGTTCTGGAAGCCGGAGTCCCCAAATCTGAGAGAGAGGGCCAAAGTCCGTCCCAGAGAACGTCCGGCGTTATCCCATGGTCTCCGAAGTCCTCCTCGACTTGGCTTCTGGTCCCAGAAGACGGCAGCTGGGACTAGGATCCAGGCGCGCACAGCTTCCTGAGTGGTTTCAGACGAGGGAGTCAGTGAAGCAGGACGGGGCAGAGGAAGAAAGAAGACGACACGAGACTCCTGCTGAAATTAGCTTCAGAATAAATCCCACTATCCTTATTCCATCTCGAAGGAAGAGGGATGGCCTTTTGTAACTCAGGTCAGTCACCTATCGGCTATGAGATCACCCACGAGCCCCAGGGACACAACGTCCCAGAGGAGGTGGCTCCCTGGCCCGAACAAAATTCTTGAAGAAGGGGCAGCTGTGAGCCACTAGCAGCCAACCCTCCGCACAGGGGGTGGGCGCACCATCGCACCACCGCAAGCCCGCGTGAGGCCATGGGGACTACCTGTCACCCCCCCACAAACAGTTTATGACTCAGGCGAGTCCCCCATAGAGGTCCTCGTTCGCTCACGTTTCCCTTTCTCATCCTCTATCGATAGGGAATTAGTTCTCAAAGTGATGTCCCCTGACCACCAGCAGTAATAAGTTCACCCCAGAACTTATTAGAAACGCAGTTTTTAGATCCCTCCCACACCCACTGAATTAGCAACCTGGGGGCGAGAACAGCAATCTCTGTTTTAAAAAGCCTTCCAGGTGGTCCCAGTACACGCTAACGTCTGAAGGCCACTGCCCTGGGGAACGGAGGGTGTGCGGGAAATACTGTCATCGTGACACTGGATGAATGAGGGGCGATGTCCCCTGTGCTCTCCGCAGTTACTGGCTTCTCGGCTCAGCCCCGGCCGCACTGCGCCCCCCGCTCGGCCAGTAGGTGCTCCTAGGACCCCAGGGTTGACACGGACAATGTGGCCATCCACTTGGCTTTCAGTGTCCTCAGTCTCTGACCTTCGTGGTTTCCATGTGGGTCCAAATTCAAGGTGTTTTATCTGGCAGACTTTCTCCTTGACCAGACTTTGGTCAGGCTCCTCTGATCCCCTTTCTCGACCAGACCTGGACCTTGGCCAGCCTTTACCAAGAATCCTCCTAAGTCAGGGTATCCTTCTGCCCTTGGTATGTCATCTTAGTGGTGTTCTGTCCACTCCTCTCACTCTGCCCGTTGGCGGCAAGTCCCCACGTGTGCCTGCTGCATTCAGAGCTGAGTTCTGTCTTGCTTCCCACTGCCATTCCTGGTCTCTGCTGCAACGGCCTTAAATAAAGTCTTCCTTACTCTTTTAACAAGTCAAAACAATTTTCCTTTAGAACATCTTCCCAAAGACTCAGACGTACATTGTGATTTGGAGGCAAGAAGTCTGACTTTCTCTTCTCCCTTCGCCACCCGTCCCGCCCACTCCTCCATCTGACTACAGAGCTTTTTCTTGCCCTTTCAAGTGTCAGGTCAGAAACGTTATTCTCTTTCGATCTGGGAAGTTCCTGATGGAGATTCTGCCCCCCACCCCCACCCCCTGAATTTTCCCCATGAAACCAGACTACCCACCCCTGTATTCTTCTGCGAAAAGGGAAGAGCAACATACTTTTAATTTTTTCAGACGCCCTTTGACCTCTGAAATGCAGCGGCCTCGCCCTGTGTGAAGCATTTCACACCCCCAGGGTCATGACACCTGGAACTACGGACAGCTCAGACCAACTTTTAGCTTATAATTTCAGAGGAACTAAAGAAAACATAATGGAGAATCTTTTCTTTTTTCAAATCTTTTCTCTCTTTCCAATTTCCTCTGTTTATATTCCGGCCTTCAGCAGGCAAATCAATAGGAAATGAAAGTGAGTGTCACCTGACAAGTTATTTTTGGAGAACCGGATACTCTGATCCCTTGAGCCTGATACCCTAACCCTGACAGCCCGAGCCTCGGAGCTCCGTCTTCACCTACGAACCTCAGAATCAGTTGTCTACAGTGGCTGCCTGCTCCAGAAATACACAATGCTTGGCTCGATGGGCTCAGGGAATAGGAGTTTGCTGTATTAGTTGATAATATTCTGATATAGAAAAAGGGAAAGCAAATTGGATGGATAAAGCCTTTTTAGATAGTAAGCTTGTAGCTTTATGAGATAAAGGGAAAAACTCATAGGACGTGCAAAGTACAGATGATTAATAAGCACATTGCTTGTGAGACAGGCAGAATTCATAAATTGTGTTAAATACAGATACTAAGTACATTAGTAACTTGGAAGATACATTAAAGACAGATGGAATGCAAGGATTATATGCTCGAGCAAGCAGGAGTGTTACTTAGAAAGGAGGAGAAAGATGCATGGTAATCCAAACTCAGTGACATTCAGCAGGGCAATTTTTCTATTCCCTTATTAGAGAAAACTGAGTTTCAAACTGTGACTTCCCACCCAAGAGGGGAAATCATTTATGACTTTAATAGTCTACTTAAAATTGTAATATAAAATTAAATAAAATACATTTTAGTCAGTCACTATGTTCTAAGGGTTCTGAGGTTCTCCTGGCTTCAACACACATTCCTAATTTGCAGTTAGGTAGAATCCACGCTCTCTGTCTGCCCTCACGTTCTCCTGAACTCGGCCGCTTTATGCCAGTCTGGTTTGGCAAACCGTATCTCCAAACCCTAGCCAAAATGGAACTAACTTTAAACTCTCTATTTCTACTTATCTTCTCCTAGTCTAAGAGAGGATGAGTGGTTGGTGCACGCCTGACGTCAGATACACGGAGTAGATTGCCCAGGGAAAAAGCCTGTGTCAGATGCTCCCTAATCGGATTATTCATCAGGAGCCAAAGCTCACACCCGTCCTGTTTTAAGAGGTACGCTCAGTCCGGGGACAGAAGGTAGCACGAACGTGAGGGTGAAAGGCTTATCATGGAGTTTCAGGGCCCATGGGGCTGTGGCCCACTCTGCCCTTCACAGATCCACCCGTCAGGCCACCCAGTGTCTACAACTCCCTCTATGCAAGAAAAAGAACAAACTTGGCACACTATATCCCACCGATTAAGATTGTTTTTCATTTAATTTTTTGGGCAAATTAAACTATCCTTTTTTTTTTTTTTAAAGATTTTATTTACTTATTTGACAGAGAGAGAGAGATCACAAGTAGGCAGAGAGGCAGGCAGAGAGAGAGGGGGAAGCAGGCTCTCCGCTGAGCAGAGAGCCTGATGCGGGGCTCGATCCCAGGACCCTGAGATCATGACCTGAGGCGAAAGCAGAGGCTTTAACCCACTGAGCCACCCAGTCACCCCAAATTCAACTATCCTTTATGGCAAACTTGATCCAGAATTTTCTGTCAAGTCAAAAACTCAGATTGCTATCTATTTAGGCTATAATCTTCTCTAGAGACAAATATCAGATTGAAACTAGAGTTTTATTTTTGGACTAGCTGGCTCATCGATGGGTTAATGGAATTTATAGCAAAAACTCTCAATCACATCAAATTATGATTTTCAGTGGTAGGTTCCACTTAGAATGCTGCGATTGGCACCGTTAGGAAAGGGTTCCTGCTTGAGCCTAAACAGCAGATGCTTGATGGATATGAGGGAATGAATGATGGAAAGTCATCTAGAGCGAGTCCCCAGGTTCTAGACTGTGGTGCTAACAAGGAGAATTTCATAATAGGAAGGACTGGGTGAGTTCAAGGTGGAAATGTCTTATACGCAGTTGTGTCTAATCCTGTGAAATCCTAAAGAGGTCTATGTGAGAAAGATATTTAGAAGTCATCAGTCTATGTTGGATAGTCTGAAGATGTGAATTATGGAATCATAGGAATATTCTCTCAGACAAAAGTAGAACAATGAAAGATGGAACCTAGAAAATATCAACAGTAAAAGGGCCATTCTCTAGGTGCCTGGCTGGCTCAGTCAATGGAGCATGTGACCCTTGATCTAGGGGTTGGGAGTTCCAGCCTTACCTTGGGTATAGAGAATACTTAAAAAAAATAATAAAATCTTTAAAAAAAAGGGGGGGAGGTGGGGGCGCCTGGGTGGCTCAGTTGGTTAAGCATGGAGATCTTGGTTTTGGCTCAGGTCATGCATTCGTGCCCCCCATGGGGCTCCCCATTCAGTGCGCAGTCTGCTCGAGATTCCTTCTCCCTCAGCTGCTCCCCCTGCTAACGCACATGCATTCTCTCCCTCTTTCTAAAAACTAACTAAAATCACTCTACAAAAATAAAATTCTAACCTTTGGGACTCCAAATCATGACCAAAGATATGAAAATAAAGGGGAAATATGGGAAGAGCTTGGTTTCGAGTTTGTTTTCTTAACTGGGTCTCAATTATCTTTAATATATTGTGATAAAGACATCTTTGCCTCCGCCAAGCGGTCAACTCCCCAGAAGGCAAAGGACCCCGGCGGGAGACCAGAAGGGCTGTCCCTAGACCGCTCTGTGCACGGAGTGACCGGCGGCGGGTGGGATTGGAATCTGCCCGAGACCGGAGACTAGAGCCCCCACCCGGCGCTGTGGGCCGCTTAGGCCCTTGACCTCAAAAAGAAAAAAGGACAACAAAAAAGCAAATTCTTTCAGAGCTCTTCCAATGTTGCAGAGACACAAAGAAGGTCAAACGCGGAAGGAACTTCGCGCATCCCCTACCGCCTTTCACGCGGGCGTCGGGAGCTCCACGGCCTCGTGAGAGTCGCACTCGTGCGCTCCGGCCTCCGCTTGACCGCAGCGAGTGGACGGACACCAGGTGCCGGTCGCACCCGACGCTCCGCCCCGAGCCGAGCGCCCGGCACGGACGGAGACCACTGCTCTGTCCCGCAGCCCGACCGTCCCCGCGGGCGGCGCCCCGAGCACGCGGCTGTGGAGGAGGCCGGGGCCGCGAGGACAACCGGCCGCGCGCTCCCGACGCGGGCTGGGCGAGGCCCCGGCTCCAGCCTCCCCCCGCCCCCTCCCCCCAACCCCCCCGCCCCCTCCGCGTCCCCGCACGTCCCGCCGCCCGGCGCGTCCACACCGCGCCCGCCGACCCTCGAGTCCAGGCCCCGCCCACCGCCGGCCAGACGCCGCCCCTCCCGCCGGCGCGCCGCGGGACCAGCTTCCCTGCGCCACACGCGCAGCGCGGGAGGTGCGACCTCGGGGAGGGGGTGCCACCTCAGGGAGGGTGTGCGGGTCACCGGGGGGGGTGCGGCCGGGGTTGGAGCGCAGAAGGCCTTCCACTCTGTCCGAGCCTGAAAACCTAGCCGGAGAGGAACAGAGTGGACCAGAGGCGGGAAACAAGCCAGCAAATGGCTCTTCTGCTTCGTTGGAGGTTTCAAAGGTTCCCCCCTGCCCCGCCGCCCAGCCCAGCCCCGGCGCTCGTCCCGAGAGGCCCCCCGGGACAGTCGCTCCCGCGGGGACCGGGCGGACACCTGCCGCTGGGGGCTCCCCGCCCCGCCCGCGCGCACGGGCGCCCTCGGTGCGCACAAACCTGGAGCTGCGGCGCCTCCTCCGGTTACGAAGCGGCGCAGGACCAGCTCCTTCAGGCCGAGCCCTGACGGCCTTTTTACATTACAAATAGTTTGTCTTCGTGATGGTCTTTACCGCACGCTGTAGAGCCTCGACTTTCTGCTCCGCCTCCCCTCGGGCTAACAGCCGGATCCTGCGCCGCGGCCAGCGCCTCGGACCTGGCGTTCGGCACTTTCCTGCCTCCCGCGCGTCCTGCGGAGAGGAAGCGTCTCCCTGCAGCGGAAAGGAAAGGACAGGACAACGACCGGAGAGCCCGGACTGGGTAAGTGCCTTCTTTCACCTAGTCCAAGCAAAATGAGGCCGATTCGGCCGCACGGCGCCTCGCAGGTGGCTCTATGGCTTAGTTGGTTAAAGCGCCTGTCTCGTAAACAGGAGATCCTGGGTTCGACTCCCAGTAGGGCCTGGTGTTTTCTCGGGAAGAGGACTTTTTCTGAAAATCATTTTATGTAGGCGACTTAACTTGCGTCCGTCCCACTGATGCCCGACAATTCACCAAACTTACAGCCGTGCCGCGCGCTCACGTATATTATAAGCTGTTCGGCTGCCGCGTGCTGGGATTCCTTACTCCTGGAAAGTAGGTACTTAAGGAGATGACAGTTCAGGTACGACCCCTGCCAGAGAATCATGCGTGTGACCCGAACCTCCATCAGCTTCCATACACGCTCTGCGTTCCCCGGGTTCTGAGCACCCACAGCGTGCTACAGTTTAAAGCACCCAGACATGTAGACGTGTGTAACCTCTCTAGATTCCAACAGTCTCCAGTTCTATAATGATTTCATAACATAAGAGAAATTAATGAGTGATGAAGCCACTCTTCACTACAAAGAAGAAAGATGTTTGCAGAGGCATGCTTGCCATTTGGAGGAGAAGGAAGAATAATTATGATCCCTTGTTAATCCTCCAGAGGAAACTTTAGGAATAATGATCAACTGGAAGCTAGTATGTCCTGGACACAGTCCCAGTGAGATGACGAAGTTGAAGTGGGAAAAGAGCAGGTTGGAGAATTCTTTTTTTTTTTTTTTTACTTTTTTTTATTATGTTCAGTTAGTCAACATATAGTGCATCATTAGTTTTTGATGTGTTCAGTGACTCATTAGTTATTATAATACCCAGTGCTCATCACAACACATGCCCTCCTTAATACCCATAACCTGGTAACCCCATCACCCCGGCCCCCCTCCCCTCTGTAACCCTCGGTTTGTTTCACGGAGTCCAGAGTGTCTCATGGTTTGTCTCCCTCTCTGATTTCTTCCCATTCACTGTTCCCTCCCTTCCCCTGTGATCCTCCCTGCTATTCCTTATGTTCCACATAAGAGTGAAACTATATGGTAATTGTCTTTCTCTGCTTGACTTATATCACTCAGCATAATCCCCTCCAGCTCCATCTATGTCGATGCAAATGGTGGGTATTCATCCTTTCTGATGGCTGAGTACTATTCTAGGTATACATGGACCACATCTCCTTGATCCATTCATCTGTTGGCAGACATCTGGGCTCTTTCCATAGTTTGGCTATTGTGCACATTGCTGCTATGAACATTCATACACTGGGTCATAGGGTAGCTCTATTTTTAACGTCTTGAGGAACTTCCATACTGTTTCGGGTTGGAGAATTCTGCCAGTTACCTAGGGTGGCTTAGTTTCAGCCCTGGGGATTCATGGAACTTCAGTGCCTTCTTGTCTCTCATCCTTCCATCCATTAACCCAGCAACACTCACTGCTGATCCTTTATATGGCGGGCTTTTTTTCTTTCTCTATTCCTTTTTTTCCCCCTCCCCCATCCTTTCTGTTTAGTTGCAACATTTTTTCCACTTGTGATGAGAACTTTTAAGATTTACCCCCTTAGCAGCTCTCAAATATATAATACAGTATTGTTAACTCTAGTCACCATGCCGTATGTTACATCCGCAGGACATATTATCTCATAACTAGACTTTATACCTTTTGCCCACCTTCACCCACTTCGCCCCATCCCCCACCCCCAGCTCTGGTAACCGCCCAGGCATATTTTCTAAGAGCAGGAAATACAGCAGTGAACCCAGCTAACAAAAATCACTGCTGTCCTGGATCGTACATTCCCACGGGGGCGATACAAAAAATGAAGAAATGAATATGTAAAATCATGAGTATATGAAATACTGATGAAGTCTATGGAGAAAGATAAGCAAAAAAATAATATAGGGAGTATATAGGATGGGGCAGGGTAATCAGAGAATGTTATCCTGTCTCTTGGAGAATGTCATGGGCAAATATTCCAAAATTGTTTTTTAATTTTTAGATAAGATATCGTGACTGCTATATTACTCTAAGTACCATACATAGCAAGATTAAACAATCAGCAAAGTGTTCCCCAGCTATGCCTGGACCTCACCTCTGTTCATTTTGATTAGGACTTTATTGACCTGGGTCACACTGTCTGTGTCCAAACCTCAGCGGGTCCACTGGATAGCTAAGGGACTTTCGGCAAATTGCTTCACCTCAATGGGCATCACTCCTCAAATGAGAGATGGAAATAGCAATAGATATACCTAATAGAGTTTATGGGAGCACACATAAAATATTTTAGAAGGGTATCTGGCACATAAATAAGCAATCAATAAGATTCACTCTATCGTGCTTATTATTATTATTATTTATTGAATTGGGTGTCAAGTGTTTAACCCCTTACCATAGCATTCTGAAGGTATTATCCTAAATTTATAGACCAAGGTTCCAAGCACGTTGTGGGTTGAATTGTGTTCCCCAAAATATATGTTGAAGTCCTAACCCCTAGTCCCTGCGAATGTGACCTTATTTGGAAATAGGGTTTTGCAGATGTAAGCAAGTCATGATGAGGTCACACCAGATTAGGATGGGCCATAATCCGGGGACTGCTGTCTTTAGAAGAGGAAGGAAAAGGAGATTTGCACGCAGAGACCCAGACATACGGGGAAGAAGGCTGCGTGAAGACAGAGGTGGAGATGTCTATTATTTGACCACACAGGAGCACCGAGGATTGTCAGAACCTTCAGAGGCTGGAAGAGGCATGGAAATGTTCTTCCCTAGAACCTTAAGAGCGAGCGTGGCCCTGCCACGGTGTGATTTTAAACTCTGGCCTCTAGAACGATGAGAGAATCATTTTCTGTCGTTTTGAGCCATCCAATTTGTGCTAATTTGTTATGGCAGCTCTAGGAAACTAATACAAAGCATTAAAACAAAATTAATGACTTATACTAGCAAAGAAATAAAATCTATAATTTTTCCTAAATTAATAGATAACACACGGGATGTTCATACTTCACTTTAAAGTTTCAAACCCAGAGTATCTCCCACTTACCTAGTTGTCTTATGGTGATACACGATCTTGATATCTGCCCCCAACAGTTTCTTCCCCCTTTCCAGGTTTTAGTTTTTTACAGGACTCCACACCCAACCTCCCAATGGTTTATCCCTATGACCTTCTCCACTGACTTGACCTTGACTATTTGGAGACATCTAATAGAATAGATGATCACTCCATTATCAGCTACACCAATAACTAAGGGATGGGAGGGACAGGCAGAAAAGTCCAAACCTCTTCACTCAGTGACCACTCTGCTTTGTTATGTATACTCCAGACCCCCCTATTCCATGGGTCAGGCTAAGGCAGACTTTATCCAAGGCTACATCTTTGCTTTGCTATTTCCCCTCCCGCCTTCTGAGGACTCCCTAGTAAGTCACATACTCCTGAAGCTGTCTGAGGGTATGATGTAAGGACCTAAGAAACTTGCTCTGGAAGTTTTTTTTTGTTTTTTTTTTTTACTAATCCTTCATATTCGATCGATTGAGCAATGTTTTCCTGGTAAAGTTCAACCAAAGAGCTTCAGATCTGAGGAGGGCATTCGCATCATGTACCAGATCCTGATAATGAGACCTTTCGAAAATTCAAGGTTGTTGTTTTTTTTTTTAAGATTTTATTTATTTTTTTGACAGAGAGAAAGAGATCACAAGTAGGCAGAGAGGCAGGTAGAGAGAGAGGGGGAAGCAGGCTCTCTACCGAGCAGAGAGGCCAATGTGGGGTTCGATCCCAGGACCCTGAGATCATGACCTGATCTGAAGGCAGAGGCTTTAACCCACTGAGCCACCCAGGCACCCCAAAAATTCAAGGTTTGACATAGAACAGGAGTATTAAGAAAATTGGTGGCTGGCTGACCTTTGTTGTTGCACCATTATAATTCTGTTTACAAATGAGAAAAGAATCAATAAGCTTAAGAAAATGTTAATAGAAATTTCCAAAACTGAAATTCAAAGAGAAAAAAAAATGAATGAAAAAGGCAGAACAGAATACCCAAGAATGATGGGGAAATCACAAAAGGTATAACATATGCTTGATGGGAAATAAGAAGGAGAAGAAAGAGAAAAGGGAACAGAAGAAATATTTGAGGAAATAATGATTGAGAATTTCCCAAACTAATGATAGATAGCAAACCACATTTCCAAGAAGCTCAGAGAACACCCAGCATGAGTGGAGTGAAATACTTAAAGTGTTTAAAGAAAAGAATTACCATAATTATGTGCTCAGTGAAATTATCCTTCGCAAGTTAAGGTGCAATAAGGTCTTCCTCAAAAAAAAATTTTTTTGAGGTAATTTGTAGCCAGTAAAAAATTAAAAACCCAATATTTTTCACAAACATATACGTAAAAATCCTCAACAAAATATTAGCCAATTGAATCCAGCAATGTATAAAAAGAATTATACACCCAACCAATTGGGATTTATTCCTGGTGTACAAGGCTGGTTCAGTTTTGAAAAATCAATTAAGGCAATCCATCACACAACAGGATAAAGAACAAGAATCACATGATCATCTCAATAGATGCAGAAAAAGTATTTGACAAAACCCAATACTCATTCATAATAAAAGCTCTTAGCAAACTAGGAATAGAGGGGAACTTCCTCAGCTTAATAAAGAACATCTACAAGAAACCTACTACTAACATACTTGTTGATAAGAAACTAAGACCCAGGATGCTTTCCTGCTCATATCAGGAACAAGGCAAGGATGCCTACTCTCACCACTCTTATTCAACATTGTCCTGGAAATCCTAGCTACTGCAATAAGATAGTAAAGGAAATAAAAGGCATAGAGATAGGGGGAAGAAATAAAACTGTCTTTGTTCATAGCTGATATGATTGTATACATAGAAAATCTCAAAGTGTCAAAAAGAAAAACTGACGATACTAATAAGCAAACTATGGAAAGGAAAAGGATACAAAGTTAATATACAAAAAGCAATTGTGTCTTATACCAGCAATAAACAAGTGGAATTTGAAATTAAAAACACAATATTATTTATATTACCACTAAAAAAAGAGAGAAACCTTATGTATAAATCTAACAAACTATGTATGAGATATATGAGGTAACCTACAAAACTGATGTAAGAAAGAAAAGATCTAAATAACTAGATATTTCATATAAATGGATAAAAAGCCTCAATATTATCAAGATGTCAGTTCCTCCCACCTCGATCTATAGATTCAGTGCGATCCCAATCAGAATCGCAGCAAGTTATTTCATGAATATTCACAAACTGATTGTAAAGTTTATATGTAGACACAGATGACTCAGAATAAACAACACAACATTGAAGAACAAAGTTGGAGGACTGTCACTACTTGACCTCAGATTTACAATAAAGCGACAGTAATAAAGACAGTGTGGTGTTGGCTTAAAAAAAAAAAAAAGATAAACAGATCAATGGAGCAGAACAGAGAGCCCAGAAGTAGACCCACAAGTCAACGGGTCAGTGAACAAAGGCAGTACCTGCAGCAAATATAGTCTCTTCAACGAGTGGTGCGGGCACAACTAGATGGCCGCATGCAGAAAAAAACAAAGGCAAAGAAAGAATCTAGACGCAGAACTAGACACAGACCTTACACCCTGTACAAAACAACTCAAAATGGACCCTAGACCTGAATTTAAAATGTAACCACAAAATTCCTAGAAAATAACACAAAGGAAAACGTAGGGGACTCTGGGCTTAGTGGTAACTTCTTAGATACAACACCAAAAACATGATTCATGAGAGGAAAACGTGATAAG
>CM052886.1:128113245-128200074 GCA_028534135.1 Potos flavus | reverse complement strand
AGGTGCGACCTCGGGGAAGGGGTGCGGGTCACCGCGGGGGCGAGGTGCGACCTCGGGGAGGGGGTGCGGGTGTCCGCGGGGGGGAGGTGCGACCTCGGGGAAGGGGTGCGGGTCCTCGAAGGGGTTGCGACCTCGGGGAGGGGGTGCGGGTCCCCGCGGGGGGAGGTGGACCTCGGGAAGGGGGTACGGGTCACCTCGGGGGGGAGGTGCGACCTAGGGAAGGGGTGCGGGTCCCCGCGGGGGGTGTGACGTCGTGGAGGGGATCCGGGTTACCGCGCGGGCAGCGACCTCGGGGAGGGGGTGCGGGTCACGGGGGGGTGCGACCTCCGAGGATGGTGTTAGAGGGGAGAAGGCGTCACCTTCTCCGCGAGCTGATAGCTCACTGCCCTCGACGTGAGGCCTTGGTGGTGCAGGAGTGGGCAAAGCAGTGGTCCGCAGGACCGGTAAGGCTCCCCACCTTAGGAGGGTCGTACGTACTTGGACCCAGGAAACCCCCTGGGGCGGGTGGGCCCGCTCCGCCTCGCCTCCCCACCTCCCAGCCCTCCACCCGCGCTTTGTGACGGGTCGGAGACAGCGCCGTGACCGACCCAGCCGAGGTCCGCATCCCCGCACCCTGTTCTCGGCCCCCGACCCCCGTCCGAGTCACCGCTTACGGGGCGGAGGTGCCGGGCGCCCCAGTCCCGCGGCCCAAGAGTCTGGCACGATGCTCCTTTTTGAGAGCCCCTGACTGCGGACATTCGAAGGCAGCGTCCACGTTACAGAGGACGGGGTGCAGCGCCGGCCAGGCGCGCTCTGCGAGGACTTCGTCCCAGCTGGGGGGGACAAGTGCGTGGTCGTGACTGTCCCTGAGGGTTATTCTTGGCTGATGTGTGCGGAGTCCCAACGCGCCAGCGGCTCCGGCTTATGATCGCTCTGCAGCGCGTCCAAGGAGCAGAACGTCTTCTGGGGGTTGGTCCGCTTTCCCGCGGCAGCCGGCTCCGCACGCGCTGGCGAGAATATTCACTCTAATAGCAAGGACAGACCCAGCGTTGTCGCGAGCGCGAGCGCGGGCTCCATGGCTTAGCTGGTTAAAGCGCCTGTCTTGTAAACAGGAGATCCTGGGTTCGACTCCCAGTGGGGCCTTGGCTTTTCCTCTTCTCCCAAAGCGGCTTTCTCCATTAACCCCCTCTGCTCCTTATCTAAATTCCGATCCAATCACTCCGAAGCAGTTGTGACTGCAAAACTCTCACTTTGAAGGAAAAGGGATGTGTTTCTTTAGGATCAGAGTGATAACAACTGTAAGAGAGGGAAACAGTATGGAAAAGGAGTTCCTGTGGGCCTGAGAGCTGAGAAATCCAGCTCAAAGATAGCTTTCCGGAGCTTCTCCCTGTCCTCTCTTTTGTAGGGAAGGATCAATTTCTTAAGGAAGAACAAGAAAAATGTTCCCAACGCTTAAAGCCTTTTTCTGAATTCCCATGTAATTAATTAGGGATTCGGGAGAACCCAGCATGTTATGTTTTACATATGATTTTCCAAATACTACTAAATTATAAAATAGTCACATATATTTTCTTATAGGTCTTCAGTCTTCAAGGAAGGGTTTTAGTCCCGAAGGAAATAAATAAATTAGCCCCACTGGAAACTGAATTTTAGTTCTGCAGTTAAAAACATAGAATGATCCTATAATACAGTGATTCCCAAGCTGGGTGTGTGTTTAAATCACCTAGGGAGCTTGTTAAAATACAGTGTCTTGGGACTCATCCCCAGAAGTTTTAATTCTGGTTTGCTGAAGGACCCAGAAATGCATACTTTTAGCAAGTACTGCAAGTGATTTTGAAGCAAGTGAATTATCTTTGCAAAACTCCACATTACAGACATAGCTGAACTAAAAGTGAGGTCAACAAATGCCCTTAGCACTCTTGTACTGATTCAGGAACATCTACTTACCCTCCTGCCATCAAAGTAGAATCTCTGGAAGGCTATAATATCCCAGGTGTTTGCAGACACATTCTCACTTAATCAACCCACCAATCCTGTCAATATGTCTACTAATCAGCTCTTTGAAGATGAGGAAACAGGCTCAGTAATGTTCACAGACAGATAGTAAGGACAAAGCTCAATGTCAAACCCAAGTCTGTCTGACTCTAGAACCTGTCTTTCTCATGATACCTGTCTTCTATTTTCATTAGGGTCAAGAATGAAGGTTTTGGCTACAGAGCTAAACAAAATTATGCAACTTAGACTGATCTCAAACCTTAGTCCTATGGGTTAGGGGGCCCGAGATAACTTTCTGTGAGAAAGTACTTGCCCAGTGAACAACTGACTCATGTTTGGATCCTGGAAGAGGAAAATGTAAAATAAAACCTTGGAAATCTAGGAAGAAGTTCTCCATGAGGAATAAACAGGCCAGAGCAACAAACGGAATTGCTTTTCTCTATCTCCTAGGCTCTCTCTCCTCATCCCCTGATTCTTTTGATATAAACATAGTGTATTAGACAGCGAGGGCTGCCGTAACAAAATATCACAGACCGGGTGGCTTAAACGACACGTTTATCTTACAGTTCTGGAGGCCAGAAGTCCAAGGTGAAGGTGCCATCAGAGCTGGTTTCCTGGGGAGGCCTTTCCTCTGCCTTGTAGGCCTCCACCTTCCTGCTGCACGTTCACGTGGCCTTTCGAGGAGAGAGAGGGAGAGAGAGAGGCAGCTCTGGCATCTCTTTCTCTTCCTATAAGGACACCAGTCTTATTAAGTAAGGGCACCGCCTTATGACCTCATTTAATCTTAATCAATTCCTTAAAGATCCTATCCCAAAATATAGTCACGTTAAGGGTACAGGGCTTGAACGTGTGAGTTGGAAAGGGGGCACACAATTCAGACAGGAGAGGGAGAATCCTGGGACTCTGCTCCGAGGGACGACCTCATCGGGACAGCATCTAAATAGCTAAGTGCCGCCTGAAGAGGGAGCTTCGTGGATGCGAAGAAAGGGTAGAGACAAGAGTATTGTCGCAGAGTTGGCAAGGCTTTGGCCTTAGAAGCACTTTTTTTTTTTTTTTTAAGATTTTATTTATTCGTCAGAGAGAGAGCACAAGCAGGGGGAGCAGCAGGCAGAGGGAGAAACAGTCTCCTACCTAGCAAGGAACCCGATGCGGGACTTGATCCCAGAACCCTGAGAGACACCCAATTGACTGAGCCACACAGGCATCCTACTTTTAAAACGCTTTTCTTTTTCAAGATTTTATTTACTTATTTGAAAGAGAGAGAGAGATCACAAGTAGGCAGAGAGGCAGGCAGAGAGAGAGGGGGAAGCAGGCTCCCTCCTGAGCAGAGAGCCCGACGCGGGGCTCAATCCCAGGACCCTGAGACCATGACCTGAACCGAAGGCAGAGTCTTAACCCACTGAGCCACCCAGGCGCCCCTAAAGCGCTTTTTAAATTACTTTAAATCTACATATATTAAGCTACTATCATCATCATCATTAATGCAGTATTCGTTTGCTTTCTGAAAACTGTTGGGGTAAATCCTACTCTCCCTTGCTGTTAAGATGGGATTAATGAGCAGAAGAACTGATGTAATCCTTAATCATGACCAGACTGTAAGTAAAAGATGGATACTGTTTCTCCAGGGAGATTCATCTGCCAATGACAGCGCCTCCGGGGCCACTGGCATAACGGGTGAGGACTGGCTTTATCTACCTTTGAATCAGACTTGGAACCTATTTCTGCAGGAGCACATTCATCCCACCTGCCATCTCGAGACCTTTAGTGGCTCTGACCGAAGCCGTGGCCAAACCGTGCCTGCTTCCCTCTCTCAGGGCTTTGGGAATCCAACCCTTTTGCAACCTTTCTCCCGACTAAACTTCTATAGCTAATGACACCTGCTTAAGACAAGTTCAAATGAGAAGAGGTATGTTCTGGTGTAGTCTCTTTCTACGCACCCCAGCCCAGATGGCACTGGTGTTGCTCAGTTTTATTTCATTTTGGGACAGAAAATGAAGGTTCCGAATTTTGAACAAGATCAGGCAGGGTGAGATGAGTCCATGAGCTAAATGACTTCTCATTATGCCAGACCAATGGCTATCGTTTGTTGACTTAAATTTCAGAATTATGTCCACAAGTTCCCATTATCTAGGGGACAGAGGAAAGAGAACAGGTCAAGTCACTAAAGATCAATTCTCTAAAGGGCAGTGCTCTGAAGATAAATTTGAGGCTCAAACATGAACAATAAGCTGAAGTATTGAGGATTTGGGGGGGTTGCTGTGGGATCTCGTTTTACTCTTTTCCATCTCAACTGCAGATACATGAACTTGCTGGCAAATGTAGTTATTATGTTCTCTGTTTTTGGAGACGTATTCCTTTGCCACTGCCTCTGCGTCAGTATCTGTCCCTGTCCCTGTCCTTGGTGGTTAAACAGCAGCAGCAAACCATCCTGACAAACGGATTCAGGTAGTTGCATGACGTTTTTGTGATGGGGACGTTGGTCACGTTGACCTAGAGGTGTCTTGGGGAAGCAGGAATCCATCCTCTGGTCAATGCACCTGCAAGCCAAGCTTTACATTTACCTTTTTGGACCTTTTTTGGTTGAATCACGTATTCCTGTCAATTCTCACATACATGCCCCATTCTGTTCACTGAATTTCCATTCTCTCAGCACCTATGCACCCCTGGTTCTTGACGTCCCAGCTGACATTCTCGGCCTCTCTCCCTGGACTCCTGCAAATTTCCAGCCGACCCCCCCACCCCCGCTTCCAGGCTCCTTGTCTTTGATCCTTCATCCAGGGGCCGTAGTACATGTTTTGAGTGCCGCTCCCACCATTTCACAGCCCTTCCGAAAACATCTTCATTTGATCGGACTCCGTAGCCTGGCATTCAAGATTGTCCATATTACTCAGGTTATTTTTACAACCTGGTTTTCCACTACACCCCTTTATGTACCCTATGTTGCAGTAATTGATAATGTGTGCATCCATCCGTCAAAAAACGCATACATACCTCTCGGATGCCCTTTGTCATCACTGACGGATATTAAGATCCCCTCCATTCCTCCTTACCTTCTTACTTCCGCGGCGGCTGTGAACAAGTTCGGGGGCCATTGTTTGTTTATTGTACTTCATATGCATATTTTCCCCTCTGGAAGTCTTTGGGATCATCTCCTCCTGATTTATCTGAGTTGTATGAATAATGCAACCAGATGTGGGTCTTTTTTCTTTCACTATGCTTGGATAGCTGGACTCTCATGTCTTTTAGTTTGGGAATTTTTAAAGATAAATTCATTGGCTGATTTCTTCCTCTATATTTTCATATTCTTTCTAGGTAGAACTCTACCATTCAGATTTGAATATTGATGAGGAAGGAAGAACACTTATTTTCTAATCCGCTTTTAATACAGAGGAAGAAGTTCTAGTACATTCACCAGGCAGGAAATGTATGGGGGAATGTTTCCAATTTATCTCAACTCTCTCCTTCATAGTTTTGAGAAAGAAAAGGGAATTTAGGGGCGCCTGAGTGGCTCAGTGGGTTAAGCCTCTGCCTTCGGCTCAGGTCATGATCTCGGGGTCCTGGGATCGAGCCCCACATCGGGCTTTCTGCTCAGTGGGAAGCCTGCTTCTCTCTCTCTGCCTGCCTCTCTGCCTACTTGTGATCTCTCTCTCTCTGTCAAATAAATAAATAAAGTCTTTAGAAAAGAAAAAGGAATTTATCTGATTGGTAAACGTAAATTTTTTAATTTAAAAAACTGAAGTATAACCTACAATACTATATTTTTAAATTTTTTTAAATTTATTTTTTTAAAGATATATTTATTTAAGAGAAGCAGGGAGAGGGGCAGAGGGAGAGGGAGACAAGCAGGCTCCCCACTAAGTAGGGAGCCCCCCATGGGGCTCCATCCCAGGACCCTGAGATCATGACCGAGCCGACATCAAGAGTCAGTTGCTTAACTGACTGAGCCATCCAGGCTCCTCTATTTTATTTTTTTGATTGAAGTACAAGTAATATATGGTGTTGGGGTGGCTTTGTCTCAAATAAATAAATAAATCTTAAAAAAAAACATGCAGTGTTAAATTAAGATTGGTTGGCTTGCAAATGGAGCTGAGCATGCTTGACTCAGCCACTTTCTCTCTGGTTGAAGGTAACCTGTCTTCAGGATCATCCTGCTCTGCTTCGCCATATGCTTGACCTATAGGCACAGATTCATCATGTGTGTGTGTGTGTGTGTGTTTGTGTGTGTGTGTGTGTCTGTTGGGGATGGGGGGTGGGTTATCCATTTGTGCCAGTAACTGATGGGGTAAGTGCTCTCAGGGGTGGAGAAAAAGCAAGATGATTTGATTGCATGACATAGACCGTGACCTTCAACCAGCTCTAACAACAATAATGCAAACACATTTTGATCATCTCTCTGGCATCTATGTCCATTTTTCATTTTGTTTTGAATTCAAGAAGAGAACACAGAAGTGTTATTAATCAAATCCTCTAAAACCTGACAGGTCTCCTGATCTGATACTTTAATATTTTTTAATCTATTTTATTCCATTTCTATATTTTTGTTCTACTTTCTAAGAACTTCCCACAACCTTTCAAAACTTTATTTAATCTTTCCTTTATATCATATAATTTTCAACTACCATTTCATGTTCTCTAAATATGCCCCCAATTTTCTAGTAATTCTGTTCGTGTTTCAAGGTTACAGTATCTCCTTAATGTTACCTGAGGTTTTCTCCTCCCTCCATTGTCTTTTATATTTGAGTTCTTTAAAAAAAAAAAAAAAAACACTCATACTTGTTTCTGTCTGTCTCTTATAGTTAAAAGCTTTCCCCAGATGTTTGGGTTCTGGTCCTCTCATTTCAGAGTGAGACGCCACAGTGCTGACTGGTAGTTTTGTGACTACGAGGAGCTTGGTGATGGGTGGCTTTCACTGTAGGCTAGTCAGGTATGACTGTAACTTTTCATTTCAAAATCTTCGTGTGAAAATGCAGGTCTTTTCTAGGACTGTTTCCCAAAATGACAAATCTTTCGAATTCCTGTTTCCTTTCCAGCTTCCAAAATACTGACATTGCTTCTCTGTTGTCATTTTCCTTCCCAACCTCTTTTCCTTTGTGGGTTTATACCTTTGAAAAATTCTTTTACTGCCACTGGGGTAGACAAATGCCTTTGTGTCATGGGTCATGTTTAAGCTGAAACCCAGGTCTGCTATTTGAGATTCAGTAACATTCACCTTCGTGACACCACCACCTTCTTGATTCCTACCTCCAAGTGATTTCTTCCACCTCCAAACTCTCTTCACCCTCTACCTGTACATCTAGGATGGCACTTAGCACATTTTTAGTTATTCTTAGTTATTTATGCACATGTAGAGAGGTACTGGCGTATAATCTTCTTGGAATGGAGGATAGACCTGGTTAGTTTTCCTGCCCTGCAGTGCCTAATATTGTGCCCTGTGCTTAGTAGACATAAAAGTTATGTTAATTTAATGAGAGAATGCATAAATGACTCTAAGTGAATCAACCAAAATATTCTGATTTTAAATATTAAAGCCATATGCTAAGTCTTGAGAATTGTGGGTATGTTAATTTTCTTTTATATACATTTCCTCTTATAAAATATATTGCTTCCATGAATAGTTTATAAGGTCTTTAAAAGAAGAAGGGTAATTGTTGGATCATATAGTAAGAGTATGTTTAGTTTTGTAAGAAACTTCCAGACTGTCTTCCAAGGTGGCTGTACCATTTTGTATTCCCACCAGCAATGAATGAGAGGTCCTACTGCACCACATCCTTGCCAGCATTTGGTGTCATTGTTCTGAATTTTGGCCATTCTAACAGTCAGGTAGTGGAATCTCATTGTTGCTCTAATTTGCATTTCTGCGATGACATATGTCTTAGGCCACTTGGGCTGCTAAAACAAAATGCCCAAGACTGGGTGGCTTATAACATTTATCTCACAGTTCTGGGGGCTGGGAAGTCCAAGATCATGGGACTGGCAGATTTGGTGTCTGGTAAGGAACCGCTTTTTGGTTAAAAGATAGCACCTTCTAGCCGTAACCTCCCATGGTACAAGGGAGGTATAAGGGGTCTGTGTGTTCTTTTATTATAAGAGCAGCAATCCCATACATAAAGGCCCACCTTCATGACCTAAGGCCTCCCAAAGTCCCTACCTCCTAACACCATCTCACGGGGAATTAGGTTGTAATGTATGAATTTGGTGACGGGGAGAGGGATAAAACATTTAGTCTATAGCAATATATGATGTGGAATATCTTTACATATGCTTATTTGCGACCTGTATTTCTTCTTCTTTTTTTTTCTGTATTTCTTCTTTAATAGCTTCTGTGACCTGTTTTAAAATTGGGTTTTTTCTTTATTGTTGAGTTTTAAGAGTTCTTTATATATTTTGGATAACAGTTCTTTATCAGATACATCTTTTGCAAATATTTTCTTCCAGTCTGTAGCTGATCTTTTCATTTTCTTGATAGGTATAGCATTGTCAAGCAAGGCAGCTTTATTAGACAAAAGAAATGTGCCCTGGCTAGAATGGGAGGCTGGGTGGTGGGGAACCATGAATACCCTGGATGCCACATATATTTCCATTCCAATTCTTGGAGTCCCACTCTTTCCTCATCAGTGCCCTGATTAATAAGAGATCTTCAGAAAATTTCAACCAACTTTCTGGTACCATTTTCTGTATTAGTCAAGGTCCTTGGTTATAAACAAAGGAAATAATTCTGGGGGTGCCTGGGTGGCTCAGTTAAGCGTCTGCTTTTGGCTCAGGTCATGATCCTGGGGTCCTGGAATCGAGCCCCACATCAGCTCCCTGCTCAGCGGGGAGTCTACTTCTCCCTCTGCCCCTCACCCCACTCATGTTCTCTCACTCTCTCGCTCTCAAATAAATAAATAAAATGTTCAAAAAAATAATACTGAAAATTTAAGCAGATATTGGAAGAGTGGTAGTTCACAGAATCAATGTGAAAGGTGAAGAACCAAACTTGACAAACAAGCAAACGAGATATAGCCAAGATCCCGTTCTGGAAAGAGACCATGTAGGACATATCCTTTAGTGCTATCACCTGGGACACTAATCGGGAAGCCATCTGCTCTGACAGTCCCTTCCTCCCTCCTCATATTTTTGCCTCATTTTACCAAGATTCAAAACCTGTGTAGAAGCATCTGACTGACCAAATTGAGATCACACGCACGCTTAGCTGCAAGGTTCTTGGGAGAATACACTGCCCACCACCCAACGGCAAGCACCATGACCAGTAATGTCCACTAACCTAGCACACAGTGCTTTTAGGAAAAAAATATGTATATTTGAAACTTGTCTGCTGAAAGGACTTTCTTTTTTTCCCCTTTAAAAAAAAAGATTTTATTTATTTGACACAGAGAGAGAGAGCAGAAGGAGGGGGAATAGCAGAGTGAGAGGGAGAAGCAGACTCCCCACTGAGCAGGGAGCCCGATGTGGGGCTTGATCCCAGGGCTCCAGGACCATCACCTGAGCTGAAGGCAGACACTTAACCTACTGAGCCAGCCAGGTGCCCTGAAAGGACTTTTCAAATGTTACTTTATAATGTTAACTGTAATTATTCATCAATCTTATGATTTCTATTGAGGATGTAACCCATCTCTTCCCAAAAAAGTATATATTTTTTCCTCATGTCTTGAAAACTTCTGCTAACTTGGGGTTTTTAAATCACTCTGATCTTCCTTGATTTTAGCAAGTGTCTCCCATCAAAATTCAATGAAGCACATGAATGAAAGTTTTCCAGAGGATTTCATTCTCATGGGTTTTACCAAATACCCTTGGTTGGATCTTCCTCTCTTCTTTGCCCTCCTGATCTCCTACATGTTCACCTTGTTGGGAAATATTGCTATTATTCTGGTTTCTCAGCTAGATTCCCAACTCCAAAGTCCTATGTATTTCTTCCTTACGAGCCTCTCCTTCTTGGACCTCTGTTTCACCACCACGACTGTACCCCAAATGCTATTCAACTTGGGGGGGCCCAACAAGAACATCACTTACATAGGCTGTATGGCCCAGGCCTATATGTTCCACTGGCTAGGCTGTACTGAATGTGTCCTGCTTGGCGTCATGGCCTTAGACCGCTACGTGGCCGTGTGTAGGCCTCTGAGGTACTCCGCAATCATGGACCCCGAGCACTGCCGGCAGCTCTGCGGCACCGCGTGGCTCATTGGCTTGGCGAATTCACTGCTGCAATCCACACTCACGGTCCAGCTGCCCCTGTGTGGGAACCAGGAGCTAGACCACTTCTTTTGTGAGCTGCCCGGGCTTATTAAGATGGCTTGCGTGGACACCACCATCAACGAGGTCACTTTAGCTGTGGTGGCCACCTTTCTGATAATGGGTCCCCTCTCTGTGATTCTTGTCTCTTACGGTTGCATTGCCCAAGCCGTATTTCGAATCCCCTCCACTGACAAGAGACTTAAGGCCTTCAACACTTGTTCTTCACACTTACTGGTGGTGTCTTTATTTTACGGCCCCGGCATCTACATCTATATGCAGCCCTCGGGGGACAGCCCTCAAGACCTCCCCAAGGCTCTGACACTGTTTTACTGTGTTCTCACTCCGATGGCCAACCCATTCATCTACACCCTGAGGAACAAGGACGTTAAAGGAGCTCTGAGGAGACTTCTCAGGAGGGCCATTTTGTCCTAAAGAATATGAGAAAATGATGCTTTATTCTGAATGGAAAAACCCCACAATAATCTCAAATAGATCCTCCTTTAAATACATGTTTCACCAAAATCATACCCGAAATTCAAGTCAAGAAAGCCTTCATGTGCTGTGTTTACCTACACCACTTCTGACACCAAGTATGTGGGTTTTTTTCCCACACCAGCCAATTCTCTAAACCCAACTGGGTGGCTGGCGATTCAATTCAATCCTGACACTAACTACCCAGAGTTATCATAGACTTCACAATTTAAGGACTCAGTCCCACAAAAATGGCCTCCGCCTTGGACAAAGATACATATTTTCTTTCATCCAGCAATCTTACCCGTGAGAACCTATCCCCTAGAAATAAAATCATCGGTGTAGATCATCTCTAAGAATAAATGTTGTATTAAAAAAAAAGGATAAATATGGTTCGGTCCCGGGTTTCGGCACCAAAAAAAAAAAAAAAGGATAAATATGGCAGACTTGTTTATAACAAAAAAATAGAAATATATTTTAGTATGCCTACTGATAGTAAATTAGCTATTAAAATAAGTGCCTTAAGACCATTAAAAGTAATGCTTAAGAATTATTCCAGATGACTTGGAAGGACCCATCTAGCTGCAGGGGCTCTTTACATGTTAATCATTCAATACTCATGATAACTCTGATGTTTGTACTATTATTCTTATTTTACAGAAAAGGAAAATGAGGCACAGAGAGATTAAGTAACTGGATCCTGTAGAGGCTGCCCCAAGATGGGCCTCCTAGGCATGAAGATTATTTTGAGTTAAGGTTGCTAGAGGGGGGGTGGGTGGGGGAATGGGGTAACTGGGTAATGAGCGTTAAGGAGGACAGTGGATTTAATGAGCACAGGGTCTTATATGCAACTGATGGATCACTAAATTCTACTGGAACTAATAATACAGTATATGTTAACTAATTGAATTTAAATATTTCATGTAATTTAATTTAAATAAATTTTTTTTTAAAAAAGCAATCAAAACCCAGCAGATTCTGGGAAAGCTCTTTACCTCCCTCACAACTGCCTAAAAATAATTTAGATGGAGGTCCTGCTCCAGGAAGGGCGCTGTCCCACGGATAACTACACTGTGGTATGCCCTGGGGACGGTGCGGTGCACGGGGAGGAACCTAGCCAGGCCTGCTTGATCAAAGCCCTCTATGTCCCATTGTTTCGGAGTGGTTCTGAAAACACTGGTTTAGAAAACATTTACTCTTTTTCATCTTCCTGAGGATTGCGTTCCTTCCCTTTGAAGTCCCAGACCCCTACGAGGTTTGAGGATGGCACTTCACCTCATTTTGCTTGACTGTCTTTGGATTTCATGTCTGTCTGGCTTTCCCGCCTGTACGCTATCAAATTTGATTTTCTCTGGTTAATCTCTGAACGAAATCTGTTCAAAGCCTCGCCTTCCCCAGCCACCTTACAGACAGGAAGCTCACAGATGTGTGCACGTGGCCCTGCGTCTGTTTTCCAGGTCACGGTGCCCTACATTCTGGGGAGACAGACCTCAACTACAGAACATACTCTTCCCTAGCCTGACCACAGCCCACTTCCCGGAGGAGCCCCGGACAGGGCCTAGAGGAACCGGCCACCTGCCGCTCTAGCTGGCCGGGACTCGACCCCCGGCCCCGGGCCCGCCGCCTTCGGAACCCCGGCGACATCTCTCCCGCTGGCGGGCCCCTCTCCTCCCTTGGAGAGCGAACGAACTGTGCTGCTTGTGGCCGCGCTCTCGGTGCAGATCTCTGCCGGCCGCGTCGCCGGCCGCCCCAGCAACCTGTCAGGCCTCCAAGGACCTCGAGGGGCACGGGGCACGCCTGCTCCCCGACAGCCCGCAGCACAGCACCGACAGGACGTCCCAGCCGAGCCCCGAGGACTCCCACTTCCGACGCTTGCACGGAAACGCGCAGGTCCGCGTGATCCCGGGAGCGGGAGAAAATGCGGCAGAACGCGCGCTGGGAGCGACCCGCACGCAGCGGGACCGGCAGGGGCTGGCGGCGGGAGGGCGGCTGGTGGAGAGAGGAAGGTAAAACTGGGCGTTGACGGGGGAGAGGGGTGGCTCGCGACCGAATTCCCGGGCAACACGTGCGCACCAGGGGACCTTGCAGGGGCACCTCGGGCGGCCGCGAACCATAGAGACGAGGACTCCTAGAGGGGCACAGCGCGCTTCCGGGAGTGAGGTTCGCGGGCTTCCGAGAGCGTGGGCCTGGACTGCGGTCGCGGTGCCCTGGGCTGAGGGGGCCGATCTCGCGTGCGGGGTCCGCTCGGGGGCGGGCGGGGCGTCTGGGGGCTGGCCTCTGGTGAACGCCCCCTCCCCAGGCCCGCCTCGGCGGCTACGGTCTCAAGTGCTGTCGCGAAGTGGAGGACTCCGGAGTGTGAGACGGTGGCTTTCCTGCAACCTGGTGGGTCCCTGGGGTCGGAAGTGTTTTCGGAACCCGAGTTGGAGGGATTGTTTTTAAAAGCGTGGTGCTTGTATGGGGTTTTGAAAGCCTAGCTCCCCAGGAGTCTAGGGCACCCCATATACAAACGAATTCCTAGTTCTGTCACGAAACATGACTGTTCACACTAAGACTATAAGCTTCGTGTCATTTCAGGACAAGTTGTGACACTAGATAAATTTGTGACTTTGAGTATTGCCTTCAGGTGGCTTAAGGGAAATACTCTTGGTTTTCAGAGCATTGGGGGAGTTCACAATTGTGGAGAAAGGGTTGTGGACCTCTCGTAGTTAATGTTTTCACTGCTGTATTTGTTTAATCATATTTGTTTATCTCACAGTATAAAGTAAACAGTTCCCGAATAAGTTTGGAGAAAGTGTTACAGTTCAGTTAATGCATTTCATTCGTCTTTTTTTCAGCATAGTTTCAGCAGGATTTTGTCACCGCCTATAGTGCAGGGTACAGAACAGATAAAGCCCTGCTTGTATTATTCGGGGGAGTGGGTAATAAGTAGCAAGTAAGCATATGATGTCAGGTGGTGGCGAATGTTACAAAGAACAATGTAGTAAGGGTCAGAAGTGGTTGGAGAGATACTTTATGTAGGACGATCTAGAAATGTCTCTTTGAGGAAATGATTTCTGAGCATGCTGTAATGAAATGAGGGAATGTCCCATGCTGATATCTGGGTAAGAGCATTCCAGGCAGGTGGAATGCATTGACAAGTCTAAAATAGGAAAGGATTGTAGACTGAGCACAGGAAGGATGGGTAGGAAAAAGGTTACTCTGAATTTCTAAAATACTCATATAAATTTTCATTACCAAGAATGTCAAATCCTCAAATCGTCTACATCGCTGTTAGCAAAATTTCAAAAACCTCTTCTGTTGTGTTTTTCTTGAAGTGTCTTGGGCAGCCATTCATAGTACACACAGATTTTCTTTTCTAACTGGTGGCAATTTTTCGTCTTAATAGTGGTCTCTGTTTTGTGAAGGGGACTCTCCTTGCAGTAGAAAGCCATCTGCAGGCACCCCTGCCCTGAGAGAAAATGGCTGCAGGTCTCATCATCCAGGATGGAGAACAAGAACCTGTGATAGTAAAGGTGGAGGAAAATAACTTTTTTGTGCAAGAAATTGACTTGCAGAAGAACAGCCAGTCCTGTCAGGGGGTCTCCCTCCAGCGCTTCCGGGGCTTCCGCTACCCCGAGGCCGAGGGGCCCCGCGAGGCGCTGAGCCGGCTCCGGGAGCTCTGCCGACGCTGGCTGCGGCCCGAGACCCACAGCAAGGAGCAGATCGTGGAGCTGCTGGTGCTGGAGCAGTTCCTGAGCATCCTGCCCGAGGAGCTGCAGGCCCGGGTGCGGGAGCAGCATCCACTGAATGGGGAGGAGGCTGTGTTGGAAGATTTGGGGAGAGAGTTTGATGATCCGGGATTTCAGGTGGGAAGAGGTGCTTTGGTGGCAACGTGCAGCATGTACTGGTTAGGTTCACGGGAAAGCAGTGAGGGCAGCCTGAGCTTTTGTCCCCGTCATGCTTCATTGTTTCTGTCGGTTCCTTTTTCTGTCTCATCTCTCCTTCTAAGCCTGTTGAGTCCTTTTTCCCTGTCCTGTTTCTCCATGGGGAAGGTTTCCTAAGGTTTTAGCTGTAGTTCCCACAGCAGCTTCTTCCCAAGCCCAGTGGTCCCTCCTTGCCTCCAGGGCACATCCCAAGCAGCCGGGCAGGAAGTGCTCTGTCTCTCGGAGGTGCACCCCAGTCACCAAGTTATCAGCTCCAGCACATGGAGACCCCTGCTCAAGGATGCCTCTCTGGAGCCTCATTCCCTACAAGAGAGGTGAGGAGAAAGGGGAGGAACCGATTTGGGAAAGTGGGTTAGGGTAACAGGCTCCTGTTTGGCCAATCAAAGCCATCCTTTACAGCTTAATCATGAGTGTGTCTACCCTGACCCTCACCCGAAATCCTTGCTGGCTCACCTACCTCTCTCTTTAAAAGTACAACTTTTATTTTTGGCCTTTTAAGCAAAAGGTTTTTATTTTATTTGCTTTTCACCTACCCATCTTTGCTTTTTATTAAAGCACCGAATGATCACATCATCCTGTTCCTTCTCCTTTACGATCTCCTTTACAGTGGCCTCCTAAGTGTCCTGCCCTACCTCTGTCTCTTTAAGTTTTCTCGACTCATCAGGGATGAAGGCACCTTTAAAACCTTGCACGCTGACCGCATTTCTCCTATCTTCTTCTACATTAAATTCCCTTCTCTTTTCACGCCGCTACCTTCCCCTCTCTGTCACTCCAGTGTGCATTTGGTACCTTTTTCTTTCCACATTCTCTACATGTCAAATATGCTTCCCATTTACAAAGCTACCCCCCTCCTTACATCCTGATCCCTTCATAATCTGTCCAGAAAATAGCAGTAAAGTCACCAGAGCAGCCAAGAAATCAGTCCTTTTCCAGTATTTCCTTTGAGTTCATGTGTAATCTTCATTTTAATGAATTCAATGGGACATTTATCTCCCTTAGGCCAAATTTCACTACAACTGTGTTTTTCTATTGTGTTCATAAAGAACTACTAATCTTAGTTAATATAAGGTAATTATTGGTTTACACTGAATCTGCAAGGAATGTCCTACTTGGGGAAGATTAGGAAAGAATTTTCTTTCCAACCAATAGAATAAATATATTCTTGCCTTCCTCTATAATTGTATTTGAATGCCGTTTGAAGTACTCTTTATACACTAAGACTTTAACAGATGCTTTAATAATTTGTGCCCTTTTCATGGTAAAGATTGTTCCCAGTCCTACCTTAGTGAATACGATATAGGTTATTTATTCCAGAATATGTCTGTTTCACCTTTCCTCTCTCGCACTTTACTTCCTTAATCGAGGTGAAGAGATACTTACTCATTGTTGGGGGAACATGACTAAAAAAGAGAAAAATGGTCCTTTGGGGTATAATATTCTATCAGTTCAAACAGATGACATTTCCATTTTGTTTACTTCTACATATGTTTAAATTTTTCCATAATAAAAAGCTTAAGAAGAAAGTGACGTTCGAATGATCCATTTCCTATTTTAGATAGTGAGACCAAGCCTGAGACTAGGAAACTGGCTGGAAAGCAGGAAGTATCCCAAGAAATGGAATCACAGAAGACGATACTCCGTAGAATCTGCAGAGGCAGGGACATTCTCCGGGGGTCCCATTTTGGAGGCCTGCATGAATGCAAGGACAGGTTTGGCAGGCATCAAGGAAATTTCAGAAGAAGGACAACGCAGATGTGATCAGTGTGGGAAAAGCTTCATGCACAGCATCAGTCTTCATGGACATCAGAAAATCCACACAAGGGAAAAGCCCTTTCCGTGTCAAGAGTGTGGGAGAACCTTTAGTCAAAACACAACTCTTTTTAAGCACCTCAAAATTCACACGGGTAAAAAACCGTATCAGTGTAATCAGTGTGGTAAAAGTTTTAGTCAAGGCTCAGTCCTTCTTAACCATCAGAGAAATCACACTGAGGAGGAACTGTATGAGGGCAGTGGTTGTGGTAAAACCTTCAGTAACAGCACAGGACTTGGTTCAGCGTTGGAAATACTGTAGCTTCATAAAACGTTACCAGTGTGCTGACGGCGGGAAGGGCTTCAGGGAAAGTTCCAACTAAACATCAGCAAATGCATGCAGCAGAAAAACCCTACGAATGTGATGAATGTGGAAAAGCCTTCAGCGGAAGTTCAGACCCTAACAGATATCATAGAATTCACCCTGTGACTGTGACGAGTGTGGGAAGGGCTTCCGTCTGAGCTCATATCCCACTGAACACCAGAGAATCCACAGCAAAGAGAAACTCTACGTGTGTAATAAGTGTGGAAAATCCTTCAAATGGAGGTCAGGTCTCTTTCAACATAAAAAACACGACTAACCAAAACCATGTTGCTTAAATTAGTGTACTAAAAATGTTGAGCAGCATTTGTTCCTAGCAGAATTTAGATGAGCCATGTGAGCACTCTCAGTATCTTTCACTTTCCCGATCTCCTCTGACATCAAAGTATCCACAGACTAGATGCTCCCCCTTTCAGAATGAGCCAACCCCATTGTCTGTGTGAAGGCCTGAAGGCTGGTTAATTAAAAGTGCAAGGCTTCAGAATGGCCAGTTTCATCCTGTTCACAATGAAAATATACACAAAGTACACAAGTGTACTATCCGCTATACGCTGTGTGACCTTAGGCAAGTCGCCCACGCTTTCTGGGCATCTGTGAATTACGGGATTAAAATACATAATCTCTCCAGGGTCCCTTCCACCTCTAAAATTAAGTGGTTTTTGTGAATACCAGCAACCCTCTATATTTAACTACTACACATTCAAGAGTGTCCTCCATAATTTTTTCCCAGGATTTCCAATGTTATTTTCCGTCACTGCCCTGCAGCAGCTCTGTCGCATTGGTCTCATTTTGCCTGGCCACCCCAAGTACACTCAAGTTTCCATGTTTGTCCCCCTCTCCCCCCATGCCCTGGATGCCCTCTTTTCCTTTGTTGGAAAAGTTTTACATAAGTCCGACTGTAACCCCATTTAGAATAAGAAGTTTTCTGAGTGCTCAGTCTCCAAGAGGTTGCATAGCAGTGCTCCTCTGAGTGCCACTAAAAATGGCACGGCTTAAGGGTTAATGACCGTGTTGAGTACCTACCCTTAAGAGCCCTGGAACATCTGTCTGTGTGCTTTCAGTTAACTTGGTGACCATTGGGATTACCTTCTAAAAGTAAGACCTTGTTCCTTCAGGAAGACAAGGACAGCCCCTTTCTGGAGCACTGGAGAACAGCGAGTGTTCACGGAGGCACTGGTCACCCTTCCTGAGGACAGAGGCTGCGGTGCTGACCCAGATAGAAGCCACACTGCAGTGGCAGTTGGAGGGACCTCCTGTCCAGTGGCCCCGTGCACTGCACATCCACATGGGATGGTCCGAAGACGTGCTCTTGTTCAGGCACCAGAGGAAATAAAATGGGTTGGTTCTGGAGAGGAGTTCTGAGGTCTTCCCAACAAAGAGCAGAGGATAATTCAAGTCAAAAGAAAATGCAGATACTTCGCCAGATTAGAAGATAGGTGGCAGGGATCAAAAAGTATACCCTAGGGAGGTTAAACTGGGTAAACTAGAGAATACTCCCCTTTAGCATGGCTCCCACATGAGAGTTGACTTATGTCAGGGACCGAGTGACCCTGAGGGCGTTATCTGTCATTCCTGTTAAGTCTGACATTACTGTTAATGGTAGAGCTATCCTTTTCATATTGCTCAGCCAGCGTACTTAGAAGTGGACAGACCCTAACTTCCCCCAGGTTTCAAGAGAGAGCTCAAACTTCCAAGTGTAGCACCCTTGGAAGGTAACTCAAGCTATGGACACTTGAGCCTGGGTTGACATGACGTTTTTGACTTAATTTACTGAGTGGATGATGAATCACTGAATATGACACCGCTTTTTCACCTGTTCTCTCTTCCCCCCCCTTTTTTTTTTTTGACCATTTACATTCCTTCTGCCACCATAGGCATCATTTCTGACTAATTCTCTACCCTCTCTCCAAATTATGTTTCCTAAATATCTGTGTTAGGGGAGGAAACAGAGATAGTTCAGTCAGAGATGATAGGATCACATTTAACACAAAAAGAAAAAGAAAATCCTAGTTTTCTAAGGTTAACGTAATTTTAGATAACGTGTTTCAAATTTTTCTGATCTGTCACCTTTATTTGAAAAAACACTCCATATTTCTATATGATCACCTTTTGGCTTGCATAATAATTTTAGGTCACTTTTGACTTTAAAATATATCGCCACCTCTGTATTTGAGAAGCAGTTCACATAAGAGGTGGAATAGCTGAGTAGGATTATCATACATATGTATCTAAGTCAAGGAGCAGACCCCCTATGTCAGAATTTATGATCAGCTGCTAGTAACAAAAATCTGAAAAATTCACACGGTGTATTTCTCTCATGTAAAAGAAGTCTAAAAGATGATTTATGGTTGGTGGTTTATTTTGTGGGGTCATCAAGGATCCAGGTTCCTCTCACGTTGTCACCATCTTCTGCATGCAGCTTCTTCTCTTCTTGTGGCTGCTGAAGCACCAGCCATCAATTCTGCATTCCAGTCAGCAAGAAGGGCAAAAAAGGGATTCGCTCAGCTACCTCAGCATCTTTCGTGGAGACTTCTCAGAACGCAAGTATTTCCTCTACATTTAATTAGCCAGAATTGAGTCACATGACCACACTTGGCTGCAGGAGTTGCTAGGAAAAAGGGGTGCATGGGTGGCCCAGTCAGGCGATCGGTTCAGGCTCAGGTCATGATCCCTGATATCTGAGTCCTGGGATCAAGCCCCCACATCAGGCTCCCTGCTCAGCGGTGAATCTGCTTCTCCCTCTCCTTCCCTCTGCTCCTTCTCTCTCTCACTCTCTCAAATAAATAAAATCTTAAAAAAAAAAAAAATAGCTAGGAAATATAATTCCAGGTGCCAGTGTACACATAAAAATCAGAGTCCTGTCATCTAATAAAAAATAATACTTATTTGGTAGGCAAACAATCTGTGCGAACAGTCCTAAATATTTTGGGTTCTGAATTGTTAAATAAATGTGTGCTAAAAGACTGATCTACATATGAAAGAATGAATGAATGGTAAAGGGTGCAAGGAACAAAATTAGAACTAGGAGATACAGTGGTGTATGGCTATTAAGAGATTAGAAGAATAGAGCAAGAAGGAAAAGCGGAAGTGGGGAGTGGGAATATGTAAAACTCCTGAATTGGAGATTCTCTTAAACTCACCAGGCTTCTTTTAATGATATTAAAAAGACTTGTGAGAAAAATACAGTTTAAATCCATTTTAATTTGGTAATAAGGGATATTGTTTAAGATTTTATTTATTTGCACAGCAAGGGGAGAGGGAGAGGGAGAAGCAGACTCCCCGCTGAGTGGGGAGCCCTATGTGGGACTTGATTCCAGGACTCCGAGATCATGACCTAAGCCAAAGGCAGATGCTTTACCAACTGAGCCAATTAAGCGCCCCTAGGGGATATTTTTTAAAGAAAAAAATTCCTCTAGATTCCTACCTCTCTAATTTGAGAATTATTTTCACTAATTTACATTGTCTCTTTGGAGAGATTAAAATATATATATATATACATAGACACACACACATATATACATACATGGAGGGAGAGAACAAAATTTTAGATAATGTATTTCAAAATTTTCTGATCTGTTCTATTTTATCAATCACCTGTATTTAAATAAAACACTCCGTCATATTTCTATATAATGACCTATAGGGCTTGTATAATAATTTTAGGTCTTTTTCGACTTTAAAATATATATCTGTCTGGGATGCCTGGGTGGCTCAGTCAGTTAAGCATCTGCCTTCAGTTCAGGTCATGATCCCAGAGTCCTGGGTCCTGGGATTGAGTCCTGCATGAGGCTCCTTGCTCCGTGGGGAGTCTGCTTCTCCCTCTCCCACTCCCCCTGCTTGTATTCCCTCTCTCACTGTCTTTCACTCTGCCAAATAAATAAATAAAATCTTTAATAAATAAATAAATAAATATATATATATAGCCACCTCTATCTATTTGAGAAGCATTTGTGGGATAGGTGAGTAAGAAGACTATGGTACATATATATCTAAGTATTACTAATAACTATATTTTTGTCTAATGAACACCGTATTAAACTTGCAACAAAAGAAATGACCCCTTTAAGACCCACATGCAAGGATTCGTAGCTTAAAGGATCCTTCAGGGCTAAAGAAGCTACCTGATCAGGAAACCTGGATTTAAGTCCTGGCTCCACTGACCTCAACAACATACTTCATTTCCCTGAACCTTGGTTTCTTCAACTGTAAAATGGTTTGAATTTAAAAAACATAGTCAAAAAACTTTTTATTGAAATATACCTATATTTGAAAATATACAAGTTATAGGTGTACAGGTAAATGAAATTCATACAGTGGAACCACCCACGTAACCATCACCGAAGTCAGGAAATGGAACACTACCCGTTCCCCGAAGACCCGCTGGTGCTCCATCCCTTCCTGTTGTGACTTCCAACACCAGATGCTGGTTTCCCTAGTTTGAACTTTATGTAAATGGAGTCAGGAAGTATGTATCTTTCTGTGTCTGCCTCCTTTCACTATTACGTTTGGAAATTTATCACTGTGGCTTAGAGCTGTAGTCCATTTTGATTGTTGCATAGTATTCTATCGTATGAATAAGCTTAAGTGTTTGTATCTATCCTACTGTTACTGGGCATTTGGGTTGTTTCCACTTTAGAGCAATGAAAACGCTGCTTGGACATGTCTTAAAATGCAAATATATAATTCGTTTCTGATGGCTATCTCTAAAAGTAAAACTCCTGAGTCATAAAATACGCATGTGTTCAGCTTAGGAGATATGCCAAAGAGTTTCCCCAAAATATTACCAATTTACACTCTCATCAACAGCGTATGAAAGTTCTCATTGCTCCATAATCCTTGCTAACATGTGGCACTGTGAATCCATTTTTTTTATATCTATGAATGAACACTTGAGCTGCTTCTGTATCGTGGCTGTTGTAAATAATGCTACAATAAACATAACTGCACGTATCTTTTCGAATTAATGTTTTTGTTTTCTTTAGACAGATACTCAAATGTGGAATTACTGGATCTTAAGGTAATTGTATTAATCTTTGGGAGGAAGTTCCATACTGTTTCCCACAGTGGTGGCACCAATTTACGTTCCCACTGACAATGCATGGAGAGTTCCTCTTCCCCTGCATCCTCACCAACACTTGTTGTTTCTTGTCTTTTTGGTCTTGGCCATTCGGACAGGCATGAAGTGATATTGTGGTTTTGATATGCATTTTTCTGATGATGAGTGATGTTGAGCATCTTTTCATGTGTCTGTTGGCCATCTGTATGTCTTCTGTGGAAAAATGTCTATTCATGTCTTCTGCCCATTTTTGAATTGTATTATTTGGGGGCTCTTTGGTGCTGAGTTGTGTAAATTCTTTTTTTTTTTTTTTTTTTTTTTTTTTTTTGAGTTGTGTAAATTCTTTATATATTTTGGATATTAGCTCCTTATTGGATACGTCACTTGCAAATATCTTCTCCCATTCAGTATTTTTTTTTTTTAAAGATTTTATTTATTTATTTATTTGACAGAGATCACAAGTAGGTAGAGAGGCAGGCAGAGAGAGAGGGGGAAGCAGGCTCCCCCCTGAGCAGAGAGCCCGATGCAGGGCTTGATCCCAGGACCCTGAGATCATGACCTGAGCCACAGGCAGAGGCTTTAACCCACTGAGCCACCCAGGCACCGCTCCGGTTCAGTATTTCGCCTTGCTATTTTGTTGATGTTTTCCTTTGCTGTGCAAAAGCTGTTTATTTTGGTGTAGTCTTGATAGTTTAATTTTGCTTTTGTTTCTCTTGCCTGAGGAGTTATATCTAGAAAAATGTTGCTCGGTCCAATGTCACGAAATTACTGCCTATGTTTTCTCCTAGGAGTTTTATGGTATTGGGTCTCACATTTAGGTCTTTAATCCATTGGTTTATTTTTGTGTATGGTGTAAGAAAGTGGTCCAGTTTTGTTATTTTGCATGTAGCTGTTCAATTTTCCCAGCACCATTCATTGAAAAGACTGTCTTTTCCCCATTGGATATTCTTGCCTCCTTTGTCAAAGATTAATTGACCACATATGTGTGGGTTTATTTTTGGGTTGTGTATTTTGTTCCATTGATCTATGTGTCCATTTTTGTGCCAGTACCATACCGTTTGATTATGAGAAGTTTATAGTATACCTTGAAATCTGGGATTGTGACACTTCCAGCTTGTTCTTTTTCAAGATTGCTTTGACTATTCAAGGTCTTTTGTGGTTCCATACAAATTTTAGTACTATTTGTTCTAATTCTGTGAAAAATGTTGTTGGTATTTTGATAGAGATTGCATTAAATCAGAAGATTGCATTGGGTAGTGTGGACATTTTAACGATATCAGTTCTTCCAATTCATGAGCATGGAATATCTGTGCATTTGTTTGTGTCATCTTCAATTTCTTCCATCGGTGTTTTACAGTTTTTGGAATATACTATGAATCCATTTTTAACAGGGATTTCAGCATTGGGATTGTGGTTGCTTAAGAAATACCTAATGCCCTGTCATATTGACAACATTCAAAAGCCTGAAAACATACAGTTGGGGACGCTGTGTGAAAACAGGCACTCTTGCACTTCGCTGTTGAGAGTGTAAAATAATAGAATGCTTGCAAAGGCTCTTCCCTTTCTCTCTCCTCCCTCCTCTTTCTTCATTGTTCATTGTAGCATTATTTGTTAAAACAAAATACTGGAAACAATCCAAATACCCATCCCTTACAGACTGGTTGGGAAACTTACGGTACGGCCACATGATGGAGTACTATGCCATTGCAAGCAAGCAAGCAATAGATAGAAGGATATTTCAATGAACAGATAATTTTCAGGTTATTTTAGTAAATGATAAAGCAAGGTGCAAAAGAATGTATATATGATAATTCATAGCAGTAAAGAAGGTAAGTGCTTATTTTTGTAAGAGAAAGAGTAGAGAAGAGAGGAAAGAAGAAGGGAAAAGGAAGGAAAGACAGGATAAATTAAAACTAATGAAAATGGGGCATGAGTGTACAGTTGACCCTTGAACAATGCAGGGGTTGGAGTACTGACCCCCGTGCAGTCAAAAATCCATGTATAGCTATTGACTCCGCCAAACTTAACTACTAACAGCCTACTCTTAACCGGAAGTCTTTTTTTTTCTTTTTTTTTTAGATTTTATTTATTTATTTATTTGACAGAGTGAGAGAGAGATCACAAGTAGGCAGAGAGGCAGGCAGAGAGAGAAGGGGAAGCAGGCTCCCCGCCAAGCAGAGAGCCCGACAATGGGGCCCAATCCCAGGACCCCGAGACCATGAGCGGAAGGCAGAGGCCCTAACCCACTGAGCCACCCAGGCACCCCTCTTAACCAGAAGTCTTACCAGTAACATAATTAGTAGATCTTTGTATGTTACATGTATAATACACTGTATTCTTATAGTACAGTAAGCTAGAGGAAATAAAATGTTAAGGAAATTATAAGGAAAGTACATTTATAGAACTGTACTGTACTTATTGAAAAAAATCTGTGTATAAGTGAACCCTCACAGTTCAAACCCATGGTGTTCAAGAGTCAACTGTATATAGAGTAAAGGAGTTAGGGATGGAAGCAAAACTCTGGATATATCCTTCTATATTATTTAGAGTTTGAACTGTTTGGCATGTTCATAAAGGAAATGAAAAGGGATGAATGGAAAACAAACCCTGAAATAGAAAAACAAACAGAAACAAATGATTCTAACTGTATATCAAGTTTATAACATAAGTATAGAGAGAAAAGAATTCAAATTAATGTATGTATACAGTACTCTGACTATACTCCCCCTAATGGGATATATTTCTAGAACCAATAAACAAGCAAAGCAAGCAAAGAAATTTTGAACTCCACACAGCAGGTATACTGTTGCTAGGGACTGTAAATTTGAAACTATTTTGTTTATATTGGAAGATAGAGCAAATTGGATGAATATATATGGATGCTGTTGGAAACCAGGTTTTCTGTGGGGAAAAACAGAAAGGAAAAGGAAAAACAAACTATGTGAATTTGTATTTGAATTGGAGACAAGCTATAAAATTCTGAAGAAAATATTGATAGGGCCAAGAAGCAATGGTATATCCCGGTGCCAGTGAGCTGATCTATTCTGTATGCCATTCTCCACTGAAAGGAACCCGAGCTTCATGGAACAATGGTGGATTCTCGGTCTAGAGCAGGAAAAGTATAAAAGGACCCTGGAATATCTTGAGTAAGTAAAGTGCACAAAAACTGTTTCTTTGCAGGAATGACACTAACAAATGCGGAAGGAATGCACGTCAGTTTCCTCATTTGTTACATGGGGGTAATTGCACATAATTTACAGGGCTGCTATTTAGAATGAATGAGTTAATATATGCAAAATTCTATGTTGGCTGTTACTACATTTGCCCCCCTGGGGGACACTGCTTCCTCGCGCCTCACTCCCCTGGAGAGGAGATTCCGCGAGGCGACCAACAGAGGCCTGAGACCTCCGGGCTTGCTAGAAGGGAGGCTGCCGGAAGCGCTGTCCCCGGGAGGCGGTCCACGTGACGCACTTCCGGCCTTTGTAGCCGGGCTCTCCTCGAGCGGCGGTTGTCAAGGACTCGGAGATGGTGCGGTCTGGCCGGGTGGCTTCTCCCACGGATGCCGGGTGAGCTTCGGCGTCAGGCTCCGCCGAGGGCCGTCAGAGGGGCCGGTGTGGGAGGCGGGGCGGCGGCCTGGACCCACCCCCGCCCCGGCGTCTCTTCCCGGCCGGTGCACCGCCTGTCCGGGCGCCCGGGCCGCTCGGCGCTCACCCTGTCGGCCTCCGCGGATGTTCTCCCGCGTCCGGCGGGCTCTGCTGGGGGCCGATTAAGCGATGAGCTGGGATCGTTTTATGATGCGCCGCAGCCTCTTGTAGTCTCGTCCGCCGACGGCAGAGACTCTTGCCTTGTGTTCTCTTTTTTTTAGCGCACGTTTAGATAGCCGTTGTTATTGTCCGGGCAGGCATTGTTGAAAGCACTTTCCAAGTATAGAGTATAACTAGGAGGTAGGCACTGCTATTATGTGAGCTCCCCCTCTTTCCCCCTTTTTGAAAAAACATCGAGAAAGAAAACGAGGTCAAGTAACTTTCCCAGGGTCAAGCAACTGCTGTCGTCAGGACGCAATTGCAGGCTGTCTGGCTCCAGAGTCTGTTTGCCACGCTGACTCTGCGTTAGCCTTAACAGCCACAACCAAGGAGGGTACGGCTCTCACTTGGACTTGATCCTCCACCTTCTTGACCTCAGTGGTCCTGGGCTTCTAGCTAGGATTTAAGATTGGAGAAGAATAGATCTGAAGAGGTGTATGTCTGCTGTTTTCGTTGTGCGTTCACCTGTGTGGTACGCGTTTCTCCACCCACTTACCCACACTGTGCTTCGGGCAGCAGAAAACACGACCTTCTAGGCCCCAAGGGTAGGTAGCAGCGATTGATTAAGCCACGTTAAACCAAAAATTGCACATGATCTCTTTAGAAGGTGGTTATTTTGCAAGCTTATTATGTGCCAGGCTTTGTGCAAAACCAGTTTTTATGCGTTTTCTCATTTACTACCCTTGACAACTTTGCAAAGTAGTTGTCCTCATTTTGTACATGAGATTGAGGGTCAGAAAAATCAGTCAGTAACTTGCCCAAGATCACACTGTTAATAAGTCAAGATTCACAACTAGATGTGCTTCCTCATACTACCTTCTACTTATTGCAGATAAATAGGAAGGATAAGAATTATGTTTTGTGTGTGTGTGTGTGATGTGCGCACACTCATGTGCCTGAGATTAAAGATGGACAGAGAAAGCCTGAAAAGATCCATTCTAATCTTTAACAATGTCTACTTCTGATGAAGGAATTCTTTATTCTGTACGTTTTGAAATTTTTTTTTTTTTTTTTTAATACGAGATGTAACTGCAGGATAGGTTGTGACTGAGGATAAAAGGTGGGGCTCGTGATCTAAGAGCTGGAAGGAGGAGGAGGGTGGATGGAATGATGAGGAAGACCTCAGAGGACGTGAGAGTCAAATCAAGGTGCAGAGACTGGGTAGGGTCTGAATAAGTGCAGAAGGCAAGACCACGGGCATGGAACAAGGATGAGGAAAGCCTAATGAAAGAATAGTGAGAAGAAAAGCCTAAGTGGAGCTGGTAGTTTTTGCATGTGAAGTAGAGGAAAACAAGAGTGCCCCCCCCAACTGAAGCTAGAGATGTGACTATTCTTTTTTTTTTTTTTTTTAAGATTTTATTTATTTGAGAAAGAGTGAGAGCATGAGAGGGGAGAAGATCAGAGGGAGAAGCAGACTCCCCGTGGAGCTGGGAGCCCGATGCGGGACTGGATCCCGGGACTCCAGGATCATGACCTGAGCTGAAGGCAGTCACCTAACCAACGGAGCCACCCAGGCACCCTAGAGATGTGACTATTCTTGAGCAAGGCTTGGGAGTGTGGGGATGTGTCCAGTAAGTAGTGGGGGGCCTTAGATGGTGACATCAGAGGGGGGAGAGTGGGGATACGTTATGATAAAGACACGTTTGTATCGCATGCTGCTTGGTCTTCCCCTACATGCCTCTCCTTGCTAAAGAGCATTTCTCCCTGAGAGTCATGGTAGATTTGGGGGTATTGAACTTGCTGGGGCTCTAGGAGAAACCAGCTTTAAAATGCAGATGTGTTTCGTTTTGTTTTTTAAGTGCAAGAGATTATTATGCTAATTATATACCTGGCATGTTCAGATGGTCCCCAACGACAAAGGATGATTTTTCAACCTAATGATGATGGGAAAGTGATTCACGTTCAGTACTACGAATTTTGAATTTTGATCTTTTCTCCAGAAAAATATTGAGAAATAGCTGATATATATATATACAGCCATTCATACAACCATCCTGTTTCTCACTTTCAGTACAATATTCAATAAAGTACATGAGATTTTCAACACTTAATTAGAAAATAGGATTTGTGTTAGACGATTTTGCCCGACTGTAGGCTAACATGAGCATGTTTAAGGTAGGCGAGGCTAAGCTCTGATGTTTGGTAGGTTAGGTATATTCAGTGCACTTTCAGTGTGTGATATTTTCAACTTGTGATGGGTTCATGAGGACGTAACCCCATTGTAAGTCAAGGAAGACCTTATAGTGGGGTGGTGAACCTAAAAGAGCTTAAAAACTGTGACCAGGAGGGCAGGCTTATAAAACACTTGAGAAATCTTTTAGAGGCACAGGGTTCAAAGAGGAGCTGTGATGTGCCTGTGTGAGGCCGTGGGATTTTAGGCCACCAGACAGAAGCAAAATCAGAAGAGGAAAGCAAAAGGGAGCCTAGGCTATACAGAGAATATAGGGGATTGACTGTAGTGAAACTGAGTAAAGATTTGAAATACCATATAGCAGAAATGATTTTCTATGAGCAGAGCTCAAAGCTTCAGCTGCATTTTCTGTGAATAGAAAATCTTAGACTTGGGGCGCCTGGGTGGCTCAGTGGGTTAAAGCCTCTGCCTTCGGCTCAGGTCATGATCTCAGGGTCCTGGGATCGAGCCCCGCATCGGGCTCTCTGCCCAGCAGGGAGCCTGCTTCCCCCTCTCTCTGCCTGCCTCTCTGCCTACTTGTGATTTCTCTCTCTGTCAAATAAATAAATTAAATCTTTAAAAAAAAAAAAATCTTTGACTTAAAACCAAAGTGGAGAGCACCTGGGTGGCTCAGTTGGTTAAGCGACTGCCTTTGGCTCAGGTCATGATCCCATGGTCCCGGGATCGAGCCCTGCTTCGGGCTCCCTGCTCCTTGGGGGGTCTGCTTCTTCCTCTCCGTCTGCCTGCTGCTCTCCGTACTTGTGCTCTCTTGCTCTCTGTCGAATTAATAAATAAAATATTAAAAAAAGAACACCAAAGTGGATGGGCAGCAAATAAGAAAAAGACATTTTTTCAGGGCCTAGAAAATTGACAAAGCAAGAGGGCACAACTAACTGTTTAATCCTTTGAATGCATGCTCTGTGAAGTGAGTGAGAGCACATTCTTCATTGACCTATTTGATATTTGCACCCCAGAACTTCCGCACCCTAGACCAGACTCTGTAGACCATGCTTTCAGCCCTCATTGTCGCTCCCTAGATTGTTAGATGGCTTCTCTCCCTGCTTTTCCACTTTTCCCAAAGTCCGTTGTCACAGCAGCCAGTTATACTTTTATAGTAAATGTAAGTAAAATTTGGTCACCCTCTGCTAAAAACCTCGGATGGCTTTCCACATGTCTTAGACTTGAGCGGAGTCCTTACGGTGGTATCTCAGTCTGTGCCCAGCCGGACTTTATCTCCCATCACTGTGCCTTTTGCTTTCTCTGTTGTCGCCCCGTCGGTTGTCCAGCTGGCCGTTCCTGGAAGAATCCAGGCATGCTTCTACCTCCAAGGACTCAACGTTCCTTCTCCAGTCACAGGACTGCTGTCGCGTCCCTTGGGTTTCTGCTCAAACTTTATCTTATCAACAAGGTGATGGTCCCTGACTCCTCCATATAAAGACCTTCTATCCCCTGATCCCTATCACCTTTAGTTTTATTTTTTTCTATAGCGTTTATCACTTTTTTTTTTAAGATTTTATTTATGTATTTGACAGAGATCACAAGTACGCAGAGAGGCAGGCAGAGAGAGAGGGGGAAGCAGGCTCCCTGCTGAGCAGAGAGCCCAATACGGGGCTCGATCCCAGGACCCTGAGATCATGACTTGAGCCGAAGGCAGAGGCTTTAACCCACTGAGCCACCCAGGCGCGTCGCATTTATCACTTTTTGACATCTGTTTCATTACTGTCTGTGCCTGTCAGCTCCTTCCTTCATCCTTTTCCCTTCTTCCTGCCCGCGTACAGAAGAGAGGTAGTGGGGTGGTGGTTGAGATTGTGAATTCCGAAGTAGATTTTTGGGAATGCAGCTTCACCACTTACCGCGTGTGAGACTTTGGGCAAGTGACTCAAGCTCTTCGGGGTTCCATTTATGTGGGTAATAACAAAACCTTACGGTAGTTTCAAGGAGTCACTGAGTTAATATACGTAAAACATCTAGTACAATGCCTGGTACCTTAAAAGCAATATAAATGTCAGCTGTTATTGATACTGGGATTAGAATGTAAATTCCATCAAAGTAGGGACTTTTTGTTTTCTTTTGTTATCTCTAGTGCCTAGAGCAGTACTTGGAATATAGTAGGCTCTAAGTAAATATTTGCTAAATGAATGAGTGGTGTATGAGAAGTTTTGAAAGAAAAAGATAATGCGGAACTCAAAGTGATAGTGAGTCAGCACCAAGAAAAGTTGGGACAAATAAGAGCTCAGGGAGCTTTGTCTTTGGAGGGAAAAACCCTCTCGATGCTTCCTGGGGTGGTGACTGTAGAATGGTGTCAATGAAGCCAGAAGTGTTAGAAATTTGTGGAGGGGGTTATGTTTGCATCCAGAAGGATGCTTCCCCACCCCCGTGGTTTTTCTCTCCTTGGAAAGTAGAACTAACAGTGGCAATATGGATTTAACTTTTCTTGTCGTTGTAGTGTGAGCTGTGTTCAGTTATAACTTAAATACACTGTTCCTAGTTGTTGTTTTTTTTAATTTTGCAATGCATGCCAATACCTAAGAATAGTGTTGGGTTGTATTTACAGTGAATTATCGTTTTACTTAAATTTAGAAACTTTTTAAAGCTATAGGTCATGATTCATATGTGGATCATGAAGTCCTTGTGGTAGGCTATGACCAGGGTTTTTGTTTTGGGGTTTAAAAAAAAAAGGCAAGATTTTAAAAATAATAGTATATGTCACATAATTCAGGATACTTAGTGTTTTGTGAAATTATTTCAGTTACTTGTGTGAGTGTGTGTACCTCATGCACAAACATGCATTCACGTGCACATGTATATGCGTTTTCTGAGTCTCAATATAAAATGTTTCTTTTTTTTTTTTAAGATTTTATTTATTTTTTGACAGAGAGAGACACAGCGAGAGAGGGAACACAAGCCGGGGGAGTGGGAGAGGGAGAAGCAGGCTTCCCGCCGAGAGAACACAAGCCGGGGGAGTGGGAGAGGGAGAAGCAGGCTTCCCGCCGAGCAGGGAGCACGATGGGATCATGACCTGAGCCGAAGGCAGACGCTTAATGACTGAGACACCCAGGCACCCCTCTTTTTTTTTATATATAAAATATTTCTGAGGCGCCTGGGTGGCACAGTAGGTTAAAGCCTCTGCCTTCGGCTCAGGTCATGATCTCAGGGTCCTGGGATCGAGCCCTACATTGGGCTCTCTGCTCAGCGGGGAGCCTGCTTCTTCTTCTCCCTCTCAAATAAATAAATAAATCTTAAAAAAAATTGCTTTTATTAATTACTGTTCTGGTTAAGATTTTATTGTAAGCTTTAAGTGGTTATAGACACTTGTCTCTTTATGAACACTAATTTTATTTTACACACAGTTGCCCACTCTCCATCTTCAAGGAGATTAAAAAATAAACAATTTCCAAGAAATTAAAGGACAAGAAACAGCTTAAAGTCTACCTCTGCTTTAGAATATCAGAATCAATATTTCTTTCATTTTAATGTCTCTGACTCAAGACCAGTTCAGTTGACTACTTTCTGATTCTTTTGCCATAGTGTTTTGATCACTAGGATTCGTTTAATCTTTCAATGAAATTTATAAGGAAAATAACAGTAGTGGTAATTTACAAGACTTGAGAATTTACCAAGCTCCCTGCTTCTTGTGCTCTTTAGCCATGATCTTATTTTATCTTTATATCCACCTAGAAAGATAGGCCTGCAGAGGCTGTGCCTGGAAGACCAGGTCTCCACCTCAGATCTCTACCGCCCCAAACAGCCGTCTCTCCACATCTCACCTGACTGGGGGGACTGGGCCTCTCCTCCCCAAGGACATTTCCTTTGCTCCTCATTCTGTCCTTTTATCTTCTCTCCTTTCTCTCTCTCCTCCATTTTGTTTCCCTTTTCTCCTATTCTTAACTTTCTCTGTGACCACTTAGCACCAAAATGCTGATTTACCTCCATTCAACTGTAAACTTTTTCTGAGTCTATCTTGCCATTCAAATGGAAACTATATGTTCCAGCTGATTTATTTGAGCTGATGCATTTGGGATGATCAAAATGGTCCCTTCCTTTGATAAAACTCTGTGCATATATGTGTTGGGACCTGGGTTGGAAGAGGGGAGGTGTTGTGTGCGTGTGCTGGGACCCGGGTTGGGGGAGGGGAGGCGCTCTGTTTCTGTCTTCCTTCTAGTATCACCTGCATCAGAATTTGCGGAGTTGTTCATTACTCGTGCATTTAGTGTTCTTCACTAGACAGCGACTGCTTTTGTTACAGATACTCCTGTGCCTGCCAGAAAAGATTTTCTACGTTTTAGTATTTTTTTCTCTGCAATTATTTTTTAGATTTTGGGATTTCCAGAAGAAAAGATCAAAGAGGAATCATTGAGAATAGACTGTTTTTCTGAAGAGTTAAGCCTAAGATGGCCACAGCCTTGGCCCTTCAGACTTCAGAGATGCAGGAAGGACCTCTGGCAGTAAAGGTAGAAGAGGAAGAGGGGGATTGTGCCTGTGGGCAGGAATCTGGCCTGTCGAGAGATAACCCTCATACCAGAGAGATCTTTCGTAGACGCTTCAGGCAGTTCTGCTACCAGGAGACCCCTGGGCCCCGAGAGGCTCTTCAGAGACTCCGGGAGCTCTGCCGCCAGTGGCTGAGGCCTGAGACGCACAGCAAGGAGCAGATCGTGGAGCTGCTGGTGCTGGAGCAGTTCCTGACCATCCTGCCCGAGGAGCTGCAGGCCTGGGTGCGGGAGCACCGCCCAGCGAGTGGGGAGGACGCGGTGACTGCACTGGAGGACCTGGAGAGGGAGCTGGATGAGCCGGGAGAACAGGTGGAAGATGGGAGAACAGAGGTTTGTACCTGCAGGAGCAAGTGTGGGGTTTTAGTGAAGGAAGAGGAGGAGGATTTCTTTGTGCCTGATACGGTCTCTTGTGGGCTCTCCATCTCTCTGCCTCTTTCTTGTTGCCAGTTTCTTGGTCCTTTTCCTATGCAGTGGACCTGGGAAGGCCCCCTTACAAGGTATCTCTGATATTTGATTCCTAACTGTCCTTAATTTCCACCAGGTCTCAAGCTATGCTTGTGCACAGGGAGAGTTTGCGAAGGAGAAGGCAACTCGGGGAGCAGCCCAGGAGTTGTCAGGTGGCCGGCTCCAGCCCTTGGAAGAGCTGCATCCGTGCGATTCGAGAGAGGTGCGCCCGGTTCAGGAGATCGGTGAGGATCAGAATTGCTCAGGAGGCCTCCCTCACTCCCCGAGTGTCCCGCAGTTCAGCACATGTGTTCAGTGTCCGCTGTGCACCCGGCGGTGTGCTTGGCCCTGGGGAGTCCGTGACAAGCAAGGTGGACGTGCGCCCTGCCCTCAGGAAGTTCGAGGCCCGGCGGGCGAAGCAGACTGCGCGCGAGCAGTCGCGGTTCAGCTTGTCTTCTCCCCGAGGGCAAAGGAAAAGTAGGAACCGTGGTCATTCGTCCCCTGCCACCCACTCTCCCGGCTGGTTTGTCCCTCTTTCCTTTGTTTCCTTTGGACGCCTAACATTCACGTGATCCACTTACTCTTTCAGGTGCTAAGGCTGGGACTTGGAATGCGGAGTTAGCCCCCAAGAGGGAGCTTTCTAAAGAAATGAGGTCTCTCATGGAAGTACCGGGAAAGCTGAACGGCAACGTTACTCAGAGGCCTGAATGTGGAGACCCCTGTGACCGCGAGGGCAGATCGGAGAGGCAGCGGGCCAGCTCTTCCGTGGAGAGGCCCTATATCTGCGGCGAATGTGGGAAGAGCTTCACCCAGAATTCCATCCTCATCGAGCACCAGAGGACCCACACGGGGGAGAAGCCGTACGAGTGCGAGGAGTGCGGGCGGGCCTTCGGCCAGCGGTCAGGCCTGTTCCAGCACCAGAGGCTGCACACGGGGGAGAAGCGCTACCGGTGCGGCATCTGCGGCAAAGCCTTCAGCCAGAACGCCGGGCTCTTCCATCACCTCCGGATCCACACGGGGGAGAAGCCCTTCCAGTGCGGCCAGTGCAGCAAGAGCTTCAGCCGACGTTCTGTCCTCATTAAGCACCAGAGGATTCACTCCGGGGAGAGGCCTTACGAGTGTGAGGAGTGCGGCAAGAACTTCATTTACCACTGCAACCTCATTCAGCATCGGAAGGTCCACCCCGCGCCGGGGCCACGCGGCGCACTGGAGCAGGTGGGGCAACGCTTCCTGACGGCGGACCACTAGCACGGTCGCAGGGTAGGTTCTTACTTTGTCCCTGAAGCGAGGTAATGGTAAAAGATAGTCGAATCCTCTTGTGGAGGAAGCTCCAAGGAGAGCCAGTGAAATTGTCCATATTTCTATGCTGAGAGAAGCATAATATTTTAAGTACATCTGTCAAGTTCTCTGGGTTGACGGCATCCACGCTGTGCAATACTGAATCTTGTTGTGTTGACTTTATCCGCGTAGTCTCCAGTCTCACACACACCTGTGCAAAAGGTTTTCTAGGTGTACTTCAGGAAACCTTCTTCATCCCAGTTTTAAGAAACTTTTAAAAAAAGTTTTTAAAAATCATACACTGCCTGAACACAAAATTATGTTAAATAAACAGCTCACTGAGTATTTAAAAATTAATTTAAAAATAATTGCAGTAAAACCTGTAATGTAAACGATTTGACTCTTTTCTTTTTTTGTAAGATATGATAATTTGCTTTTTGACCTACAGCAGGGGGCAGATGAACCCTCCCATAAATACACAAAAGGCTTTTCCCTACAGGAGAACTCTGTAGAATTCCAGTAACTCCGCCTCCCGTTTGGATCCAAGGAATTGAAGCAACCATGTGTTACCAGTAGCTCAGTGGCTAGATGTAGCAGATACTGCTCAAGATTTTAAATTTGTGCAGGCCAAGAACCTTAGCTAAAAATCTGATATCTCACTTCCGATCTTTGTTATGAAAATATAGGCCTCTTTGCATTTTTCCTGAGACAAGTGTTTTCAGTTTTCTTTATTTAACCCTTAGTTATAGAAAATTGCAAACCCATACAAAAGTAGAAAAGTATGATCAGTTTTCATGCTGTTTTTTTGTAAGCTCCATCCTTCTCAGCATTACCTATTAATTACCACCAAGGTCATACATAAAAAAAATTTCTTTCCCTTATCATTAATTGAGTGTTTGCTTTATACTAAGCCCAGGACACAAAGAAATGGAAAATGTCTGGTGATGACAGTCTGGATCAGCGTACCAGATACACAGCAGGTCACTTAATAGTAGAAACCCTGTAAGGGACCTTAGAGGTCACTTCTCTGTCTCCTTATGTAATTGATGCAGAAAAGGAGGCTTTGGGAAGTAGCCGTAAGATCATACGGACAGCTAGTTAATGGAGCTGGAACTAAAATCCTGTCTTCTAATTCCTAGTTCTCTTTCTACTAAGCCACCGGAAGCAGTTTATCTCCAAATAGAAATTTCTAGTGTATGGAACTTAGAAGATTTAGAAGGCACTGAGGTTTTGCTTTTTAGCTCAACAGAGGCTCCCATCTGTGTGTTTCAATAAATGCACAGCTTCTCTGTCCAAATTACAGTGGAGTTCCAGGAAAGAGTCACCACTTATCCCTCATTTGGGGCATCTTATTTTATTTTTAAGCACGCTCCACCCAACGTGGGGCTCGAACTTAATAACCGCAAGATCAAGAATTGCATGCTCCACCCACGGAGCCAGCCAGGCAAGCCGATTATTTTTAACCTTTAAATTTTAATTTACTTAGAGGGACTTTTAAAGAAAGGTAACTCATTCTTCATCCGATCCAAGAATCAGAACATTAAAAAGGGAGCCTATCTTTTCCCTTATAGGTAGCCATTTTTCTAGTACTTCAGGTATCTTCAGTGTTTATGTAAATACAAGAAACGTGACTACATGTCTCCTTATTTCCTCCATTACACGGAAGGATCGCGGACCGTTTATGCTCGTCTACACCTTTCCGTGTTTGGGAAACAGTATGGTCTTCGGAGTAACCGAGCTTCCTCGTTCTGTTTACAGGCAGACAGTGTTCCATTGGGTGGTGCTCCAGTTTTTAACACACTCCCGTAGATGCACAATCACTACTTTAAAAGGTCATAAATTCTTTTTTTAAGATTTTATTTATTTATTTGACAGAGAGAGATCACAAGTAGGCAGAGAGGCAGGCAGACAGAGAGGGGGAAGCAGGCTCCCTGCTGGGCAGAGAGCCCGATGCAGGGCTCGATCCCAGGACCCTGAGATCATGACCTGAGCCGAAGGCAGAGGCTTTAACCCACTGAGCCACCCAGGTGCCCCTAAAAGGTCATAAATTGTTTCATTCTTCTCCCAAGTGTGGTTCAAGCCAAACTTTGTTTAAAATAGTAACTTCCACATGAGCTGGAAACAGGGTTTGAGCAACTAGACTTGCACCCAACTCTTTTACAGAGAAATGCGGAAGTGATGGTGGTTTTCAGGCTTCTCTATTTGGCTCTATTACATATCCTGAGTCATAACATTTCAAACCATTCCATCACCATTTGTGGCTAATTGTAGGCCTTACCAAAACTCTTAAATTTTCTCAAGAGTGTATTTTACTGTGTCTTCAGGTTAAATTATTTCCAAAAGAAATACATACAGATTTTAAAGTGAAGTTAAGGAAAATATAGTAGACTTAAGTTTGAAATAAAATCAACTTTTCCAGTAAATATGTATTCCATATAGTAGTACAATGCATATACTATTATAACAGCTCATAAGTATCTCAAATGCTTCTGCATATGCCGAAGCAGCATGTTTGGGTAATTGTTATATCAGTGATTAAAAGATTTAAAATATGAACAGATCAGGATTTTAAAGGATGTATTTCTAATGGACTGTTTTTGTTTGTTTGTTTGTTTAAAGATTTTACCTATTTATTTGACAGAGAGAGAGAGAGATCACAAGTAGGCAGAGAGGCAGGCAGAGAGAGAGGGGGAAGCAGGCTTCCCGCTGAGCAGAGAGCCTGATGTGTGGGGCTCGATCCCAGGATTCTGAGATCAGGACCCGAGCCGAAGGCAGAGGCTTTAACCCACTGAGCCACCCAGGTGCCCTTCTGTTGGACTGTTTTTATACCTGCAGTTGAAGATTGGATGTTTGGTTTGTTTTGTGCTTGTCTTTTTGTTTTGTTGTGTTCACAGCTTCTCAGAAATTCTAAATTTTCTCAACAACTGGTGAAATACCAAGGAACAAAAGATGTTATATATGCCGTAGAGACATATATGTACCACTTAGAACGCAGTGATGGTTAACGTGATTAAATGACTTCCAGTTCACCAAACTAACTACTTGTTCTCTGATACTAATTGTTCTAATTCGTTTATGCTAATTCTCTTACCTGGGATGCACAGTTGTCATTAGCTGAGCACTTGTGTTTGGTGTAGGCTGTGGACAATGGCCTGTAGGGCCTCACACTGTTTCTTTCTCAGTGTTTCCCTTTTAAATTCCTACATTACCCTCACTTCTCTGTTTCTACCCTGGCTCTTCTTATTCAGCCCATGAAGTCTCTGGCACTGATCTCCTTTCAGGTGCTCTGTAAACCAGTAACCATCCCTCCCTGTGCCTTTGAAAGTCCAGTGTGAAAGAGTAGTCTGTTCTATGGGCGAGCAAGGTGTAAGAAATACTGATTCAAATCCGATTAAAAAGCCCTATTGGTTCTTGAGGGGTAGTCCAGCACCCCTCTGAGCACAGTTGGGAGATTGGACACTGTTATGTCAAGAAATGGCTGAGAATTTTGCAACCAAAACCTTTCTAGAGCTGTAGATAAGAGCCCTGAAGACTTTCACTGTAATTTTTATTCGAAGGTCAGGACTCAAGGAGAACAAAGTCTCTGTCCACATTTTGTATTTGGAAATGACTCCTTTTTCTATATCTGATAATACTTCTCCTTTAAAAAATCTAATTTATAGTGGAAGATTGTTTTATATTTTTCCTATAAGACAAAAATTATCTCTGAAGATATTTTAAAAGAAAAGTATATCTAAAGTCCGGGCGCCTGGGTGGCTCAGTCATTTAAGCATCTGCCTTCAGCTCAGGCCAAGATCCGAGGATCCTGGGATGAGCCCCATGTTGGGCTCCCTGCTCAGCTTCCTGCTCTCCCTCTCCGTCTGCCCCTAACCCCACTCGTGCTTGCTCATTTTCTCGAATAAGTAAGATCTTTAAAAAATGATTCTAAAGTCAAAATTATAAAATACGAAGTACTTTCTCAGGAGCAATTTTGAAATATAAAATCTATACCAGTATACATGTGTGTATACTGGTTAAATGTTGGGTTAGAAGTTGAGAGAAAAGTAGATTATTTGTAGAAGCAGATGGAGGATAGAGGAAAGTATTTTAGCAGAGGGACCAGGATGAGGAAGTTCCAAGTCAGATATCTGTTCCACACAGATATTAGTGTGGGATGCTCAGTTCCAAGTCATGGTTTTCCAGTTTGGCAGGTCGTAGATCTCCTACAAGGAAGTGCAGGAGTGGGGGCCAGATTGAGAGGTCCTTGAACACTTTTCCTGTGCGTTTGGTCTTTGTTTGGTAAGCATCATGGGATCATTGAAAGTATTTTGTTGTGCTATAGGGGCTTTTTAACACAGAATCAGAGAGTGTTAGCTTTAGGAAGAAATTTGGAGTTTACCCATTTCATACCTACATGAGAAAAGTGAAGCCCAAAGTCGTTAAACATTTGCAGTGATCTATTTTTTAAAATCGCATTAAAATTTTTAAAAACAAAACTATAAACAGAGATCATTGTGAATTATATGTAGTCTCATAGACACTTAGACTTGGAGGCTGGGACACATTTTAGGCACCTGCAAACAGCAACAGCAGCAACAAAATGGGAGGGAAAGAGAAAAGGGAAGAAAATGTGAGACCATAAAAAGGACTCAGGCAAAATTACACGTTAAAACTGGATTAGACCAAGACCAAGAAATGGTGACCAAAGAGAAGAAAAAAAAAAAAAGATGTAGAGTCAGTTACCAGGAAATGTGCTTTATCTTTATTAGAGCTATTATTAGAGATCTCTCTGTCTCTCAATTGGTCCACGTGTCTTAGCAGTGAAAATAGTCCCACTGCTCTTCACTCCTCACCCATTTCAGTGCTTTACCTAAAAAGGAGGAGAAGAGCACAGTGTATGAATTACTGATTTTTGTTTCTAGGTCTCTGTGGACCCGCACCCAGTTTTCCATGCGAAGGTCTCTGCTCTATGCTGAAGCCACTCTTTCTGAATATACACTTGTGTTAGAGTCACCTGTGCTGTTTGAATGCCACGGTTTCCTGGGCACTACCCAGATTGGCTGAATGTTTCTGAGGGCAGAACCTGGGAATCCGCATTTTAGCTAGCTTATCAGTGGTTCTCAGACATAAGGTAACTATAATTTATTGCCCAGTCTGGGACACTTGAGAATAAAAGGGATTGGTATTAATAATTACAGATAGACTAGAGGCAAAACAGGATGGGTGGTCTTCCCATTTAGGACTTCCAGTGGAGGAGATAGAAGACAAGATAGAAAGAATACAATGTCCTCATGAAAGCTAAGGTAGAGCATCTCTGAAGGAGGCTATGGGAGATTAAGTGTAGCCACCATCTGCCTGGTTTGAAATAATTCCTGTTAACACATCTATTGGATTAGATCAGAAAGGGCGGGTATGCCTACAAAAACCACACACACCCTAAAATGATCCCCCCCAAAACAACAACCACTATAAAAACAGTTGAGATAGTTAACCGAATGTGAACCTGGTGAGATCATGATTTACCAGACAAGATGGATGACTTCTCAGAAGCTTAAGGAGCATCTTCATGTATAGGGACTGATGGATTAGTGTGGGATGCTCACTTGTAAAACCGTAGAGGAAAAGTGGGAATATAGGGCACTAGAGGAGAACCTTGCGGGAATAGGGCAGAGTGTGAGCCATTTTACGCAAGCAGCGAGGATGAACGGGGACCAGATCCCGTGCCACGTAGCTTCGTAAGTTACCATAACTGATCGAGGTACGGATCCGGTGCCGCGTAGCTTCGTAAGTTACCATAACTGATCGAGGTACTTGACTGGCTGTGGAACCAGAGCCGTGTCCGCGCCGCCGCTGACCCTGCCCCCGTGTCCCCAGCACTGCATTCCCGTAGCTTTCTGCTGATCCAGCACAGGCGGGGGTCTGAGTGGTTCTCTTACTCAGAAGGGCAGGACTTGAGACAGTGGAGAGCAAGCCCACGTGCCGCTTTGCTCAGGGTTGTGCTGGTTACTGCTGCTGACCCTGGGGGCCCAGCGCACAGCAGGATCTGCAGGGACCCTGCGGGCCCGCGGGAGGTGGGAGCCGACCCACCACCGAGATGGCGGGTCCTCTAGGCTTCCTAGAGGGGCAGCGAGGAGCCGGCGGAGGCGCGCCCGGGCGTCGTGACGTACTTCCGGGCTGCCGTCGCGGGGCGCGGGCGGCTGGCTCGTGCTCGCTCCACTTCCGGGCTCCCCCGCCGGCTTCGGCGCCGTTTTCTCGCGTGGGTCCCCGCGATCCGGACGCCCCTGTGTAGGCGCTCGCGCGCACGAGCGCTGGGCGGAGCAGGCGTTAGCGGGCGCGGTGTAGCCGCGGGGACGCCCACCGTGTGGACACGGCCTTGAGGCCGGCGGGGGTGGTCTGTTCCTGCGCGAGTGTCCTGCGGTAGCGGCCGCGGCCTTGCATCCTGCGCCGTAAGGGCCTGTCACCGTAAGATACGGTAACGAGGTGCGCACGAGCGGTGTTGCGGAACAGAGGGAGGAGCCGTGCGCGTGTCTGTGGCGAGGAACACAAGTTAGCACCCCCATCAGGCACACACTGGGCGCATGTATGAGGGAGGCACCCTTGACCTTACCGTGTATGTTACCGCATAGCGCACGGGCCTCGGGGAAGCCACTTCACACGGCCTGTGGAGGTGGGGGGTGGCGGGTTAGAGGTCCCTGAGTAGGCGACGGTAGACTGTACACTGAGCGCAAAGAGGGACCGGACCCAGGGGCAGGCGGTGTGTCACAGAGCAGTGTGTCACAGAGCAGGACACTGCAGCTGAGGGACCGTGGGGGTGGGGTTGCTGCGGCCAAGACGAAGACAACACAATTCCTGGGAGAGTCCAAGGAGCTTAGACGTTAAAGGCGGTGTGCTTCTCCATTTTTAGTTTTACAGCTCGTGCGCACTGCCTTGCAGAAGAGACCGGGCCAGGGGTTTCAGCTCTCCCGCTTGTGCTCGACCACCTCAGTAGCTGAGTTCGACGTGGCTGGCACCCGGTGAACGGCGGCCTCGCACGGTAGGTGGGAAGGGCTACTCCGCAGAGAGGCGGCAGGGGAGTAACGTGTGATCCTCCTAGACTTCTAGAAATAATGGTAAAGGAACTGGAAGGGGGCAAGAGAGAAGAGAGGTACAGCTGTCACAGAACCAGTGTTACAAGTTGGTGAAATTAACGTGGTGGCTATGGAAATGAATAGGTGTGGAATGGAATTATGTGGACAAGGTAGATTTAACTAGACTTGATGACTAAAGATTAAAAGTGCTGAGTACACTGGATGACGTATAGTTAAGTACTACAAACTAAATTAAAAAAAAAATACATAGGGCGGGGCCCCTAGTTGGCTCAGTTGGTTGAGCCTCTGAGGCTCTGTTGCTTGATTTTGGCTCATGTCGTGATCTCAGGATCGTGGAATTGAGCCCCGAAAAGGGCTCTGTGCTCAGTGTGGAGTCTGCTTGTCACTCTCTCTCTTCTCCCCTGCTCTCTCAAATAAAATCTTTTCAAAAAGTAAAATATAGTCAGGGACAGGTTTGGGGATTAGATGATTAGATGAATGAATGTCCTTTTTTTTTTTTTTAAGGAGGCTCCATGAGCCCAATGCAGCTGAGACCAGGATTTGGATGCTTAACTAACTGAACCACCCAGGTGCCCCATCAATGTGCCATTTTAAAGGAAATGGATTCAAAAAAAAGAAATGGGTAATTCTGAAGGAGTCTTTGACTATGAGGGGGAAATGAGTTAATTTTTGGTGGTGTTGAGATGCTTTTAGGACATACAAGTGGGAAGGTCTAAAACACCATTGGACTATAATGGTCTGGAGCTCCAAAGCAAAATTGGGATAAGAGAATCAGATTTAGGAGTTCTTAGGTGACAACATCTCAGTTCTCAGATGCTACTGAATGGACAAGGTTGCCCAGAATGAATGTGGAATGAGAAGAAGGCTGGGTCTCAGCTTAGGGTAACCAGACATTTCTTGGCAAGCTGAAGAGCCATAAAGTAGACTTAAGAATGAGCTATTTGACAAGTCTTATATAATACTACCTGAGTGCCAGGCATTGGTCTAAGCACTTTACAAAAACCAACTCGTGGAAAACAGCCAGAAGATTGTAGTTCTTAAAAGATTCGGAGTGGCTAGCAGTGTTAGATGCTGCAGGGGCACCTGGTAAGCAAAGGACTGAAAAGTACTCGCTGGGTTTGTGTACAAAATGGGCCTTGATTAACTGACTTGGGACCCCTGACTCAAATGTGGGACACATTGACTGACCCACACACTGTTCTTTTCTCAAACTAAAAACGCCTTCGAAAATATCTAGCATAATTCTTGGCACAGAGAAGTTGATTTGTAAATATAACTGACTTAATCTGTGATATGCAATTTAAGCAAGCAAAGCTGTTTGCGTTGTTTTTCTTCATTATCTGAATATTTCACACCTGAATATGTCACTAAAGTTTCTAGATCTAAAAGCTACTAGTATTGTTCTTTAATCCTAAAGTAACTGAATTGTCTTTTACTTAAATTTATGACACTATCCTAATGACATTTTGTGTTTGTTTTGTCTTTTACAGAGCATCTTTGCCTTCAAATCATTGGCCTGACCACAGCGATTCACTCTGACTAAATATGTTCTTAGTTTGGAATTGATCTCTGTTAACAGTGATGTGTTAATGTGTTGTCGTGAGCCTTAAGCTCCCCCTGCTGTTGTAGCGAGCCAGTCTTCTGGGCTGTCGTGCCCGGGAATGGATTCAGTCCAGCCCTTTTGGGCTGCAGAACAGAGGAATGCCAACTAGTTACAGAATCTAGCCTGCACAAAAATGGTGCTTCTGACAGGAGTTCTTCAGACAAAACTTAAGGCAGTTCTGCTGGGAGGATTCCCTTGGGCCTCAGAAGTCCAACTCTAGGCTCTCTGCCGCCAGTGGCTGCGCCGAGATGCACAGCAAGGAGCAGATCGTGGAGCTGCTGGTGCCCGAGCAGTTCCTGACCATCCTACCGGGGAAGCTGCAGGCCTGGGTGCGGGAGCACCGCCTGGAGTATAGGGAGGAGGCTGTTCCTGGACTTGGCAGGCTTGTTGAGGAAGCTGAATAATCCCCGAGGAAAGGTGAGGTAAGGAAGAAATGATCTATCATCAGAAGGCAGGTGTTCTCTCCAGAGAGAGGGAAGAGAGTTGAGATCTCCTCTCACGTGTAGTGAGGGAAATGGCCAAGATGTACTGGCCAGAGTTGCGTCCCCTTCCCTGTCCTTTTATTTCCTACCCGTGCGGATCAAGGGAAACTCTGCTTTCTGTCCAGCTGTTCTATGTTTCCCATTAATATTGGGATTGAAGTTCTAGAACTTTCAGCATATATCACCCTGGTCACATTTATTTCATTGTCCCGGGTCCTAGTCCTGCTACAGGGACAGGAGGGGCCCCAGGGGCAGACAGCTTATCTGGCAGCAGCAGAGACTCACGGGGTCCAGCTCCAGCCAGACGGGTCAGCTCAATTCTTAGCCTTGGGAGCTGCCCTCTGTTCAGGAGACAGCTGAGGAGGTTCCACCGGGGGAAAGGATAGGAAGTGTCTTCTTGTGTTTTCCAAATGAACCTCATCACTAAAATTTTTGCCTACCTTTCCCTTGATCTTTTGTTCCACCTTTAACCTAACTGAGCCCAGGTCCCCCAGGTCCCTCTTCCTTCTTATCTGCCCACTTGCAACCAATTTATTAAACACATCAGGTTGGGGGTGCCTGGCTGGCTCAGTCAGAGGAGCCTGTGACTTTTGATCTTGGGGTCTTGAGTTCGAATTCCACCTTGTGAGTAGAGATTACTTAAAATAAATAATTTAAAAAATTTAAACACAGCCAGTCGCCCTTCCCACTACCTGTTTTTAAAAATCAGTTTCAAAACAATGAATTCATTTTGGTGTCATTCTCTAAAACAGTGGCCAGTTGTTATCATTAATAATAGTATCATTGGGGCGCCCTGGGTGGCTCAGTCAGTTAAGTGTCTGCTTTCGGCTCAGGTCATGATCCCAGGGTCCTGGGATTGAGTTCCGCATTGGGCTCCTTGCTCAGCAGGGAGCCTGCTTCTTTCTCCCTCTCCCATGTATACATTCATACCCCTTGCTTTTAAAAATAACACAATATAATTTAAGTCATAAACTCTACACATCTATCTCACATAAAACATTTTGTTTTCTTTCCTTTAGCATGTACTTTTAAAGAGTGCTTGTTCAATGAGCAAGTAATTGAGTAAGGTGTGTGTGAGTGGGTGAATTATGCTGAAATGTTCAGTCTCCTCTTTCAGATGATTTGGTTGAAATGGAGAATGAGAAGATGCTTCCAAAGTAGAAGTCTGAAGAAATACATGCCAACAGGGACACACTGTCAGATTAGGTGGAGGTATTCCTCAGTGCTTTGATTACATAGAAGTCCAGAAATACCAAAGAAGACTAGAAGGATATCCATGATGGCATAAGCATGATGAATGTGGAATGAGTTTCACTCAGAGCTCCTTCCTTATTCGGTATCCAAGCTACACACTGAGGAGAAACGCTATGAATGTGGTGAGTGTGGAAAAGCTTTTAGTCAAGAGTGTGGGCTTCACTGAAAATAAGAGAGTTCACACTAAATTAGGCCCAGAGATGTGGAGGATACAGAACAATATGCAAACATTGGACTAGTTCATCACAGAGAAGCCATCCTGGAGAGAGACCCTGTGATAGAAGTGACAAGTATGGTAAAGCCTTGGAAAGTGGCCAGCCCTTAACTAGCACCAGAGACTTCACACCAGCGAGCAGTGTTACCATCTGAACAAGTGTGGGAAAGCTAACCGTCGGAACACAGAGTTTTCCACTGTGTGTCAGAGTCTGTGTTGGAGAGAAACTCTTAGTGTAATCAGTGGAGCAAAAAATTTCCTGGACATTTCATTCCTTATTCAATATCGGAACACTCATTCAAGAGAAAATGTGGGAAGTTGATAAATATGGATGGAAAGGCTGAACAGTAGCATCTCATCTAACACTAAAAACTTTTAAGTGTCCAGCATCTGAGAATGGTAAGGTAGAATCTCTTCATACCAGACCTCTAGTATTTGATGGGAACTGGCCCTTCAGAATGTCCCTGAAAGCCTGGTCAGATTCAACAGAGCAAGCCAGTTACTTTTTCCTTAACAGCCTCATCAAACACGCTGCATTATTTTAGTGATTCAAAGGGCTGCCTATGGTCCACCACTTCAGATTTCCAGATGTTTTATTAGTTGTTCCTAAATATAGTTCTTAGAAAAGCTTGGACTCTTTGTGTGAAAATTTAAGGTGTATATAAAATACCAGTAGGAATAGTACTAGATGGTTAATGTATTTTAAGTGTTGCTGCAGTGATTTGTCAAGTCAAAAAAAACTTGTTCAGTATCTTTTTAGTGACAACATGGTGAATCTGTGGGCCTTCTGTTCTTAAGTTATGATATATGACACAGAGCCCCCAGCCAAGTCCCCAAACAAGAAAGATGCATCTTTTTTTTTTTTTTTGCATCTTTTTTAATAGAGGTGTATTAATTTGCATTAGGAAAACAAACAGACCCAAGTTAATCTTCAGGGGAGAATAAGCAAACTCAAATGACCAGGGGACAGGCAGGTAATATAAATAAATAAAGCAATCCTAGTCAAAAGGAAAAACAAACAATTGTTTTATTTCCATAGCATTAAGGTCAGGGAAATTGACAGGATTCTCCTTATTGCTTTTGAGTTCTGCAGGAGAAAGGTGATCAGGTTAATTGTTCATTGCAACACTGTAACATAATAATCTTTTCATACTTTTGAGTATAGTACTGTTACCTTTGAACAACATGGGGGTTGGGGCACTGACCCCCTTCACAGTCAAAAATCTGAGTGTAACTTGACTTAACTACTGACAGCCTACTGTTGACCAGAGACTTACTGACAACATAAGCAGTTGATTAACACATATTCTGTATGTTATATGTATCATATACTGTATGCAAAGAAAATTTATTTTTAGGATTTTTTTTAGAATTTTTTTTTTTAAAGTAATCTCTACCCCCAACGTTGGGCTCAAACTCAACAACCCTGAGATCAAGAGTCACACACTCAATGAGCCAGCCAGGGGGCCCAAGAAAATGTAAAGAAAATCATAAGAAAATACATTTACAGGGGACCCCTGGGTGGCTCAGTCAAATGTCTGACTCTTGATTTCAGCCCAGGTCATGATCTCAGGGTCATGGGATCCAGCCCTAGGAAGAGCCTCACTCAGCGTGGAGTCTGCTTGTCCCTCTCTGCTCCGCTCTACTCGCTCGCTCCCTCTCAAGTAAATAAAATCTTAGAAAAGAAAATACATTTATGGTATTGTACTGTGGGAAAATGCCCATGTATAAGTGACTTGCAAAATTCAAGCCCTTTGTTGTCCAAGGATCCAATGTATTCAGTAGTTCATCAATTAGATACAAATTGTTTTTTTAAAAACCGCTGGTTGTGAACCTGGGGAACTCAGAAACATTCGGCATTTTACCTTTTAAGTAACATTTTGTAGAACTACTTGTCAAAGTATTTGAGTTGCTCAGAGCCAAACCCCTGGGACTCTTTGTGAAGGTCCCCGCGCCCCCCCCCCCTTTTCCTTACACCTCTCATTGCGCCACAGTCGTTCTATAAACAGCCTTTGTCTCCTCTCCACCTTTGGCGGGGGGCTGAGAGGCAGTCGTGGCTGAGACACTCATGCCCTGGCAAGGTGGCCACCACAGAATTTCACTGGTAACCCACCCGTTTCTTGTCCTTTTGGGGAGGTCAAGGCCAGGCCCCCACTTGGATTGAAGGGGCATTTTCAGAATTTTTTTCTGTCACTGGGGTATCTCTGCCTCTCATAGTTCCCTAAAACACTCAACTTAAAAAATAATGTAGCATGTCCTCAACAGCTTTTCTGGTTAGAAGTCAAATCAATTACAAATTTAAAATTCCTTGTAGACTACACGAGGAATTGTATAGATTCCGCCTGCTGCTGCGGCGGAAGTGCGCGCGCGCCCACCCGTCTAACTCTCGCGACTTCACGGGGCTGCGCGGGAATTGCCGGGCCAGCGCTCGCCCCTCCCTGCGGCTGCGGCGGAAGTGCGCGAGCACCGACCCCGCTCGCTTCCGGTCTTTGTGGGGCGCTGTCGGCGGTTCAGGCTCTGGAAAGTCTGGGGGCCGCGGCCTTTCGTACCGCGGTAGGGACCGTTATGCTGGCCTCGGCGGGCCGTGGGGGAGCGAGCGTGCGGCCCTGTCCGCCCTGGGAGAGCCGTGGGATGCGGCGGGCTTGCGGCGGGGGCAGGAGCGGAGACAGCGCCCGAGGGGCTGGAGTCCTCGGCTGCGGCGTTGCTGATGGCAGGGTTTCCGCCGGATGTCCGGCTGCGGCAGGAGAAGGACGACTGAGCGAGGATGTCTCGACGTTTTAAGATAATTTATTTGCTCTAAGTGTTGGTTGTATTCCCTTGGATTGCCTTTCATTCTAGGACTCCACGTAGGTGTTTCCTGCCAGGCCGTACTGTTCGTTTAAAATCCCCAGACCACTTCGCACCTTTTACTTAAGCTTTCTCTTGAGATTCGTCTGTTCTTAAGTCTTTTGTAATCGGAGTATTTTCTTGAGTAGCGTGAATTAACCTGGAGGTGGCTTGCAAAGCACAGAAGTAAATTCTTAGAATTTGCAATTTTTGCCTATGGTATAGATGGTGTTAGAAGTGACGCTTCTCCCTCAGGTCCACCCAGCGAGAACTTAACAGGGAATCTTGCTTGCAGCGCTGATAAAGCTTTTGCACAGCGGTGATGGCATCGTCTTGGGCTCTCCAGGCCCACGGGGACCAGGGTAAGCTTTTGGAAGGAAAGATTGAGGAGGAGGAGAAGGAGGAGGAGAAGGACACCACCAGACAGCATCAGAACCTGCAAAAGAACAACACCCACAGCAGGGAGGTCTTCCGACAGTACTTCCGGCAGTTCTGCTACCAGGAGACCTCCGGGCCCCGCGAGGCGCTGAGCCGACTCCGGGAGCTCTGCCGCCAGTGGCTGCGGCCCGAGAGCCACAGCAAGGAGCAGATCGTGGAGCTGCTGGTGCTGGAGCAGTTCCTGACCATCCTGCCCGAGGAGCTGCAGGCCTGGGTGCGGGAGCAGCAGCCGGAGAGCGGGGAGCAGGCGGTCGCCGCGCTGGAGGACCTGGAGAGGGAGCTGGATGAGCCTGGAGAACAGGTGAGAAAAAGATCTGCTATATGACTGAGAAAAACTGAATTATGGATTTCTAGGCCAGCGTGAAGTACAGCTTTGTTTCACAAAGTGTGTTCTTGACACTTGGGTGCAACAGGCCCGAGCCTTATGGAAAGTTGGTTATTGTAGTCTTAACTTACTTATAGCTTCTCTGCAGAAGGATCATGTATTTCTGTACTAGGCCTGCAGAGTTCTACTTGATGAAATGCTGTTCAAAAACATTCAAAAGAGAAGATTTTTAAGAGCAAGTGTTAGGTCATGGTAAGGGATTGGTGAGCAGTCTCTTCAAAGGGACATCGCTCTGCTGTACAACAGTGTATCCACTGCCCTTTCTCCATTAAAGGATTAAACCAAGGAGAAATCAAAGTCACCACCTTGGAGGAGTGGGAGGGAGGAGCAGAGTGGAAGGTTAGGAGGGAGGGGCCGGTCAGGGATGGAGGTTACTGGGAGTAGAAAGCCCAGTTAGGTTGGACAGGTGAGTTGTGAGTAGAGGGGTTGAAAACAGAGTCCAGGACCTTGAATATCACCCCTGGAATTTAGATTTTATTCTGTAGGACACAAGCTTCTAATGTTTTCTCTTTGAGTCTAAATGAGCTTCTCTAACCCCAGGATATAATCGAAGTATGTAGGATCTTGTTCGGTTCTGTTTTGTTTCAACACTGATAAAAGACAGCGATTCTCAGCCAGTGGCAACTTTGTGCCCTAGAGGCATCTGGCAATGTCTTGGGACATTTTTGGTTGTCATATAGGGGGAGGTGCTACTGGCATGTAGTGGCTAACAGGCAGGGACATTACCCGTATAGGACAGCTGCATACAATAAAGGATTATCTGCCCCAGTTGGTCAGTAGGGTCAAGGCTGGGAAGTCTTGCTAGGAAGACTATAAAATGAAAAAAAAAAAAAAAAAAAAGAAGCCCAGCACTGGGGCATGAAACACTGGAGGGGAGGAAGCTGTGGCAGAAAGACGTGAGTTTGAGAGAGAGCTGTGACAGTGAGACTACAAAGGATGAAGCATGTCGTAGGTAAGTATTAATTGGAAATGATGACAGATTAGTAGATGAAAAAGGAAGGATGAAGGGAAAACTCTGCGCGGAGCAATCTGTTCTAGGCTGAGCACTGGGGACTTCCAGCTTGAGAGACTAGCGTGATCCAGGTGCTCCTAACAGAGTTCGAGGGTGTAGGGGAAGGTGGATTGGGGAAAAGTTCATTTGTTCAGGAGACATTTATTGAATGTGGATTCTTGTACCAGGCACCATTCTAGGCACTGGAAATGTAGCCGTGAACAAAGCACAGAAGTTGCTGCGGTCTCCTGGCTAGAGTCTAGTCTAATGAGGCAGACAGTAAACGGGGTCTGCCGAGCCACTGGAGAGTTTTGAACAGAAGAGAGGTTTAACCTGACCTAAATTTTAAAAATAATCACTCCAGCCGCTCTGTTGGAAGAGTTGTACACGGGGCCTGGTGGTGGGAGTGCGGGAGGCCGAGGGATCAAAGGCAGAAGCAGGGAGGCAGGCTCAGCACCAATCCAGGCAACAGGTGCTGGCGGCTTGGACTAGGGCAGCAGCCGTGGACGTGGTGAGATGAGATTTGATCCTGCATGTTCTGGAGGTAGCACTGGACAGGATTGGTTTTTCTGTAGGATGTGGGATATGAGAGAAAGTGAGTTCAGGATGCGGCCAAGGTTTTTGTTCTGAACGTCATGGACTTAATGGATTCATCATTCATGGAGATGGTAAAGGCTGGGAGAGAGGAAGGTTTTGGGTCAGGACAGGGATCAAGGGTTACTAGGTTTTTGGGTGTGTTGATTTTGAGATTCCTATTAGAATCAACCTGGAAAAGCTGAGCAGGCAACTGGGTATAACTAGCTGGGATTTGGTGGAGGGATCTGTGCTGGAAATGCAAAATTGGAACTTGTCAGGATATGGATGATATTTAAGGCTTTGAGACGAAGGGAGGTCATAAGGGCAGTAGAAATGGAGAAGGAGTGGCCAGGGAGACAGGGAGAGAACCAAAAGAAAGAAGGGGATTCTCAAGTGCAAGCAGAAGTAATGTGGTTTTAAACATGTTGACTTTGGGGCGCCTGGGTGGCTCAGTGGGTTAAAGCCTCTGTCTTCGGCTCAGGTCGTGATCTCAGGGTCCTGGGATTGAGCCCCGCGTCGGGGCTGAGCATCCATCCCTGCTGAGCAGAGAGCCTGTTTCCCCCTCTCTCTCTGCCTGCCTCTCTGCCTACTTGTGATCTCTCTCTCCTTCTGTCAAATAAATAAATAAATAAATAAAATCTAAACATGTAGAGTTTGTTTTGTCAACCAGCCCCTTCCCTTGAAGCACACTGGGGGCAGCTAACGAATTTAAACTTGATTTCTGGGCCTTGCCAGAGATCCACAGATAGAAGACACAGCCCACTGTACCAGCCTTTTTCTCCCTCCACATTTGAAGTTGAAACATCTTTTTCTTTCCATTTCAGCATCCTTCTGATTTTGGCTCTTATTCTGGGGGCAGAGGTTACACAATGAAACTGTCGAAATAGAGGCAGTGTGCGGTGATTTCTTATTTACAGAATGTAGGCACTGAAGGGGATTGGGGAGCAGTTCCAGGGCCTGGTGTGGCCGTGCCCCCTGCGATGTGCTTTGTGTGCACAGTGCCGCGTAGTCCAAGTAACCAGTGCGCCCTCACAGAGCTCCTGAACTGAGACACAGACCAAGGAACGAGAGTGGTCCTAGATCCCAGCATTTCACCCCCTGCTGGGGAAACGTGGTATTTTTAAACACAAGGGGGAAAAACTACAGAATGGCTTAAACTGCTAAGTAAATGAGCTCGTTGCAGGAGCAGGGGTCAGGGGTGCAGGAAGGGATGGGGTTGAAGGCAAGAGTAGAGATCTACACACCTCGAATGAGAAAAGCCTTCTTCCTCTAAGTGGAAGAGAAGAAGTGTGTGTGTGGTGGGGAGTGATGAAATGAAGGGTGGGTGGTCTCTCATGTGACCATCACCTTGGACAAGGAGAAAATAAGGTCATCTCCTGGAAGGAGGCTGGTTGGGGCCTGGGAAAGGCAGTCTGTAGGGAACAGCTTCCGGAGCCTACTCAGAAGAGATTTCTCCTCCCTCCTCCACCCTGCGTCGCTCCTTTGTTTCCTTCTGCCTTTCTCCGAGCTTAAACGAAGTGAAGGTGATACAGCCGGCATTGTTTAGCTGTGAAGACCAGGAGCAGGGAGGGTCTCCCAGAGGAGGCGCCGTGAGGAGCTTTACGGCAGGCTGGTGTCTGGGAGACAGCAGAGGTGTCAGAGAGCTGGGTGTCACTGCCAGGAGTTGTGTACTTCCTTTCTGTTCACAGGGTGACTGTGGGAGCTGTTTCTCGTTTGCCGCAGGTCGCAGTCCCCCCCGAGGAACAGGACCAGCCCTTGCAGGGGACGGCCCCTCTGGGAACAGAACGGGAGCCCAGCATGTCCCTCCCACCCCTGATGGCTCAGCTCAAGTGTGAGTCTCCAGAACCAGAAGCCCAGCTGGAGGAGCAAGGTAGAGAAGACAGACCCGCCTGGGGAGGACGGGGAGGAGGGGGAGGACGGGCTGGCACAGGGCACCAGGCCTCTGGAGTGCTCCGTGCTGTTCTTGATCATCAGAGGCAGGAAGTCTTCAGTTTGTCACTCTTCAGCTCTTCTTTTCTCTTTGTATTTAAATAGTTTTTCTGAATTCTTGCACTGTTTTATTTGAGATCACTTAATTTAGTCTTTGTGATAGTTATTTTCCATTGTACTGATCTCCTTGCTTTTTCTAGCCTTTATCCTATCAGACGGTACTACTGTCTTCACTTTGACTGTATCCGTCCTCCTTCATAAACAAACCTCTGCCCCACAATGTCTTCATTTTTCAGGTGGTTCAGGAAAAAAATGTATATATGTGTATGCTTACAAAGAGAAAGAACAACAAAGCAAGTGTGGCAGATCGTTAAAAGTTGGTGAATGGGTGAAATACTCCATATCTTCCTTATCCCTACTTTGTCTATATTCTTTCCTTTTTTTTTAAGACTTTATTTATTTATTTGACAGAGAGAGACACAGTGAGAGAGGGAGCACAAGCAGGGGGAGTGGGAGAGGGAGAAGCAGGCTCCCTGCCGAGCAGGGAGCCCGATGTGGGACTCGATCCCAGGATCCTGGGATCATGACCTGAGCCGAAGGCAGACGCTTAACAACTGAGCCACCCAGGCGCCCCTATATTTATTCTTTTCCATTTGATTTTTAAAATAGGTAAAAATTCATCTAGTTTAAAAACAAAAATTTAAAATTATCCAGTAAAAAGTTTTCGTTCCACTTCATTCCTTTGGGCATCTGGTCTTGCAGCCCTGAAATAGGTTGTCACTGTTTTAAGTTCTTGTGTGTCCTTCTTTAGAGATATATACGTTTTCATATTCAAACAAATACCTTTTCTTTTTTTTATCACTAAGATGGTAAAAGCTTGCATTTTTTATTTCTTAACAGCAACTTAATAGTAAAATGTACGGATGAACCACACAGTTAGCTTACCCATCCCCCAAGTTGTCCCCAGTGTTTTACTGTAACAGGTGACGCTGTGGTGAACTGCAGTATAAATTCCCGTATATGGAATTACCAGGCCAAAGATTAAATACATTTGTAATTTTGATGGATGTTGTCAAATTGCCCTCTGTAAAGCCTGGGACCGCACTGCCACTGGCAATGTGTGACACCCATTTCGTGAACATGGTGTTACATCGTACTGATGGGCAGGATCATGGGTGAGAATGATGTCTCAATAGTGTTTTAATCTGCTTTTCCCTTATTTCGAGGTGGAGCATCTTAGGTTTAAGAACTGTGTTAATTTTTCTGGATAGTTTTTCCTTTGCACAGTTTCTGCTGGGTTACTGGTCTTTTCCATAACAATTTTTGGGGTCTTTACGTATTATGTCTGTCCTGCGTTCGTATGCCATTTCATAGTCCTGCAGAAACTCTAGGTTCTTACATATTTTTCACCAATGAATCTTGTGTTGGAAACTAGTTGACTTGGTGATCCATTGTAGTTTCAGGTGTCGAGACTGGAAACGAGTGCAGGAATTTAAAGCAAGACATTTCTGAAGAAATGGGACCACATGAGAGCGTGTGTGGATTTGAAAGTGAAGTGTCCTGGGCTGCTCGGCGCGGAAAAGCTGACGAATCTGAAGCAAAGACAGAAGAGTCTTGTGGACACTCCAGGGAAGGTGAACAACCTACAGGTGATGGAAACAGAGTCAGTCTGGCTGAACAGCGGAGGTTCTGTCCGGGAGAAAAACCTCACGAGTGCGAGGAGTGTGGGAAAGCCTTCAGTCAGCGCTCGTGCCTCGTAGAACATCAGAGGGCCCATACTGGGGACAGGCCCTACAGATGCGAGGACTGTGGGAAAACTTTCCGTGGGAGAACTGTGCTTATTCGGCACAAAATTATACACACCGGAGAGAAACCGTATAAATGTAACGAGTGTGACAAAGCCTTTGGCCGGTGGTCAGCTCTTAACCAACATCAGAGGCTCCACACGGGAGAGAAGCACTACCACTGTAATGAGTGCGGCAAAGCCTTTAGCCAGAAAGCAGGCCTCTTTCACCATCTCAAGGTCCACACAAGAGACAAACCATACTATTGCACTCAGTGTAATAAAAGTTTCAGTCGGCGCTCGATACTTACTCAGCATCAGGGAGTTCACACTGGCGCGAAGCCCTATGAGTGCAGCGAGTGTGGAAAAGCCTTTGTTTATAACTCGTCCCTGGTTTCCCACCAGGAGATCCACCACAAGGAAAAGTGCCATCAGTGTAAGGAATGTGGGAAATCCTTCAGTCAGAGTGGCCTTGTTCAGCACCAGAGGATCCACACTGGGGAGAAACGTTACAAGTGTGACGTATGTGGAAAAGCCTTTATTCAGAGGACGAGTCTTACAGAACATCAGCGAATTCACACTGGGGAGAGACCTTATAAATGTGATAAATGCGGGAAGGCTTTCACTCAGAGATCCGTCCTCACGGAACATCAGAGAATCCACACTGGAGAGAGGCCCTACAAGTGCGAGGAGTGTGGGAATGCCTTCCGAGGAATCACCAGCCTCATCCAGCATCAGAGAATCCACACTGGGGAGAAACCCTACCAATGTGACGAGTGTGGCAAAGCCTTCAGACAGAGGTCAGACCTTAGTAAACACCAGAGAATCCATACTAGAGGTGGCCCCTGTGCATGGAAAGAGTGTGGGGAGTCACTTAGGCGGACCTCCGCTCTTACTCAACATCAGACTACCCACAGAGGAGAAGAACCTGCTTCTGTGTGAGGACTGCAGGGCGGCGGTGTCACAGGGCGCAGGCTGGAGAGAAATCCTAGCTGGGAAATCACTTAGGGCAAACGCCAGTCACTGTTGCTACACGGAAACCTCAGATATTTTATAAAGAATTCCCTGTGTGCCGCCCATTCTGTCAGGTGCCGTGGAGGCCGAGAAGCAGAACACCAGATTCCTCTTCTCCGAAGTTTGCAGTTTAGTTGGGGATAGCTAAGATCCACATGTGAGGTTAGGGGAGACCGCAGCGGGACAGGAGAATTGACTCGGGTCCTGTGTCTTGGCAGTGGCTCGTGTCGCACAGTAAGTGCTGTCCATCCAGGGGGATGGACCACCGATGCCTCGGGGGTCAGGAAAGATCTTACGCTGAGGGTTGGATGGGCAGAATTGGAAGGCAAAATGGAAAGCATGTAGGGTGAAGGAAGTGTAGGCAGAGGCAAGAGTGCTCGTGGTTTGGAAGCAGCCGCGCCGACCTGAGGGACAGAGTCCGTTGAGTTGGGCAGTCGATGGTGGCACATTGGCAACAGAGCTTGGGGACAGACTGGGAGGGCGAGAGCGCTTCGTAGCACTTTTCTGACTTCATTCCAAAAACATCTCTAAAATTATTGTCCATTGGAAAGGTTGAGGACACTGTTGTGTACGGAGATGGTGACGTAGCTACGTGTCACACAAGGGCAGGACTAGCCACTGAAGCGTCGGGCTCTGACCTCAAGTCGTGTCCATTGCTCCAGGGACTCCCCCGCTTCAGTGAGCGTCAGAATCGCGTGTGGAGCGCGTTTCAAATGCCCGCGTCCCACTCACAGACATTCTGCCTCATAAGTCTGGGATGGGGGCCGAGAATCTTTTATAGCTGATCTGTGATTCGAGAAACACTGCACTGAATCCCAGCTGCCTTCATGGTTGCCTGGGGAGTGTGACCACGTGAACGCAGGCCCCTAAACAGGGACCGCCGCTGGTTCAGGGTGTAAGGGAAGCCCGACGGAGGACAGGTGCCGCCGGTGCTTCCGAGAGCACAGGGAGCCTGACCCCCGCCAGCTGCAAGGGCTTCGGGCTGGCCTTTCCACCTCTTCAAGTTGAAGGGCGTCAAACTAGGAGACTGACCTACACTCAGGCTCCCGGGGTCATCTGAGCACAAGGCTGTGTAGTTAGGGGAGGGCGCGAGTGTTCTCTGTTTGCCTCCTAACTTCTCTTTTCCCGCAGTTACATAGTTCTCACGTTCTGAATTCCCTAATAACTGCTCTTCAGAACTGGTTTACGATTTTTCGGTTTGTATACCTTCTTGAGCACATCAAAGAGCCAAAGATTAGTGACTCTGTCCCTTGGCACTTGTGAAAACACAGATGAACCAATAACTGGTTGACTTTACTCCTGTTTTACTGAGTAAACAGTTTGGTCCTGGATGAGGGCCTGTGATGATTATTGGGGGCAGTCGGCAGCCACAGAGAGGCACACTTGGCTCCTGGGCTCCTGGTCTATTTATCTTTTTGTTTACAGAATATTTTTAACCTTCACGGAGCTGTCCTCTGATTTCCTTCCCTTGCTACCTTGCCATGGCAAACTCTGCAATTTCTGAGACTACCTCCCCACCCCACCTCATCCCACACAATTCCAGGATCCTCTCCACCTCTCATCCAGCTGGTTAGTGGGTTTGAAGTGGTGAGACAAAAGGGGAGGGGAGAAACAGGGATAATTACCCTGCTTTAACTGCTCCTGCCACTGTACTCAGCCCCGTGTCTCTATCCCATCTCCTCCCGGCTCCCTATAATTTACTCTGCCCCCTTTCCCTGTGGCCCCTGTCTCCTGCCCCTCTCTCTGTAGCCCTATCCAGAACATAAGAGTATTATCACGGGTTTGGAACCAGCAGAGTCCCTGGAGAAACAGCCAAGTTGCTTCTAAGCTGTGTGAGCACATTTTCCCGTAGAAATAATGTATTAGTACCATAATTTAGGCATATTATGACGTGTCAGATTTGGTTTGGGGATTGGAATTTACATGGCCATGGGAAAACATTCTGAGTTCACAATAGAGGAAAGCAAATGAACATTTGAAAAACAACTCAATCACAGGTTGAGGACTCTTTATTTAGGTGTTTAGCCTAAGACCAGCATGGGAGCTGCACACAGGAGACAGTGAGGCAGCCAGGGTCAGGGAACTAATTTTTTACATCCAGAAAACAGTTCGTTGCCCCGAGTGAGCCTGAGAGCTCTGAGCTGTGTGTGTTCCTGTTCCCTTTCCCAGCTCACCGTCCTTTGCATTTCTGACTCTCAGCAAGCTCCTCGCTGCTTTGTGGTGAGAACCCGTATGAGCACGTCCTCTTCACCAACTGATGGTATTTGTGCTCGGCATCCTGATCTGATTTCGGACATGGTATCCAAACTGGTTACTCCTCAGAGTCCCTTTGAGCCTCTCTTGAATCCTGCTCACTGGAGCACGATTCTCACTTTAATGTTCACAGCGCTGTTACTTACGAGTTACGCAGTTCATCTTTTGCTTAACACGTCCTCAGCACAGACGTGTTCCTCCATTTGCCTCTGATGCTTTTAATGGCCTAATAGAGCCATAGACAGAGACCCAGAACATCGGGATATGCCTATTACATAGCGTACAGTTCATAACTCATAAAGGTGGGGGTTTTGTTCTGGTTGTCTCTTGTACTTAAATATAGTTGCAGTACCAAGAAAGGGTGTGGTGGCATGGAATTTCCAGGTAGGCATCAAAGGAGTCAAACTATCCAGGATTAGGAGAAAATGGAGTATAATAACTGCAGCTAAATAGGCAACACAGAAGTAGAAGGCCCTGGCGGCAAGTGACAGGTTAGATGGACATGACAGGTTAGATACAAATTTGGAGAGTGTGGCGAACAGAGAATGATGAAGTGATGAAGTCCGGAGTGCGTCTTTATGGATAAAAGGTACATGTGGTCTAACAGGGACAGAATCTAGGAAATCAGGGTCCTCTGAAGCAGGTTACCTTTGTGGATTTTGAAACCATCAGCAATAACAGGCAGTAGGATGGAAAGGAAAAATATGAAATGGAAGCAAGTCCAAGGTAGAAATAATGTCAATCAAGGCTAGTAACATAACAGCCAGATTGAGGGACTGGTGTAACACTCGACTCACAAAGCAGTGGCTTAGAAATAACGTTAAGGATGAGAGTGAGATTGACCAGCTTCTCTTTTCTAATTGATTCAAGGTAAACAAGATACTGAGTGTTTAAGACCAAAAGCTTCTGGAGAGGTTGGGGGAGAATCAAATTCCTAAAGCAATAAAAAGTGAAGGGGGCTTTGAACGGAGAGTAACCTGACAAACGGGTTGTAGGGGGTGTGATAGAGACTGCAAACGGAAGAAAGCTGCCCCCCGTCCAAAAAAACCCCAGTCGTATGAAGAGGTTGCTGGAATTTTAGGTGTGAGATAAAGCTACTGAGGAAAGAGAATGGGATTGAGCAGGGCTCTGAATTGAGAAATGTAACATATATGGCTTACTAAGGACCAGGCGTTACTAGGTGCTTTATTTTATTTTTAGCTGGGGAAACAAATCAGTGCATTGAAGCTGCCTGAGGTCGCGAAATTAGCATATGGTGGGGCCAAGCTTTGAACCCAAGCAGCCCAGTTCTAGAGCCCACACTTCCCATTTCAGTTAAAGGAACCATGTGTTGCAGTGGTAATTGCTGTCTTGAGTAATTATCTGTGGAAACTTTTCTACTCCTGTCACTCTAAAGATAACTTTAGAAACCCCAGAGTCCTAGGTCCAAGCACCCAAGGTAATAATATCACCGCCCTCTCTGCAAGCCAAATTTCGGTGAGGTTTGGTCGGTGTAACGGGAACCCTGATGCTTGTTGCCTACACAGGAGGATGTCTACAGGAGACATTCCCCTAAAAATGGGCTCTTTGTAGGAAAGGATCACCCTCCATTCTGACAGAGTATGGGATTTGGGGCAGTTTTCAGTAGTACGAATCATAAAGATGTAGCTGTCCCGTTATGGATTTGTCCAATAACCCACATGGATCTATTTTTTTTTTTTTTAAGATTTTATTTATTTATTTGACAGAGATCACAAGTAGGCAGAGAGGCAGGCAGAGAAAGGGGGAAAGCAGGCTCCCAGAGAGCCTGATGTGGGGCTCGATCCCAGGACCCTGAGATCATGACCTGAGCTGAAGGCAGAGGCCTTAACTCACTGAGCCACTCAGGAGCTCCATACATGGATCTATTCTTGATGGAGGTTTTAGGTTTGTAGCTAACACCACCACTAGGATTAAAGGAAACATAGTTATATACAATAGTTCTTTCAGTTGCCTCTCCTGACTCCACAAGCCCAGAATTTATTTGAGCAACAAGTTGCCCTCTTCAGGTTAGGGATAATCATTTGATAACCTTTTTTTTTTTTTTTTTAAGATTTTATTTATTTATTTGACAGAGAGAGAACACAAGTAAGCAGAGCAGCAGGCAGAGGGAGAGAGAGCAGCAGGCTCTCTGCTGAGCAGGGAGCCCGATGCAGGGCTTGGTCCCAGGACCCTGGAATCATGACCTGAGCTGAAGGCAGCCGCTTAACCAACTGAGCCACCCAGGCGCCCCCATTTGATAACCTTTAATTAAATATTCTCAACTTCCATCCTTTCACACTGAAAAGTTCCCATATCACAATCCCTCTAGCAGTTCATTTTATTGGAATTTCTTTGGGTCCTCTTTCATGCCAAATGTTTTTGGGTGTAATTGATAAGGAGTCCTTGCGCATTTTTTATACATGTATAGTATTTTATATATAGAGAGAATATATGTATGACTATATTTTATAAAAATGTGTTGTACCTAGGTTTTATTTTATGCATATACTTTGGTTTTGACAAAGCCAGCCATGATAAGTAAACTCAGTTGAGTAGCTCCTTGGCTCACATTGTAAGGCCCTCATGGAGAGCCAGCGGTTTTCCCTCGATTTCATGGAAACCACTGACTGCTGGCACACACTTCCAGGTCTGAAAGCCCATGGGTCAAGGCTTCCGGAGCTTTCACCCAGCACAGCTGAAGGTGATCTTTGGGGGTACATGTTTGTTCCACGGATCATCTTGGCCCAAATAGTCTGGTCCTGGGTGTCCCAAGAAGGACCTCTAAGTGGGCGTTATTTGCTATCTGTGAATTATGGTTAGCTCTTTACTAATTCCTCTTTAGGCTTGATATGCCTATTTTACTTTTTGATCTAGTGCTTCTTGTGCCTACTTTAGTAATGATCTCATCATTCCATACCTGCTAAAAAACGTGAGTTTTCTGTAGTGCAACTGAATTCGGGCAAGTGATTTTCTATCGTTGTGTCTCAGTTTCTCCATAGGGGAAGTGGCGCCAGTCGTAGCCACCGATTGGGCGTTGCGTGGGGGGTAGGTGGGTTATCGCTACCGCGCTTCGCGCCTCTGTGCGGTCCCCGTGCGCGCTGCAGCCGCGGGCCGCAAGTCACCCGGGGTCGCGTGCAGTGTCCCCGGGACTGCTGCGTGGGGCGCCGCCGGGGTCCGCAGGAACCCCCCACACCTCCCTCGGGGACAGACCTCGCCCCCAGCCTCATTTCGGCGCAGCTCAGGTTCGAGCTCTTTGTCCTGGGGGCGTGGGCCCCACTCGCCTGCGGGCGCCGCTGGGAGACTGTGCGGGGCGGGGACGCGGCCAGGCAACCACCGAGAGGAGAAAGCCTCCGGGTTCCTGGAGGAGACCGCACGGCGCCGCGGCGGGGGGGCGGGGAGGGGGGCCCCCCCGCACCTGTGCTGGGGGGGAGGGAGCGCGCACCCCGGGCCGGACTCGGCTTCCCCTCCGGCACCCGGGGACTCGGGGAGTTGCAGGGGGGGAGGGGGGCAAGGATGGCTTCCAAGTTTGGAGTCGTATTAGGCTCCCTGGGCTCTTGGGAAAAGGAAAGTCTGGGGTCCCGGTTTTGTAACCGGAAAGGGGGTCTGGTCGGGGAGAGGAGCTGACTCCTGACCCTCCCTGCAGGGGAGGCCACGCTGCAGTGCAAGCCACTGCAGCGAAGGCTTAGCAGCCGCTCCCTGCTAGTAGCAAATGACTTGATCTCTGTTCCACAGTGTCATTCAACTGTAAGTGGGATAATAATAGTACCTACTTAAATGAGTGAGTTTGTAGTCGCTTTAAGTAAATATTGGCGGTTATTATTTTCTCATTTCCGATGTTATTTGCTCTACCGTTTATTGCGGATTCTCTGAAGGGGAGAACCCAAGGGAAAAGGGTCATGGTCTTTCAAGTTTTATTAACAAACATTTAGGGAGTAAAAGATTTTAGCACATGGTGCTAACTAATAATTTGCAAATTCCTTCCCAGTTCCTTAATTTATTTAGCTTTCTGACAAAGTTCCTTTTTTCTTTCAGTGCCTTGTCTGGGTAGTGAGTTTTTGAGTCAAAGAGCTAAACAAAAATTAGCGTTTGTGTTAACAGTGTTATTTTGTGCCCCAGGAAGAAGACTAGCTACGAAGAAATACTTCTGAACAACCGGTGTGAACCCCAGGCTGGCGTGAATCTTCTCCTCAGTGCTCTCATTCCAGAATGGCGGTCCTCCTGCGGGAAGGGTCCTAATGGTGACTGACGGCAGAGGGAGAGGGCCGTGCCTGGGACCACGCTGGCAAGGAAGTCGCAGATAGTCCTTCAGACTTTAAGTTGCTACTATCAGGAGTAGCTGCCTGGGCCTCCCGGGGCTGCCAGAAGACTGAGAGCTTTGCCCACAGTTCCTGAGACCAGAAACAGGCCCAGGAGCAGGTGCTGAAGCAGGTCCTGACTCCTTGCTGGGAAGCTGCAGGCTCAGGCAGGGATAATATCCAGAATGTGGAGAAGAGGCATCACTTACACTGGAGAAGTTAGAGACAGCTCGGAGGAAAAGGCATCAGGTGGGAAGGGTTGGGATAATCACATATGTTATGGCTTGAGTAGCGAAAGTCTGGAATAGCAGAGAAAGCAGTAAAACCAAACTTGAGGATCCACCACGTCTCTGCAGCCCAAGCCCAGCACCCCCCTCATGGGCTTTAATTCCCCTTGGTATTCTTGTGCACCTCTGGAAAGTTTTTCCATATTGGGTTGTTGTTGTTTGGGCAACTTCGAATTCAGTTTTCCAGGACCAGCTTCATCCCGTTGCCGTTAGGGTCCAGGCTAAAGAATAGACCAAGAAATGCTTATAGCAGAGATAGTACTTTGGGATCCGGGGGTTTAAGTGCAGCCTGTTAAGACCCTGTCATAGTTCGACTTTGAGCATTTTTGCCTTTTGAAACGGAAAGCTGATGAGAAAAGGTGTCTGCGGAGAGAGACGAGATCCTTGAAAGGAAGCTTTTTAGAACTCTCAGTAATGTCCTTTTCCCTTGAAAACTTGCCTCTATCCATCTCCTTCTCATTATTTGCCCGATTCTTGAGGTAGAAACTCTCAGCCATATTTGGGAGGAGTTTTGTTTGGTTTGTTTTGACCTATTCAACTCCTTTAACTTCAAAGTGCAGCTTTCTTCCTATGTTTTAGTCCTGAACATTACTGAAAAAGTTGTTTTCCCCACTTTAGCTTTTCCATATCAAAACTGTGTATTTTGAAACTGTTCTAACTGTTACTTCAAGTTAACTTTTATCGTATACCACTGTATATGAGTTCATTGGGTGGGTTCATTGATTGACTCAATAAATATTTGTGGAGCATTTTGCTTGTCTATAGTAGTGGCCTAGGTGCATTTCAGTTGGTATAAATGGTCCTTTTAACTCTCATTGACAAATTAAAATTTCTCTTGATTTCATGATACTCATTTTTCATCTCTGGATTCAAACTTCTCTTAACTTTTTTGATTATACCTTCTCGATTCTTTGTCACATTTTGTGAGAAAATCCTCCATGTTCTTCCAAACTTTCCCCCCCAGCTGTCTGTTCTCCTCACTCAAACTGGAACCTTGCGTGCCTTTTTGGGCACTTGGCAAAATTGCGATGACAGCTTAGATACATGGAAAAGGCATGCACTTTAGGTAAAACTGGGTTTTATTTTTATCACTGTTCTTCATCATAAGTCTCATCTCAGCAGAGAGACCACCGACATTTGAATTGTCTGCGTTTTTTTTAGATGGTGTTACTGAGAATGAAAATAAGGACTTCTCTCCAACACAAAAAAATTCTGAAGATGCTAAGTCATGTGGTGGGATCTCTGTAGAACTGCAGCACCTATGCAGTAAGTGTAGGAAAAGTTTTAGTCACTGGTGAGTCCTTACTCAGCATTAGGGAGTCCAGACGCCGAAGAGAATCTCTTTGAGAACAGCTTTGGAAAGGCTTTGGTTTAGAGTGGGTGCCTCTCTTCCCACCAGGAGATCCACCACATGCAAAAGTGCTCAGCGTAAGGAGTGTGGGAAAGCTTTCAGTTATAGTGGCCTCATTTCTCATCGGAATCACATAAACAAGAGACTGCAGAGATGTCATGACTACGAGGAGGCCTTCATTCAGCACAGAAACCTTACAGAACCTTATGTGGAGGAAAGAGGAAAGCCTTTAGCCACAAGTCAGGATTGACTGTGCACCGGAGAATCTACCCAGGAGAGAAACCGTATAAATGTGAATGTGGAAATGCTTTGCATGGAATCGCCAGCTTTATTCCGCATTGGAGAATTCACACTACAGGGAAACCCAGACAGTGTGATGAGTGTGGAAGTCTTCAGACAGTGGTTGGACCTTGGCAAACATCCTTGAATCCCTCTCAGGGAAGTTCTTAGAAACGAGAGGCTCGTAGGAAGTTGAGTGGACAGAGACCAAGTCTCCACAACAGAATCCCCACACTATTGGTGCCGCTTCCTGACGGCGCCCGGGAGAAGAATGAGGCACAAACAAGTCAGCTGCAAGAGAGATTGGGAGCAGGGGTCGGCAGTTGAGAAGACTGCCGCCCCCACGACTCCTCAGTCCCATATTTATTAGATACAAGATAAGGATATCTTACAAGCATACAACAAAGGAGAAGATTATACATTGTTTGTAAGTAAACAAGAAGGAATGTGAGTCATAGGTTGATCACGAGTCTTACGGATAAACAAGAAGAAAAGGGTGTGCTTGGTCAGTCAGCATGGAATTCATCATACAGTAAGCGCACTTAGGACGTAAATGGATAACCCCATCAGCAAGCTCTCTTGGAGGCAGGGGAGATAACGAAAGAGGGAAGCAGGCAGTGTTCCACCCTGAGCGGGCCGGGCCTCCCCAATTGGAAAATTAATGTAGATGGGCAAGATTTATGGGGAATGGCTGTTAATTGCCCGATTTAGCCAGTAAAAACACTGAATGAAGGCCTCAGGTCAAGAAAAAGAAAAGCCAGCATTCTTTTCTTCTTTCTGGAGGAGTCTGTAGATATAAGCAACCAGGACTTTTGAAATAAGTTGCTTCCCTGCGTCCCAGGGCCCTTGATCCTGTCCCCTGGATGACTGTGCATACATGTTTCCCCCAGGGCCTGCTCTCATCTTACAGCTTTAATTCATTCAACAAGAGTAGATTATTGCCTACTGTTATATTTTATTTTCTTTATGGGCTAAATAGGCTTGTCTATACCCCAGGACACAAAAATCGCATTTATGAAGTTTCAGTACATGTAATGAAAGAAACCACGTCATTGATTTGTTGGGACACTTTCCTAAATTTGAGACTGCTTCCGTGTTCTCCGGCATAAGGTCATGTAAGTGTCCTTCAGAGAATACATATTTTCCAGCTTTGGTTTGATTGTTTTTCTTAAGATAGTGAAAGATAATTAACATACACCCTATTGACAGATAATAATGGAGATATTTTCCCTTTCAGATAGTACATAATATATTGTTGTGAAGGCTAACACTTTAAGTAACTTGCTTATTATCCTTTTTAGTTCTAAAACAGGTGAAAAGAATCTTTAGAAGCTCTTCACCAAGTTGTTCATATAGCCCAATCTCTATGAGAGAGAATGAGGCTTATGTAATTTATAGTAGGTCACTGAAACATAGATTTTAAAACTTTGGAATGATTATTTCAGAATTCAGAGTGTATTTGTTGTATATTCCTAAGTTTTTCTGAATAGGTATTACTGGGGCACCTGGGTGGCTCAGCCAGTTACGCATCCGACTCTTGATTTCAGCTTAAGTCATGATCTCAGCGTGGTGAGATCAAGTCCCATGTCGAGCTCAGTGCTGGGCATGGAGCCAGCTTAAGATTCTCTCTCTGTCCCTCTCCCTCTGCCCCTCCCCCACCGTGTGTGCTCTCTTTCTCTCTCAAAGAAAAGAAAAAAAAAGTATTACAGTCATTTTAGAAGATGGACTGCAGGGGTGCCTGGGTGGCTCAGTCAGTTAAGCATCTGCCTTCAGCTCAGGTCATGATCCCAGAGTTCTGGGATCAAGTCCCGCATTGGGCTCCCTCCTCAGCGGGGAGTCTGCTTCTTCCTCTCCCTCAGCCTCTCCCCCCTGCTCATGCTCTCTCTAATAAATAAATAAAAATCTTTAAAAAAAATGATCTTTCTTATTTAAAAAAAAAAAGATAGACCGCATTCGGGCCACCTGGGGGGCTCAGTCAGTTCAGCATTTGCCTTCTGCTCAGGTCATGATCCCAGGGTCCTGGGATTGAGCCTAAATCAGGCTCCCTACTCATTGGGGAGTCTGCTCCCTCTCCCTCTGCCCCACCACTTGTGCTCTCTTGCTCACTTTCTCAAAATCTTAACAAAAAAGAATAACCGCATTCTGAAAAAGGCCTTTAGAGCATCTACAGAAATCACAGATTTTTTTTCCCTTAACCTTATTACTATCTTGTATTTATGTGAAAGATTTTCTAATACTGAACCAACCTTGCATTCCTGCAATAAGCCCTACTTAGACATGGTGTATTCTTGATATGTTAATGAGTTTGTTCATATTTTATTTAGTACATTTTTCTTCAGTGTTTATATGAAATTGGTCTAACTTTATTTTCTTTCTTTTTATTTTTTTGTATTATATTTTCCAGGTTTAGATTTCAACATTTTAATTGCATCTTTAAAATAATTACATTTTTGTTCATTTTTAATACTCTAGAACAATTTATAGGGTATTGGAATTAGCTGGTCTTTGAAGGTTGAATTTTTTTTTTTTTTTAAGGTTGAATTCTGAGGTAAAATCATCTGGGCTGCGTGCTTTCCTGTGAGATAGTTCCTTGGTAACTTTTTCTGTTTCTTCTACAAAACCAATCTGTTTAGGCTTTCTGTTTATAATGGGGGTCAATTTTACTAATATATTTTTTGCCTAGAAAATTATCCGTTTCATCTAGATTTTTAAATTTATTTGCCTTGAATCTGCAATATAATCAGCCAAGATTTTTAAATAGCTTCACTGAGGGAAATTGATATGCAGTAAACTGCAGAAGTATACAGTTGTACATGTTTCAACATGTGCACACCTGTGAATAATCACCATAATCAGTATAATGAACATATCGATCACCCAAAAATGTTAATGTGTGCGCCTTGATAATTCCTCCCTCCTATACTTCCCTGCACACTGCTCTCATCTCCAGGCAACTTCTGCTCTGCTTCCTGTTGCTATAGATTTAGTTTGCATTTTTTAGAATTGGATATGAATGGAATACAGTATGTCCCGTCCTTTTTTGGTCTGGCTTCTTCAGCATAATTATTTGGAGATTCATCCATGTTTTTGCATGTATCAATAATCCATTTTTTTCTTGTTTAGTATTCCATTGTATGGATATACCACAGTTTGTACATTTACCTATTGATAGACATAAAAAAAAGAATATTTTTAACTTTTAAAGAAACTCCGATTGTTCTCTAATATTTATTCTCTTTCACATCCCTACCAGCAGTGTATGAGCTTTCCTTCACTACACATTCTTGCCAACACTTGGTTAAGTCAGTCTTTCATTTTAGACAACCTAATAGGTAGGTACCTTATTGTAATTTTATTTATTTATTTATTTATTTTTAAGACTTTATTTATTTGAGAGAGAGAGAAAGTGAGAGAGAGCATGAGAGGAGAGAAGGTCAGAGGGAGAAGCAGACTCCCTGCAGAGCTGGGAGCCTGATGCGGGACTCGATCCTGGGCCTCCAGGATCATGACCTGAGCAGAAGGCAGTTGCTTAACCAACTGAGCCACCCAGGTGCCCCCCTTATTGTAATTTTAATTTCCATTTCCTAATGAATAGCGATATTGAGCATCTTTTCTTGGGATTATTTGTCATTTCTATAAAGCCTTTTGCTGAATTAATCTGTTTAAGACTTTGCCCATTTTTTCCCTTGGGCTGTTTGTTTTCTAAACTTATATATTGTAGATACCAGTCCTTTATCAATGCAATGATATATGAATATGTCTTCCAGTCTGTGGGCTGTCTTCACTCTCTTAATAGTGTGCTTTGAAGATCTGAATTTTAAATATTCATGAATTACAATTTTATCTCTCTTTTTTTTTAATGGTCATGTTGGTGATATGGCTGAGAAATCTTTGCCTAGCCCAAAGTCACAAATGTTTTATAATTGCTTTTAGATACTGTGTAATTTTTTGTTTTTTTCCTCCACTGAATTGCCTTCAAATGTTGGCTGAAATGTTGTTCATATTCATGTGAGTCTATTTCTGGACTTTGTATTGTGTTCAAATGATCTATTTGTCTACCTTTACACTAGTACCATTCTCTTTTGATTACTAATATCTTTACAGTAATTCTTGAAATAGGGTGCATTAGCCCTTCAACCTTTTCAAAGTTGTTTGGCTATTGTAGGTCATTTCCATTTCCATATGAATTTTAGAAACAGCTTGTCAATTTCTACCAAAGTCTGGGATTTTACTTTGGATTCCATCAAATCTATAAATCAATTTGGGGATAATTGACATCCTAAGAATACTGAGTATTCTAATACATGGCCATGGTATATTTCTCCCATTTATTTAGATCTTTTTGTATTTATCTCAGCAGCATTCAGTGTATAGGGTACACATATATCAGGTTTTAATGTGTAACTTAACTGAAAAATCTTTCTTTCATTAGGTCTTAGGTTCATTCACATTTATTGATATGATTTGACATATTTTAATCCCAACTGCCAATTTATTTTTTAATGTTTATTATGTCATGTTTGCTGTATTTATTTCTTGTGTATATTTTGCTCTTTACTTTAGAAGTATTCTTGGTATTTAGAAAAATATGCAGTTTTATTATAATGGTAATATTTTTATTTATAACATTTTTAATGCCCTTAGTCACCTATTTTCTTATCCAGCCTTTTACTATAGACTTTGTCAGTTCTGTTTCCTTCACCTCCGGTCCATTGCCTGTACAACAATCAGTGAGCTTATTTTCCTTTCTGCCATTTTTTTTAAAGTTTTTTCTTTTCCTAGTAATCTCTGTGCCCAGTGTGGAGCTCGAACTCCCTACATCAAGATCAAGAGTCTCTCGCTCTTCTGACAGAGCCAGCCAGGCACCCCTCCTTTCTCCCATTTTTAAGATGTATTATTTCTACTTAGTCACAATATACAGTATTTACATGTTTACCTTCTACCCTTGATGCTCCTTTTGTTTTAATTTTAGATCTACAGTAACATACATTAAAATATTCTTGATAATTTTGGAGTATACCAACTTATAGGGTTGAATAAAGCCTGTTTCCATGTGATTCCTCCAGGAAGACTCACGGACTCAGAAATTTCTAAGTTCTTCTAGAACTCAGACTCTTTTTCTAATCTTGATACTTAAAGGACAGCTGAGCTGAATATTAAATTCCTGAGTCGCACTTTAAAAAAAAATTTTTTTTTTTTTTTAATTAAACTTCACACCCAGTGAGGAGCCAACCTCCGGGATTGAACTCACGACCCTGAGATCAGGACCTGAGCTGAGATAGAGTCAGACACTTAATGGACTGAGCCACCCAGGCAACCCCTGGGTCACACTTTTTTTTTTTTTTTAAGATTTTATTTAATTGTCAAAGAGAGTAAAGCAGGGGGAGCGGCAGGCAGAGGGAGAAGCAGGCTCCTCGATGAGCAGGGAGGGTGATGTGGGACTTGATCCCAGGACCCTGGGATCATCACCTGAGCTGAAGGCACACGCTTAACCGGCTGAGCCACCCCAGGGTCCCAGGTCATACTTTTCCTCATTGAATTAAATATATACATATATTTCCCTGTAGTTTTGCTTTGTATGGTGTTTTTGAGATAGCTGACATCATTCTAATTATTTAATCCTTTTATTTAAAGTTTTCCCCTGGGGCGCCTCGGTGGCTCAGTAGGTTAAGCCTCTGCCTTCGGCTCAGGTCATGGTCTCAGGGTCGTGGGATCGAGCCCCGAATCGGAGGGGTCTCTGCTCAGGGGGGAGCCTGCTTCCCCCTCTCTCACTGTCTGCCTCTCTGCCTACTTGTGATCACTCTCTCTGTCAAATAAATAAATAAAATCTTAAAAAAAAAGTTTTCCCCTGGAGGCCTAGAGGACATTTTTCTTTTATCTTTGAAATCAGTTAGATTTCCCAGTACAGGTCTTTGAGTTTCCTGTTCCAGGATAATCTTCCCAGGTATCCTGTGAGCTCTTTGCATATTCAGGTCTTATTTTCGGTGTTTCAGTGTGAAGTTTTCTTGGATTATGGGTTTTAATACTAATTTTGTTTTATTGTTTTATTTTTTAGGGACTTCATTGGCCCAGCTTCCATTTCAATCACTCCTTCTCAAAAACTTTCCTCTTTCTTCTTTCCTTTCACGTTCATTCTCTTTGTTTTCCTGCCTTTCCTGCCTCAGTGCATCGTTTACAGTTTACAATTTATGCTTAAGGTTTTCTTCCCTAGGCGTCTGTTAATATAGTGTTTGTTTCTGCGGTGACTCTCTTTCTTCCATTTCTTTCCCGAATTCAATCAACCCTCTTTTCATTTCCTTCTAGTTTTTTGATCCATCTTTGTTTTTAATTTTTCAGTTTCTGATTCAAGGTGTTTTTCGTATCCCCAATGCTCGTTTGAGATGTTCAGCTTACTTTGCAGTGCTGCTTCCTTTTTCTTTTTCTTCTAGGATTAAGTTTCTTCTAGGATTTTCGGGGGAGCCGGCTAGGTGATTCTTACTGGTCGAGGTGCATTGGCTCTGATGTTCTGTTTCCACGTAGTACCTTTTCCTAGACTTTCTCACGTTGTTTCCTATTTATAAACTTAAGGTGTGTACTGGATTCCTTTTCAATGGTCCCTTCTGCCCAAGTAACAAAATCCAGTTTCTTTAGTGGATTATTTTATGTGGACTCTGTTATTACTGATTTTGAGATTCTTTGTACATATCTTGCAGGAATCTAAAAGTTTTCCTCTTTCCCTCTGTATCCCTTTCACTGCACATTTCCCAAAAAGTCATTTTTTTTCTTTACTCCTCTCCCTGCCAAATTATGTCTTTTGAAGACGGCCACCTTGAATTACATACCTTTTTAAGCCCCTTACTGTATTTAGTGTTCTCATCTCCCAGGATCTCTTTCCCAATTTTCACACACAGGATAGGCTGCCTCCTTCTGGCGATGATTTTAGAGCAGTTTTTAGGGCCACTGCTAGCCCCCCTCTCCCCTCCTCTAGCACTTTCTCAGACTGTCCATTTTCCACCACAAAGTCTTGCCATAGGGGGATTCTGGTGTTTTTTCACTTTGTATTCCAGATAATTTAAAGTTTAGGCATTTTCTGTCTTCTGGTACTTTGAAGGTATAGTTTTTGTGTAGTTTTGTTTTTCTTGTTCTACATTGTTTTTGGAGGATGTTTGGTGACACAGATGGAAGCAGCTGTCATTATCCTCCATCAGTAGGTTTTCCAAAAAATGAAATGGAAGCATTTAGAACAGAAAATACCAGAATTCACTCATAATGAGAGTACTGTTTCATGATACTTTTGTTTCAGTATTCTGTATTTGTATGTGTAACTGTCATTTGTAAAGTTACCCTTTTTATAGGTCACATTCAAAATAATTTAGAGAATGTTGTACCAGATAATCTCCTAAACCCCTGCAAACTTGTACCATGAGTGGTTTTGAACCCTCAGTCTTTACATTTTGTTGCTCAGCTTCCTTCTGGTGTATCCATCTCAAAGAAGTACTGTTTTGTCAATCAGCTTTGATAGCTGTACTGTGCTGGGTTAGGCATTTGTTAAATGCAAAAGCCAAGTAGAAAAACATGACCTTCTAACCTCCAGGGCACTTACTAATCGGAAAGGGGGAGAACTTTAAACCTCTGGAGCTACTGCCATCACATGGAAATAACCAGCTATCCAGCTATCCCTCACTGCATACATCCCTTCATGATACAATTTTCTTCACTGGTCTGTAGGTGTCAAGGAAATCTATGACCTGGAGTCCTGACATTTTATTCACTAGTTCTTTCTACTGTTTTTACCCTACCAAATAGAATAATGATGTCTCATCATAAGAGCCTCCCCTTGTTTGGAGGAAAGGACAGTAATGCATGGGCAATGCTGTCAGGCATAACAAGATGTAGAGTGGTGATATATCATTGGACTTCATGCTAAAAATGGGGTCACTTAGATTTTTTTTTTTAAGTCCTTTTAAATTCTTTTTTTAAATGATTTTATTTGAGAGAGAGAGCGCACATGTGCACAAGGGGGGGGGGGTGGTGGTGCAGAAGGAGAGGGAGAAGCAGACTCCCCTCTAAGCAGGGAGCCCAGTGCAGGGCTTGATCCCAAGACCCTAAGATCGTGACCTGAGCCCCAGGCAGATGCTTAAACAACTGAGCCACCCAGGCGCCCTAAAGTCTTTTTAATTCTTAGAGATTATTCATTTATTTGAGAGAGAGCACAATTGTGCGTGCATAGGATGGGGGCTGGGCGCGGAGGGAGAGGGAAAAACTTACTGCACTGCACAGCACTTGGTCCAAGGACCTGAGATCATGACCTCAGCTGAAACCAAGTTGGAAGTTCAACCAACTGAGCCACCCAGGCACTCTGGTAACTTCGATTTCATATGGACTACGAGATTTTGAAAGGTCAGGGGAAAGTGCGGCTGGTACTGGTTGGGAGCTAGGAGTTGCCATGAGATGCAAATGGGAAAAGACTACATGAACAAGGTCTTTCCAAATGTTTTCAAATATCTCAAATAGGCTTGGTTTAAATCAGTACTTCTCAACCAGGGTGATTTTGTCCCCCAGGAAACATTTGACCATGTCAAGAGGCTTGTGGTTTCATAGCTGGCAGGGAGGTGGAAGGGTTAGTGGGGAGAGGCAAGTTAGTGGTTGGGAGGGGGAGAGGAAGGAGCTCCTGGAATCTAGTGGGTGGAGGTCAGGAATGCTGCTAATCCTACAATGCACAGGAGAGCCTCACAACAAAATTATTCAGCCCACAATGTCAATAGTGCTGAAGTTGAGAGACTTGTTGAAATGAAGGAAACTGGCAAGAAATGGAAGTAGGAAATATAAGGTTTCTTGGTTGAAATTCTAGTACATTTCTAGTACATTTTAAATGTACCGCCTGATTCCTTAGGTTGCATTCTCTTAACCAAGAAATAAAGGACTAAAACTCATCCTCTGACTCATGTCCCCCATCCTTATTGAACTTAATACCCCACAAGGTTTTTATGTGGGAAGTTGTTTCCTCAGTAAGTTATAGTAACAACAGAAAGAGGGAGCGTTACAGAACCTGGACTGGATCCTGAGGGAAGGACAAAGTGGCACTGGGAGACCTTGGAGAATAGGTTTATTTAATGCTGGTGGGCTCAGAGGAGAGTAATCCCCAAGGTCTGAGCCCGGAGCACAAACAAAGGGGGTAGTTTATACGCTTTTACTTCCATATCTGTGCCTCTCTTGCTCCCCCAGCCGGCAGGGCAGGGGGGGAACCCAGAACGTCCCTGGGGCTGGGACTGGGATTTCCCTGCTGGACTGATCAGCCACCTTAGAACACAGATTTCCCTTATCAGGAAGAGAAAGAAGATGCAGGAGAAGAGGAGGAAAAAGAATCAACAGTTCTGCCCCCTCATATTTCGTACAAGCGAGACTCTTCCTTTGGGTCTTGTTCACTGGCAGCAGAGATTGTCCTGTTGCAACAGCTGCCTGTGTGGCTTAGTGGCAGCCCGAACACGTGCATCTCGAAGTACCGATGTCCCAGACCCTCAAACTGCCTTTGGATTGCTGGGGGACGACCTAGTGTTTTTCTGAGCACGGAAAGGGACACTGATCATTTCAGGAGCCCTAGACGCCTGACGGAACAGGTTCCTTTCTTCAGGCCCCTCCTGCCCTGGTGCCGCTTTGTGAGGTCGGACACTAACTGTACTCAGAATTCTCTTTCAGTACTCTGTAAGGGAAACCAGTCTACCGCCCACGTTTACCACGTAACTTTCCTCCTCCAACTTCATCCTGGGCCCTGAGATTAGAAACAGAGGACCAGGACAAACGAGTATCAGGCCAGTAGGGGTAAGGCACTATTTTTATCTAGCAGATACTCATGGAGGGTACTGATGGAGGCCCGTATATAACAAGTCTGGGCAAGTCGGCCAACAACCCTATAAGGACAGTGTCTGAATTTTACGGACAAAGGAAGAGTGAGTCCACGCGCATAACCACCACCAGGACAGGGGGTCGGCCCGCGGGGCGGAAGGGGTGCGGAGTGCCGGCTTCCGCAGGGTGCGCCAAAGCCGACCAGGTGAACATCACCGCCTCGCCCGCTAGGCCAAGCCAACCTTCCCCTTCCGTCCGCTCAGAGCAGCCACCGAGTTCGAGGACCTTCCTGCGATCCTAGAGCGGCCCCGGAAGTGCATCCGGCCGACGGAAGTCCCGGCAGCCGCCGCGGCGGGGGCGGGGCACTGCGCGAGCTCCTCTCGGTGGCCCTGGGCAGCAGGTAGGGCTGGGAGCGCGGGGAGGGCGCGCTGTGGAGGCGGGGGGCGGGAGTCTCGGGGGCCGACGGTCGGGGTGGGGAGGCCTCTGTCGCGCGTCCTTTCTGGCGCCCCGGGGCGGGGCCGGCTTCTCCGAGGGCATTCGGGTCACCTCAGGGAGGCCTGTCTGAACCGTGGTGGTCACGTCTACAGCTCTTACCACCCCACGTGCTGTGAATCCACTTTGTTTTCGTCTGTTCATCTCCAACCCCGACTCGCTTCTTCCGTAACGTTAGTAGGCGCTCCTCCAGGGCAGACGTTTGTGTCGGTTTTGTGGAACTCGTAACAATTGCAGGTTGCCCACGACTGTGCCTGGCGAGCGTTAACAGTGCGTGTTGGCTGTTAGGATTTCGTTCACTGCAGCATCCGAGGGGCCTATGTCAGGCCTGGCACATAGTAGGAACTCGGTGTTTCTTGAATGGATGGATGGATGGATGAACGAATGAATGAATGGGGTTCTTGTCAGAATCTTAGGACAAAGGAAACAGATTTTCTGTCATTAGCTAAGCTGTCAGTAAATGCTTCTGAGTAGGGCACTGAGCTGGGCTCTGGAGATGGATTCCTAGCAGAGAGAGGCTTCTAGGGCAACCGGGGAAAAAAGATAGCAGTTTTTAAAAGTATATTATAGATAGCAAATAACCACATGGTTAACAGTGACAGAAAGTGCTGATGTCGTCATTCTGGTTCTCCCAGTAGGCACTCGGCGTTATTTTATAATACTAATTGATACCTGGTATCCAGTTTCGGCACCACTAACATCAGTGGCCAAATGACTTTAGGTTACATTGACTTTTTCAGTGAATACAGAGCTAGAAAAATGCAGCACTCTGTTCCCTGGGAATAATGCAGGTAGAAATTAAAATGTGAAATGAAAAGGAAAATGAAGTGTAATCTCATTGAGAATGCTGTGGTATACATGCTTCACTCTTAGATTGTTTTCGTTTGTTGGGTATATTTGCTGGTTGGTTGTTTCGCTTTTGTATGAGTCGTTGGGACTTAGTTGGATATAAGCTATGAGATATTTGCTGTTGGACATGGAAGGAGACAAATGGGATTAATAATTTCTATTTTCTGACATTTTAGCAACTCAATTTTCATGCTCTTTCAGTTTGTTACAGTGTTATTAGTCAAAGAATTCTACATACTTATAGTCCTAAATCACTTAAAAGAACACATCTTTTAGAGATGGAAGTAAGCATTAATTATACAGGATTACTGCTAGGACATAACCTTTTCTATTCACAGGAATAAATCCAGTTACTCTGAGGCATCCACTAAATTGAGGCTTTTAAAAAGTACATACCAACTGAATTGAACATGTTCAAATTAGGAAGTATAATTTAGCCCGAGACTCAGTCAATTATTAATGTCATTTAAAAGTTACTATCTCCAAAATTGTATTTATTTGGGGGCCTTGATATCAGTGTTTTACTTTCTATCTCTGTATGGGTAAAACCTCCTGTAAAAGATGGCTTTTTAGGGCAGAAGATATATCCTTGTTGGTGCCACTTGTGGTTTCGTTTATTCAGTGTGTCTGTAAATTCTGACCTTAGGTGCATTTATGTCTCATACTTTGGAGCACCTTTTATGGATTTTCTTTTTAGATTCATTTGTTGCCTTTCAGTTTTATGGCGATAGAATTTTGTATGCATAACTTTTTTTTTTTTTAATTCTATTTCCCTTGGGCCACTTGGGTGGCTCAGTTAAGTGTCTGCCGTGGGCTCAGGTCATGGTCTCAGGGATTGAGCCCTTTGTCAGGCTCCCTGCTTAGTGGGGAGTCTGCTTCTCCCTCTCCTGCCTCTCCCCTCCACTCATGCTCTCCCCCTCCCCATCTGCCTTTTTCACCCTCTTTTCCTCTTTACTCCTCCTGCATCTAGTTATTCCTAAATGATAGTCCTCACTGCAGACCACAACTGCTTTCTTCCCTTCAGTTATTTGGCCTGAAATAGTGAAAGTCATATGAAGTTTGGGGTGGGAACCTACATTTAAATAAAAAATTTTATGGTTTCTTCCTTTTTCGTCCATATGCCACTGAACTTACCAAATTTGAATTCCCTCATTTGTAAACAGATTATAATCCCCAAATAAGTCACTTGTAGGAACTAGATCATCAATATAAGTACCACAAATATAAGCCCAGCACAGTGCCTACCACATAGAGGATATTCAATAAATATTAGTACTTGTCTCTTCATCTGCTTTCCTTCCCATTAGATGTCTAGCAGCACCCAACTTTTACCAGTGGCCATTTTTTACATGTTTACCTAAAGGCCATCTAAGTCAAATCTAGCTTTGGCTCACTACTCTCTGAAATAACCCAAACTTCCAGATTCACCTTTTGAATACATTGGGTTGTAGCCCCTTTTAGTGCTCATTTAGAAACTAGAAACTCCTTCCACATAATAAAGCTTATCCAGTGGTCCTTGAACTGTCAGTGGTAGATAGAGATGTCTCTTAAAAACATTGGCAGATCCCAGTGCCATCTCTCTCAAAATACCAGCAGCATTTTTCACAGAGCTAGAACAAACCTAAAATTTGTATGGAGTCACAAAAGACCCCGAAAGCCATAGCAACCTTGAAAAAAGAAAAACAAAGCTGGAGACATCACAATTCTGGACTTCAAGTTCTATTACAAAGCTGTAGTAATCAAAACAGTATAGTACTGGCACAAAAATAGACACATAGATCAATAGAACAGGATAGAAAACCCGAAATGAAGCCACAAGTATATGGTCAATTAATCTTTGACAAAGCAGGAAAGAATATCCAATGGGAAAAAGTCTCTTCAACAATCAAAGGAAAACTAGAAAGAAACATGTATAAGAATGAAACTGGACCACTTTCTTATACCGTACACAAAAATAAATGCAAAATAGATTAAGGACCTAAATGTGCCACCTGAAACCATAAAAATCCTAGAAGAGAATACAAGCAGTAACCTCTTTAACATCGGCTGTACCAACTTCTACTAGATATGTCTCCTGAGGCAGGGTAAACAAAAACAAAAAAACTGTTGGGACTTCATCAAAATGAAAAACTTCTGCACAAAAGGAAACAGTCTATAAAAGTAGAAGGCAACCTATGGAATGGGAGAAGATCTTTGCAAATGACATATATGATAAAAGGTTAGTATCCAAAATATATAAAGAACTTAAATAACTGAACACCCCAAAACCAAATAACCCAGTTAAAAAATGGGCTGGAAGACATGAACAGACATTTTTTCAAAGAAGACATCCTGATGGCTAACAGGCACATGAAAAGATGCTCAACGTCACTCACCATCAGGGAAATGCAAATCAAAACTACAATGAGATATCACCTCACATCAGTCAGAATGGCTAAAATCAGCACAAGAAACAGCAGGTATTGGAGAGGATGTGGAGAAACGGGAACCCTCTGACACTGATGATGGGCATGCAAACTGGTACAGCCACTCTGGAGAACAGTATGGAGTTTCCTCAAAAAACTAAAAATAGAACTACCCTATAATCCAGCAATTGCGCTGCTAGGTATTTACCCAAAGAATACAAAAATACTAATTCAAAGGGACACATGCACCCTGATGTTTATCGCATTATTACCTACAGTAGCCAAACTATGAAAACAGCCTGTGTTCATCAACTGAAGAATGGGTAAAGAAGATATACACTATACATATGCTATATATATACAATGGAATATTACTCAGCCATCAAAAAATCTTGTCATTTGCAACAACATGGATGGAGCTAGACAGTATTATGCTAAGTGAAATAAGTCGGTCAAAGACAAATACCATATGATTCCACTCATATGTGGAATTTAAGAAACAAACAAACAAACAAAAACGAGCAAAGGGGGAAAAGAGAGGCAAACCAAGAAACAGGCTCAACTATAGAGAACAAACTGATGGTTACCAGAGGAGGTGGGTGGGGGGATTGGTTAAATAGGTGATGAGGATTAAGGAGTGCACCTGTGATGAGCAGTAGGCGTTGTATGGAAGTGTTGGAACATTACATTGTACACCTGAAACCCATAGTACACTGTGTTAACTAATTGGAATTTAAATAAAAACTTAAAAAAAAAAAAGAACATTGGCAGATCTTTATAGGTTAATCACAGAACAGACCCTTAGGATCTGGGAGCAGAGCCATGCCATTCTCTTCAAATAATTACTCTCCTTTTGAGAAACAGCATTGGCTTGCTACTGGACCTTAAGAGAATAAATGCTTGGCCATGGACCCCTAAGTTACCATGTGACCTGATCTGCTTATCGTGAATTGGATGTTGTCTAATATACCAAGCCATAAAATTGGGTACGCACAGCAGCTTCATTATTGAATGGAAGTTGCATATATATATATATATATATATAGTCAGGTTTGCGCAGGCTTGCAGACACAAATAAGTTGCATGAGGAAGTGACCCAAGCCCTCCAGGCCTTTACTCCTGCTACATTACTTCCTATCTGCCTGAACCTATAGCCCCATGGGGGAGTTCTCTATGACCGGTTGAATGAGGAAGAAAAAAACTTGGGCCTGGTTTATAGATGATTCTGCATGACATCTACAAGTAGACCGTAGACTGTTGCAGCACTATAGGCCTACTCTGGGACGGTCCTGAAAGTGATAAAATGAAGTCCTCCCAGGAGACAGAACTTATTGCATCTGGTTGTTCGTTTTGTTTAGGAGAGAGGTGGCCAGAAGTATGAGTCTAACAATTCATAGGCTGTGCATCTTGGTTTGGCTCAATGGTCAAGGTACCATTGGAAGGATTAGAATATTGGAAATAAGGAGATCTGGGGAAAACTATGTGAATAGATCTCGCCAGATAAGTAAGAATGTGAAGTTACATGTGTGCCATTGTATGTTTACCAAAGGGTGACCTCAGCGGAGGAGGATTTTAATAATTGGGTGGATAAGATGACCTGTTCTGTGGCTGTCAGTCACTCCTGTCATTGCTTAATGGGACCCTAAACAAAGTGGCCATGGATGCAGGGATTCAGTTTATGCAGGGTCTCACTTCCACTCACCAAGGCCAACCTAGTTAGAGCCACTGCTGAGTACCCAGTCTGTCAACAGCAGAAACCAACACTAGACTCTCAAGTTTGCAGCATTTCTTGGTGTGATCAGCCAGCTACTTGACTGAAGTACACTGGACCACTTCCACCATGGAAGGGAAGTGTTTTGTTCACACTGGAACGCACACCTATTCTGGATATAGATTTGCCTTCCTGGCCTATTGCCAGAACTGCCTTCTGTGGACTTACCACTTAGCATGATAGTGGATGCTATCATTGTATTCCACACAGTGTCACTTCTGACCAAGGAACCCATTTCAAAGCAAGCGAAGTGGGCATTGGACCTGTGTTCATGGAGTTCACTAGTCTTCCCATAGTCCTCATCATCCTAAAACACTTGGGTTGATAAAACAGTAAAGTGACCTTTTAGAGACTCAGTTATGGCACAGCTAAGCAGACATACGTTGCAGAGTTGGTATTGTCTTCCAGGATGCAGTATATACTCTAAATCAACATCTAATATATCTAATATATACCATGCTATTTCTCCCATAGCCAGGTTCAAAAGTCCAGAAATCAAGGGGTAAAAATAGAAGTTACTTCACTCACTCTTACCCCTAGGAGAAATCCACTAGCAAAATTTTCATTTCTCGTACTGAGCTTAGTTTCTGCTGGTCTAGGGAGGAATGTCCTCCTAGATGCCACCACACGACACAACAAGGAAGTAGAAGTTGAGACTGATAGCTGACTGCTTTGGGCTCCATAATGCCCCTGAATCAACAAAGGAAAGGATTACTGTACTGGCAGGGGTGACGATCACCCCAGGGGGAAAGGGCGTTGCTATAGTAGTATAGGTACTACACTACCTATATTTTAGTACTACACTACCTGTGGTTAAAGTCAGTGGACAACTGTGACAACCCAGTGCAGGCCTCAGAATGCTAATGGCTCAGACTCTTTAGGAATGAAGGCTTGGGTCACTCCACCAAGCAAAGAAGCACAACCAGCCGAGATGCTTGCTAGGTTGATGGGAATACGAAACGGATAGTGAAAGAAGGTTGTTATAAATAACAGTTATGACCATGTGACTAGTTGCAAAAAAAAATAGGATGATAGTTAGGACTGTTTCTTTATTGTTTTGATATGAATGTTCATATATATCAACGAGATTTTTTGTTTTCTTTCTCTCTTGTCCTTTTATCTTTTAACATAAAATATGTCAATGATGGTTAACTTTATGCTTTGGTATTTAGGTTAAGGGGTTTCAAAAGGAGTGTGAATCAGGTAGGAGATGAATGAACATCAGCAAAGACATTTTTAAAAAGGTTGGGGAGGGAAAAGGAGAGGGATGTTGTATCCTCTCCTGAGAAAAGAGTTAGTGTGGTCATGGTTTTATGGGGATTCTGGTATCATTTAGATGGAAGTACAGTTTGGTAACTGTCTTTATATTAGGTGGTTGAGTATGGTTAAGGAGATATGTATTGGTACCAACTTGACAGGAGGTGGATTATGATGGCTTATGATATGCCCACTTGGTCAAGCTAAACTACATTCCCCAGAATTCTCATTCTAGTATGTTGCAGTTAAGGTGGGCTGCAGAAGACTGTCTCCTGAGAGTTACTGGGCAGGAGGGAGGCTACAACCAATACGTAGTGTACATGCGTCGTCGGTAGTCGGCCAGCTCACCTGGTTGGCGTGAGGCAGCACCTGGGCTTGCGGTTGCTCTCTTCCCCTGGCCCTTCCTTGTGGTTGTTTGACTCCTCATCCAGCTCTGTGTGTTCAACTCCACAGTGAAGGGCTCCATTTTCACAGGATACCTTTGTCACAAAAGTCAGAGGCAACAGAAATGGACACAGATAGATGGCTTGTGATCTTCCTTTCCTGATTACCTGCTTGTGGGCTCTGGAACCTCACAGAGACTGGTTAGCCAGCCCCCCAAATGCATAAGCCTACTGACAGACAGATATATAGATGGTAGGTAAGTAGGTAGGTAGGTATCATTTATTCTGTGGTTGGACTCTGACAGGGGAAAATAGGACTCTCTGAACCCAGCATCCTTGGCCCACACCCCTTCTGTGGTGGTCTTTTTCTTTCCTTTTTTTCTTCTGGTCATTAAAATTTGTGGCCTTATTTGTCTTTCTTTGAAACACATGCAAACATGGGTTCTTTTTCAATTTCTTTGTTCCACTTCCACAGCAGGCAAATTATTACCAGTGATTTTCAAAAATGAGTGTAAGCAAGTCATCTGGGTATCTTGTTAAATGTAGGTTCAGATTTTATAGGTCTGGGTTTTAATTTTTAATAATTCCCCAGGTGATGCCTACAATGTTACTTGTATTTATTTTCTGTTGCCACCTTTTTTTTTTTAAGATTTTTATTTATTTATTTGACAGAGAGATCACAAGTAGGGAGAGAGGCAGGCAGGGAGAGAGGGGGAAGCAGGCCCCCCGCCGAGCAGAGAGCCTGATGTGCGGCTGGATCCCAGGACCCTGAGATCATGACCTGAGCCGAAGGCAGAGGCTCTAACCCACTGAGCCACCCAGGCGTCCCTTTCTATTGCCACCTTAACAGATTACCACAAACTCCCAGTGGTTTAAAACAACATAAATTTATTATTCCACAGTTCTTTAAGTCAGAAATCCCAGTTAACTCAGCTGGTTTCTCTATTCCAGGTTCCACAAGGCCAGAATCAAAGTGTTAGCCATTTGGGTTCTTTGTAGGCACTTGGAAATAATCTGATTCCACGCTCATTCAGGTTGTTGATGTGGAATTCAGTTCAGAACTGAGTTGCCCATATCCTGATGAAAGAAAGCAAAGAGTTGAATCAATGGAGGCACATGGTGTTCATGGATTAGAAGACACAACATAGTAAAGATATCAGTTCTCTATACACGGATTTAACATAGATCCTCTCAAAATCTCACCGGAAATTTTTTGTAGATATAGATAAACTTATTCTAAAATTTATATGGAAAGGCAAGGGACCTAGGAAAAACTAAAGCCTGAAAAAGAATAAAGCGGGAGGAATCACTTTGCCTGATGTTAGGGCTTGTGGTCTATCTACAGTGATCAAGAGAAGGTGGTGTCGCAGACATAGAGTTCAGTACAACAGATTGGAGAACCCAGAAGCAGATCCACACAAAAATGCCCAACTGATTCTTCACAAAGGTGCGGAAACAATTCAGTGGAGGAAGGATAGTCTTTTCAGAAAATGGTGCTGGCACAGTTGGGCATCCACAGGCAAAATAAAATAAAAATAGCCTAAACTTCACGCCTTATACAAAAATCAGCTCAAGGGGCGCCTGGGTGGCTCAGTGGGTTAAAGCCTCTGCCTTCAGCTCAGGTCACGATCTCAGGGTCCTGGGATTGAGCCCCGCATCGGGCTCTCTGCTCAGCAGGGAGCCTGCTTCCCCCTCTCTCTCTGCCTGCCCCTCTGGCTGCTTGTGATCTCTCGCTCTCTCTGTCAAATAAATAAATAAAATCCTTTAAAAAAAAATCAGCTCAAAATGAATCATGGACTAAAACATAAGACCTAAAACTATAAAACTTTCAGAAGAAAAGATAGGAAATCATCAGGGCCTAGATTTAGGGAAAGATTCTTAGAATTGATATCAAAAGCATGGTTGATTAAAGGAAAAATTAATAATTTGGTCTTGATCAAAATTTAAAAGTGTTGCTCTGTGAAAGATGTAAGGATTAAAAGACAAGCTACAGATAGGGGAAAATATTTGCAAACCGTATCTCTAACAGAGGACTCGTGTCTAGAATATAGAACTCATCAGATCTCAAGCAAGCAACAATTCAGTTCGCTCTGGGCAGAGGTCCCATACAGGCACTCGACTGCAGAGCCGCCAGCAACGGGCAGGCGCTGCTCACGCCCCGGCCACCTCACCTCTCAGGCACCCTCACTCTCAGGGTTACTTCAACTTTCTTCTCTTCGTTGCAAGTTTTTCTCAAATCCTGTCAGATGAATTTAGACACTTTTCTCTCTAACAGAAATAGCAAGACACTTGAAGGGTTACAGCCACCAGGAGAGGACACTGTGTGATTGGCTGGCAGCTCAGGGAGCACAGGAGTAGTGGGGACGAGTCCCTCGCAGAGGGGGCTGGCGCATTAGGGAGCCTTCTTTCCTTAGTGGAAGTGAGGATGCGGTGCAGGGCAGGGAAGGATCTGCTCCACGCTAGTCAGCCTGGATTTACACTGACTTTCATTTTTAAGTGGCTATCTACTCAGCCTCAAGAGACAGACTTTTATTACCGGTTATGGCATGGGGCGCGTGGATTCATCCTGCCTTTGGGGTAGCACATGCTCCGTATATCCTGGAACTTAGGGAGTGCACTACAGGTACAAGAGTGGGAAGACCCTTACTGGTACTCTCGCCCCCTACATAGTCCAGAACACTTGCTACCAGATCCCAGGAATCTTTACCTGTTCTGTGCGGCCACATCCTTCTCCAAAAAGGGCGTCGTGGCCTTAACAGCCCCAGGGTTGGCACCAGATTTTTTTTAAAGAAAGGCTGACAGATTTGGTCGGAATAAAAACGCCCTTTTTAGATTGAAGCAATATTTTTAAAAAATGTTTTAAAGATTTATTTGAAAGAGAAAAAGAGAGAGAGAGCGTGTAAACTGGGAGGGGCAGAGGGAGAGAGAATCTGAAGCAGGCTCCACACTGAGTGTGGAGCCCAGCGTGGGGCTGAATCCACAACCCTGAGATCGTGACCTGAGCCGCGATCAAGAGTCGGCCGCTTAGCCGACTGGCTCCCCAGGCGCCCCAGCAGTTTTTAAATCTATGTGAACAACAGAAGTAGGAATAGGAAATGTGTTTGCTCCCTGTGTCCTGAGTCCCACAGGATGGCACCCAAAGAGGCCATGTGTCAGCAGTGCACAAGGCAGATCTTCCTGCTGCGGAGGAGCTGGCGTGGCGCTGCCGCTGAGCAAGCCCTACTCCGCAGGAGAGGAAGCTGCCCACCACGGTCTCCACGCGGGCCGGGGGAGTGGCGGGTGGCCTTGGACAGGATGTGCGCCGTGCTCACCCACTCCTATGTCCTGGGTGGACCACAGGCCCGGGGCAGCTGCTGTTGAATCCTGGTCTGTGCGGCACCTGTGTGTGGACACCGGCTGCCAGGCAGACTCACAAGATGAGGACAGACATGGATAGAACATCTTAGAAGAGAGTTCAGTTCTGCTCTTCAAAGGAAAACTATTCATCTTCGATTCCTTAGTGTGCGACCTAACACCGTGAGATTTGCTGACCGAATGGTTGTAAACACAGAGTTTGATTAGCAATAGGAAAGAAAAGTTTATTTCTGGAAATGGGAATGTGAACACTGTGGTCTCTAGCAGTAGGGAACTTACGTTAATAGGAGAGAGCGAGTCGATTCAACCCATCTTCAGAATCATTCATTCATCAGGTCTGCCAGGTGCTGAGTGAGCCAGTCATTTATCTGTCTCTCAGCTTCCTACCAGCCCTTCTCTGTCCTGATCTGTAAGCAGGGGAGGGAGGCACAAACATTATTTCCTAGGTTCTTACTATCAGTTATAATAACAGGAAATCAAAGGGTGGGGGGAGTGGGGAGGAGCATGGTTTAAAGTTTTAACTCAGTAGTGAATACTCAGTATTGTAATGGTCAGGTTTTTTTGTTTTTGTTTTTTTAAAGATTTTATTTATTTATTTGACAGAGAGAGAGCACAAGCAGGCAGAGCGGCAGGCAGAGGGAGAAGCAGGCTCCCCGCCGAGCAGGGAGCCCGATGTGGGGCTTGATCCCTGGACCCTGGGATCATGACCTGAGTGAAGGCAGCCGCTTAACCGACTGAGCCACCCAGGTGCCCTGTAATGGTCAGTTTTATGGGTCAACAGGACCAGGCCACAGGGTGCCCAGACGTGTGGTCACACATTGTTCTGGGCATGACTGTGAGGACGTTTTGGGAGGACACTAACATCTGCACTGGCATATGCATCACGCAGAGTCTCTTCCCTAATGTGGGTGGCCCTCATTCAGACAGTTGAAGGGCTGAACAGCACAAAAATGCTGACCCTACCTTGATGAGGGGGAGCTCCTCTTGCATGACTGCCTTAAACTGGGACATCAGTCTTTTCCTACCTTCAAACTCAAGCTGGTTCTTCGTAGTTCTCAAGCCTGCTGGCTTTTGGACTGGGACTTACACCACGGGCTTTCCTGCTTCACAGGCCTTAGGACTTGGACCGGAACTACACCATTGGCTCTCCTGGGTCCAGGTTGCCGACTACACATCTTGAGACTTCTCAGCTTCCATAATCGTGTGAGCAAGTTCCTTATATATAATAAATCTCTTTCTATATATTTATATCCTGTTTCTCTGGAGGACCCTAATACATATGTATACAGAAAGTCTAGAAATCATGCAATGCATTTTTATTGGTCTAAGAATTCACTCAAACAAAATAATCATATGGTTTTTACTGTAATATAAATAATTTACGTTAGGATTTGTTGGATTTGTGTCCCTGAGACCCCTGAACCCTTTGGAGTACCAGGCCTTGAAAGCTGGCATTGGCGCCGGGACTTGGGCAGTGTGCAAAGGATTTGGGATAAGCAGGGGACAATCTAGCACAATGACAAAACCATTAACTGGCCAAGGTGACCAGAAAACCTTGCTATATTCGAATTCCAGAGTCTTGGACTGATAATAATAAATGGGGAAGCAGCTGTTGGTGCCAGAAACCAAGTGAGAAGTGTGGGCAGATGGCAAACACAGAAGTGTATTTCTCCAATAAGTTTGCAGGAAAGCAGTCATCCTGGAATGCTCTTGTAGAAGCAACTCCATTTGAAATATACATAACACTACAGCTGACCCTTGAACAATAGGGGCTTAGGGGCAGCAACCCCCCACTCAGTTGAAAATCTACATATAATTTTTGACTCTCCCAAAACTTAATTACTAATAGCCTACTGTTGACTAGAAATACCAGTAAAGTTGATTAGCATGTATTTTTTGTTACATGTATTATATACTATATACTTAAACTAGAGAAAAAATGTTATTAATAGTAAGAGAAGATATCCTTACAGTACTGCATTTGTTGGAAAAAATCTGCATATAGGTGGACCTGTGTCACTCTCCTTCTATAATGGTGACTTAAAGTTTTCTCACAAAACTGAAATTCTGACTATCATGAGGGGGAAAAAAGATGGTCTACAAAGTGTGCTTAAGAAAAGTAACTAGCAGGGCACCTGAGTGGCTCAGTTGGGTATGTGTCTCTTAATTTCAGCCCAGGTCATGATCTCAGGGTCCTGGGATTGAGCCCCACATTGGGCTCCACAGTCAGCAGAGTCTGCTTGAGATTCTCCTCCCTCTGCCCCTCCTGCTCATATTCTCTCTCTCAAATAAATAAATCTTAAAAAAAAAAAAAAAAGGAAAGTAAAGAAAAGTATAGATAGTCTGAGGAATTAACTTAATGGCTAAGACTGTCATCATGGACAATTGAAGAGATGGCACCACATTGGTGACTTGGAAATTAATATGTAAGAACACAAAGATGGGGCACCTGGGGCACCTGGGTGGCTCAGATGGTTAAGCAGCTGCCTTCGGCTGGTGTCATGATCTCAGGGTCCTGGGATCGAGCCCCGCGTTGTGATTCCTGCTCAGGGGGGAGTCTGCTTCTCCCTCTCCCTCTGCCTCTCCCCCCAGCTTGTGTGCTCTCTCTCTCTCTCTTTCTCTCAAATAAATAAAATCTTTAAAACAAAGTAAGAGAAAACCTTAAAAAAAAAAAAAAAAAAGACCAAGAAGGTTGCACACTAATAATGGAGTTTTGAAACCATAAGTGATACTTGCTTTAAATATTTGGTATAAATTTACTGCTCTGAAGGAAGTTTGAACTTAGCAGGCATAAGTCGTGATTCACAGTCTATTATACTTTCCGGTCGAGTGAATCGTGGGCAGGCTAGTGTCTGTGGCTTTAGAGAACATGTGGTTAGGCCCGAGGACTGAAAGCTGAGAACCAAGATGCTAAGCATTAGCGAATTTATCATTTTATTCTGATTTGATTAATTTTCACACTGTGCATAGGAATATTTTCTCTGCAAAGAGTAGCAATAGTAATGAATGGCATTCCATGCCTGGCATACATTCACAGTGATTTCATGATGAAGAACCTAAGGTATTCACATTGGAATGCCTAGTCTGGTCAAGAAATTTGGATTCTTTCTATCACAGTAACTTCAACCCGCCAATCCTATGTGATCTGCAAAAAATGTACTAGATTAACTCAGAATCTAGAACCTCAGAATTAGACACAAGCTCAAATGGCTATGGTGAGAAGTTCTCAGAAATCTAGATGATATCATATCCAGAGCTGTAGGGTCATCTCACGGTTACATTTAATGAATGTTTAGTAGAACCTGTGTTCAAGGCACAGTGGGGAGTGGAAGGTGTCATGGATCTGACCAGCTGATGGAGGCTTCTTTACAGGCAGAGCCTTGTGCCCAGGACACATCATAAAGTGTGGCTGGAGGTGCTTAGCCAGACTGCAAACCCACTTCAGTCCAGCAGGTGAGACTAAATGTTTTGGGTCCTACCTCTTCCAGGCAACTCTC
>CM052886.1:128085983-128112745 GCA_028534135.1 Potos flavus | reverse complement strand
AATAAGAAACATATTTTTATTTTTACTAGTGTCTAAGCAAAATTTAACAATTCCTTCAATTATGAATGGAGTCAACAAATCAAAGTGATTGAAGCCCAAGTAGGCACAACCAGGCAAGCACTGTCAAAGTCATTCAGCACCACTTTGAAACTCTGCCAGTTACTGGGCCTGACCCTAGGTCTTACTATTTAGCGCCTTAATGTTAAAAAAGCACATACATGATCTTATCACTAATTTCTTTCATGCTCTGTTAACTGCGTTTCAATATAATTGAGTTCTTTTGTAATCCTTCATGTCTTAAAAATACTAGTATGAGGAGGGGTCCAGGGACTTCTCCGGAGGAGCAAAGAGGTTCATGATACAAAAAGAGATTGAGAACTTCTGGATCTTACAGAAACGGCCCTCACTCCGATCTTGAGACTTCAGGAAGAGACAGAGCTCGGCGCTCTGATACTAGGCCCTTTGCCTCTACCTGCGGCCCTGGCTCCTCCAGCTGCCTCTGCAAATACTCCAAGAGCACCACCACCTCGTCCCCGCTCTCCGGCTGCTGCTCCCGCACCCAGGCCTGCAGCTCCTCGGGCAGGATGCTCAGGAACTGCTCCAGCACCAGCAGCTCCACGATCTGCTCCTTGCTGTGGGTCTCGGGCCGCAGCCAGCGTCGGCAGAGCTCCCGGAGCCGGCTCAGCGCCTCGCGGGGCCCCTCGGCCTCGGGGTAGCGGAAGCCCCGGAAGCGCCGGCGGGAGTTTTCTGAACACTGAACAGGGCTGGCCTCCTCCACAAAGGCAGAGGCCTCTTCCTCTTCCACCTTTACGACCAGAAGCCCGATCTGGTTCTCTGCAGATTGGTCGTCCAAGGCTGTGCTTTCCTCCGATCCTCTAGCCATCCTGGGCCAGGGCAGTACTTGGGCCTCACTCTAGTGGGCAGCTGTACTTCTGCAGAAGATTCCTGGAATTGGGAAAGCACTATTCACCAGTGAAGTTTTAGCGGTCCCCCACCCCCCTCATGCCCAGGGCTCAAGTACATTGCTAAGGAGATCTGGGGCACTGTTACAAGAACAAATATTGCCAAAGTCAGTGAATCTGAGTCTCATCAAGTCTCTACATCCAATACCAGCACACAGGTGAAATACAGAAGCAAATTAAAGGTTTTCTAACTTTGCTACACATTAGAATCATTAGAGAACTTTTAAAATATCCTGATACCTTAAGTCAACAAAGATCAATGACATCAGTCTGTGGGGAGCGGGGGACCCGGGCGTTTAATAAATTTTTTTAGATGATTCCAATGTGCAGTTGAGTTCGAAAACTAGTAAGTTAAAGATACTAAAAATAAGCAATCAGCTAAGAGTGTGAGACATTTTATAGGACAGAAGACTGAATCTGTTCCATAAATAAATGTTTAAAAAAAAAGAAGGAGGGGGAGGGAAGGAAAACTATCATAGATTAAAAGGGACTGAGTTAGAGCACCTGGGTGGCTCAGTCGGTTAAGCGTCTGACTTGGCTCAGGTCATGATCTCAGGGTCCTGGAATTGAGCCCTGGGTTGGGCTCCATGCTCAGCCCAGAATCTGCTTGTCCCTCTTCCTTTGCTCCTCCCCCGCCTCCCCAGCTCACACTTCCTCTTTCTCTAAGATAAATAAAATCTTCAAAATAAATAAATAAAAGAGTTAGTAGAGAAATCAACCAAATGCAAGCGGTAAATTATTTTTGGATCTTATAAGGAAAAACAGCTGTAAAAAGACCTATTTCAGGGGCACCGGGCTGGCTCAGTTGGTAGAACATGCAACTCTTCATCTCAGAGTCATGGGTTTGAGACCCACTTTGAGTGTAGAGATTACTTAAAAATAAAATCTTAAAAAAAAAAAAGACATTTCAAACAATTAGGAAAACTTGAACACAGTGTTATTAAGGAATTACTGTTGTTTTTGTTGAGTCTAATAATACTATGATTACATTAAGGTTCTTGTTAGAAATTCACACTGAACTATTTCTATTAATGGGTAAACAGATACGATCATCACTGGAGTTTTCTTTACTAAAGGAAAGGGGAATGAAGGAAGGAAAGATGGAAGTCGGGGAGAGAAGGGAAAGGGAAAGAAAGAGGGGAGGGAGGGGATAGAAGAATGAAAAAAAAATGGCCAAAAGACAGTGGTTATTGAATTCAGGAACAGGCATATTAGGGTTCATGCTGCAATGTTTGAAATCCCTCCCCACATTTAAAAACTAAAATCCTACCTTCCTTCTTTCCTTCCTGAATTAACAGTGTAAAGCGTTTAGGTGGGGTCATGGGAGGTGGGAGGGGGCTACAGCTCAACCACTTTGGAGCCCAGGTGGTGTGAGGGGGGTCTAACGGGGGTGGGGGAGGCAGGAATGACAGGGAAACTACCACCACCTATTCCACATCCCCATTCACGGGTCACTACCTGTCCTATTTGGGGTTTTAGCCAAGGGAAAGGAGTGAGAAGGCACTGGATTGGGAGACTTGTTATAAACAGGCAGTGTTGATTAAATAAGGAAACATATGGAAGGTAATGAGAGCCAAGTTGCTCATTATCAGAGAAGAGAGTTACAGAAAAAAACCAATCTGGTGTGAACCCTGTAATTTGGATTGGGAGTTACCAGTGTTAATATGAACTCAGTTTCCCACAGTTATAGTAACAATGCAGAAACACAGAAGTTCTGTACTGAAGTACATCAGGCCAGGATTCAGGGCTCTCCTGGAGCTGGGACGCTGGCACATGTCCAGCACTGGGCCGGACCCTAATTTCTAACACATGAGGCCCTGGACCTTCACTGTTAAAAACCATTCTTGCTCCTTCTGAATCCAGGCGGCCCCAAGGAAAAGGCATCCCCAAATTGTAAAGCCTTGGGGATCGTAAGCATCACAACACAAACCAGTTTGGGTCTTTGCTTAGGGACAGGCTCTTCTGTAGAGTATTTTACTTTTCCCACCTAAAATAGAGAAATCATCCATTACAAAGAGAACTGACGAAAGATAAGGTTTAAAAAAACGCCAGAAAAGCCAAGATCACTCATTAAAGATAACGTGCTGTCATAATTAGAAATAACCACAGTAATAATCCTGGCAAATCTTTAAGCCGTTCTTACTCCGTGCCATGCACTATTTTAGGGGCCTTACGCACAGTAACTCGCGGAACGCTCACAAGCCCGTGGGTTAGGTGACCTCGTTCTCCCCATTTTACAGAGCAGTCCACTGAGGCACAGAGAGGCTAAGAGACCGGCCCAGAGCCACACAGCCAGGACAGGGCAGGAGAGGCGGCCTGACTCGAAGAGCGGGCTCCAGTCCGGTGCCACAGGGGAACTTAGAGACCTCGCCACTGACCTTGTCCGCAGACGGGGCCACACTGGGCGGCTCCCATTCTGGCGGCGGGTGTGTGCGTGGGACCCGGGAATCGCGTCCGCAAGCGCGGGGAAGCGGCGGCCCGAGCCCGGCGGCGGGTACGGCCTCCCTGGGGAGAGGAGGGCGCGCCTCCGCACCGCGAGCTGGACTCACGGCGGGCGCACTGGCCAGGGGAGCGCCGACGCTCGGCGGGCTCCGAAACCAGCGCCCCACGCGAGGGCGGGGCGGGCCCGCGGCGCTGCGGCTGCGCAGACGACTCCCGGGCCGCTCTAGCCGCCACCCGGCCGGCACTCGATGCTTCCCCGCCACCTGCGCGCCTCGCGCGGGGGCTGTGCGGCTGGCGCGAAGCAGGTGTCCCGCGAGCCACGGGAGACCGCCCGCTACAGCAGCTGCGTTTGCAAATAGAAGGAAGGAAAGAGAACTTGCTTTTCCTTGTGCACTCAGAAAGAGACCCTGGTTTCCCAGAAACGTAAGAAAAACGTAAGAAAATTAGTAATCGGTTACCTGGGAGAGGTGAACGGTTAGAAACTAAGTGAAAAGGAGGACGGAGGTGAGAACTGGAGTATTGCTGTTTTTAATATATTTTAAGTTTTAGAGCAGACTGTGTTACCAACGAAAGCGTGAAGTATACGTAACTGTTAAGCAGCACGCTGAGTTGGTTACAGAGAAAATCAAGTTAATCTAATACTCAAATTATAATGGTTAATAAGAATGTCGCAAGGTAGTGTCAGTTTTAAAAATGTATAATCACAATTGCATTTCCTATCCCCAGCACAAGTTAGAAAACGTAATTGTAAAAGACAGCAGTTGCGTGAAGGGCAGTGGGAGGTATGGGCTTCCAGTTAGGAATTAGTAAGGGAAGGGAATAAAAGGCATAGTGCAGGGAATATGATCAATGGTATTGTAGAAGTGATGTATGGGGACACATAGTAGCCACACTTGTGAGCACAGCATCATGTATAAAGTTGTACTATATTGTACACCTGAAGCTAATGTAACAGTCTGTGTCAACTAAACTCAAATTTAAAAATGGCGGGGGAGGGGAGACAGCTATTATAGGAGCGAAGAAATACATGAGATACCTTAATGGAAACATTATAAACTTTTACTTATTAAGTATAGGTAATGGAGATAGATATCGTGTCTGTGTATAGAACTCAATATCATAAAGATGTCATTATGACTTCCTAAATTAGTATACAAATTTAATGCAGTCAAGCAAAGTCCCAAGAATGTGTTCCGTGGAATTAATTAGTTTATTTTATTTTACTTATTTCCTTTTTTTTTTTTTTAGATTTTATTTCTTATTTATTTATTTATTTATTTATTTTAGAGAGAGTGAGGGGTGGCTCAGTTGGTTGAGCAACTGCCTTCGGCTCAGGTCATGATCCCGGAGTCCTGGGATCAAGTCCCTCATCGGGCTCCCAGCTCCGCGGGGAGTCCGCTTCTCCCTCTGACCTTCTCCCCTCTCATGCTGTCTCTCACTCTCTTTCTCTCTCAAATAAGTAAATAGAATAATTAAAAAAAAAGACTAAGGAGACCCAACAGCCAAATAAAACTAGATAGGATGTCCGTCCAAATAGACCAGCTATAAAAGAAAATGTGGATGCAATTGGGAAAATTGGGATCTGGACAAAATATTAAAGATATTATGGGATTATTTAAAAAAAAAAAAAAAGAACATTAGGAGCTTCTCTTGTTCTACTGAGGTGACTCTGGGTGGGCTCCTGGATGGGGGATTGTCACCAGACATGCCAAGCCACAATTAGAAGCTTGGAATTTTCAACCCATCTCTACTTCTCCAAAGAGTTAATAATGGAGAAATGGAGTTAATAACTCATCATGGCTGCACGAGGAAGCCTCCATAACACCCCGGATGTAGAGTTCAGGGAGCTTCCAGGCTGGTGAGCATATCCACACCAGGAGGGCGACGCATCCCAACTCCTCAGCTTCCCATCATCACCTTGTAACTCCACCCCTGTATTAAATTACTGGTATGCGAGATGCCTAGAGTGCTTTCTCCCTGAGTGTACTCTGACTGATTTCTGAGTGTACCCTGAAGTAGGTATATTAAGAAGGCAGCTGGGGATATGAATTTGGGAGTCAGAAGCAGAAAGGTAGCATATAGATCCGTGAAGGCGGGTGAGATCACAGAAAAAGTGAGTATAGAGAGAGAGGAGAAGGGGATTGTTATAGATTGGGTTCGCAGGAAACTGACTTGAGACTCCAAGATTTGTATGCAGGAATTTTACTGAGATGTATCTTCGGGAACAAGACTCATGAGGAAATTAAGGAAACAGGACCAGACAGAGCAATTGGACTGTGATATAGTCGCAAGAAAGGCTCCAGCTGATCTTATCAGAAGCTCCTGAGCTGGGATGGTCCTTTAGAATTGCTCTGCCTTGAGGCAAGGTGTCTGGATGTAGAGAATACCCTTGTGTGAGGCAGCTCCTGTTCAGAGGGCAGTTCCCACAGACTCAACTAGGAGCCATTGTCTACCAATTCTCCAACCTGGGGAACTGAATGCGCCGTTTTGGGTACTGAAGCACAGCATGTACCACAGTCCGCCCTTGAACCTTCTGATCTATTTGTTTGCTATAAGGAGTGGGAACAACTACGCCAGAATTTCCCCGTCTTCCTGGGGAAACTTACAAGGGTAGATGAGTAGGAAGAATTGCAGCCCCGCTGACGTAGCACATCTTAGAGTCATAAAGAATATTCATTTTCTCTCTCCTCTACCACCCATTCTAGATGCCCCTCGACCTTGAGTACTACCTCTGATGATCTGGGTGGTATTCCTCATAGGTGACCCATATATTCACCCGCGACAGATCTAAACTTCTGGTCACTACGGTCCTCTCAGGGGATAGCTGCTGTATTTGTCCATTTAATACACAGATTGCTCAGTGGAAAACCAAGACGTATCCACTCAATGGGTCACCTGACTGACCAACTTCTCCTTCCCTGTCTTCATTGTGTAACAGCACCCCTACTTTCTACTGATGGTGGGACCATCAATTTCTGCCCGGTCGGTTAGTCCTCTCCTTGTCTGCTGGAGTCTTGGAAAAAGGAGGCTAACATGTCTGGGCACCAGCCCTACCGTTAAGTTTACGGAGTCTCCCTCTTTCTCCTGGCAGAAGTGTCCAGGAACTGAGACTTCCAGACTCAGAGGGTAGAAAGCACAGATTTCCCATGTGGTGGCATATAGTCTCTTCCCTCCCTCAGCAGCCCCGCGGTGCTACCCCAACCAGATTTTGCTGCATGTGACCCTAGGAATTGACCTAGTGGCCAGATGTGGATGTGGATAGATCCTGAAGGGGCATCTGATGTCTTGCAGAGCAGAGGTTTGACATCATCTTCAAGCAAGGCAGCAACGCTAGCTTGTAACTGGGGGGAATGGAATAATTCTGCAGGTCCACAAGGTTCATTGAGGAATCTGAGGATCCAAGGCTTTGACTGAGATATCCCCATCTGAAGTCTCAGAGTTGCATTCCTTCTCAGTCAGCTCTCTGGCAGTGGCTTAGCATGCCTACCAGGTTTGATAATAACCTTGTTTGGAACTCTGCTACTCCTTCAGTTGAATCCTGGGACTGATCTTTTGCTTTTTCTGCCCTCTGGCTGAAGGAGATAAGACTTTATACGGTGCCAGAGAAACCCTCTGTATTTTACACTTTGCCTTATGTTGATGTTAATCCCCCTCAGAATTTCACTGCCTTCCTTTAATACATCAGTGGCCAACAGTGCAAAATCCTGACCATTCTTTCGCCCAAGCCGTTTCTCAGAGTTGTTTATGCAGCTTGTAACTTTGAGAAATGAAGTAACATTTTCCTCTAGACAAAGAGTAAAGGTACTACAAAAGTGGCACATTCCCTAAGCTTAGGTCCCGCCCACCCAGATGCAGCCCAGACTCATTGTGTGCATATCATCCATCTGGATCCATCTTGTAATTTCTTTCAGATTTGGGGGCAAGTGGAACTAGCACATATGTGGATATTCACGTGGCTTGCTATCTGTGAATAGTGAAGTCCTTTGTTTCTGACCCTGAAGTCTTAGGTCTTTTGAGACCACCCATGAAACAGTAATAGGCTAGTTTTTAGTTTGTAAGATGAATAAAATAAAATCCTAGATTCACCTCACCTGAAATAATGCACCCCAAAATTCTTTATCTCCCACGAATAACCTATCCTGCTTTCATCGCCATTGACGTTTTTAACAGTTGTACTGCAACCTCCTGTCAGGGCTATGGGTGCTCACCCTAACCCCTTGCCCTGGATTCTTATCGCCAGTTTACATCGGGTCTCCCCCCAAATCCCATTTTTGAAACTACTTCCTAGGATCACTTCCAATATCAAATGTAGGTTCAGTTCTCTAGGTAAGAGATTCTGAGATGTATGTGTAAGGAATTTATTGGGTGAGTGCTGTAGAGAAGCACTGTTGGGTGGAGAGGGAGGTTGAAAAGAGACATCAACAAATTCTACAAGGAGCCCTGGAACCAGAGCAATTGTCCTTCAGAGTTGTCTTGCCTCAAAGCAAGGAGTCAAAGTTGCATATACCCCTCAGCAATGATTGGCCACTGAATGCGATGTGCCATGTTTGGAGACCTGATCTTGAGCTCTGGAGTTGTCATTGTGCCTGAAGGCCGTGTATCAAGAGCTTCTCCCTCACTGAAGTAGCGGGGAGAATGTGTGCCTCAGTTGTGACAGAAGGAGCTGACCATCAACAATAGATTCACTACAAGAATCAATGACTGAACTCTCACATCCCAGCGTTTAGAGAGTGAAATGATATACATAGGATCCATAATGGAAACGATGCAGTAAACAACAAGGTAGGAAAACTGTGAGAGTGGTGCCCCAAAGAAGAGTGTGTTTCAAGGAAGAAGGAGTATTTAAATATGTGAAATGTTGCCAAGAGGCTAGGGTGACAGTTTATCACTAGAGTTGGGAATGTGGAGAGCAAGAAGTTTCAATGGAATGGCAAGGACAAAAACATGATTTCAGTGGGTTTATAAAAGAAGGGGTATTTTTCCATTTCTGAAACATGAAGCTTAATTATTGAGACCCATTCTCTTAGTGAAAACAACCCATGCAGCACATATTATTTATAAGTAACTTCTTAAAAGCGTTGCAGACCTCATAAGATAGTAAGGAATCTTAACTTAAAATCTAAGTAGAAGTGAAAATTCAGAGAGGCAAGCAAATACTTAAGCTGATTTTTATCCTGAGACCTTTTGCCAAACAACAATTTGATCTTCAGTCTAATGGTCTTGAAAGTATAAGACAAAGCCGCAGGCCTGCCTAAGGTGAGCATCTGATAAGAGATCCTCCTTTGATAAACCCATGGACCAAAAGTAACCGTACTCCTTCCTACATCTACCTGTAGCAGACTGTAGAGGAAGTTGCCTTGGTATGAAGAGAATACAACAGTGCCTGAGAATTGTAACTACAAGCCTGCTCTTGCACAGATTTGCATTCCAAATTCACAAAACCAAGATGGGCCAAAAAGTCTCAAATCATGAATTCAGTGTAAAGTATTCCCCTCTTATCTGACAGAGGCAAATGCAAATCCTCTTAGGAGTACCCATTACTTTCCTTCATTCTACTTGCTTTGAGTTTAGTTGGTTCTTCTTTATCTAGTTTCTTGTGCCAAGGGGATAGGTGCTTGATTCGAGATCTTTCTTTTTTGATACAGGTGCTTACAGCTATAAATTTCCCACTAAGCATGGCTTTAGCTACATACATCCCATACATTTTGGTATATTGTCATTTTGTTATCAGTCATCTCAAAGTATTTTCTAATTTCCCTTGAAGTTTCTTCTCTGACTCATTGATTACTTAGGAGTGTGTTATCTAATTTCCAAATATATGTGAATTCCCTAAATTTCCTTTGGTTATTGATTTCTAATTTCATTCCAGTGTGGGTGGAGAACATATTCTGTATGATTTTAATCATTTGAAATTTGCTGAGGCTTGTTTTATGACTTACCCTAAGTCTGTCTTTGAGAATGTTCCATGTGTATTTTAGATCTCCATGGGTTTTTACTTCTTTACTTGTTTGTTTAATGCCAGTGTGATTACTGTATAGTGTTGCATTAGTTTCATGTGTACAATGTAGTGGCTCAACAATTCTGTACATTATTCAGTGCTCATCACAATAAGTGTATCCTTAATCCCCTTCACCTGCTTCACCCATCCTCCCACCCACTTCTTCTCTATATTTAAGAATGTGATTTTTTTTCTCTTTTTTTTCTTTGGTCATTTGTTTTGTTTCTTAAATTCCACATATGAGTGTGAAATCAGGGGCGCCTGGGTGGCTCAGTCATTAGGGGTCTATCTCCAGCTCTGGTCATGGTCCCGGGGTCCTGGGATTGAGCCCCGCATCAGGCTCCCTGCTCAGTGGGAAGCCTGCTTCTCCCTCTCCCACTCACTCTGCTTGTGTTCCCTCTCTTGCTGTGTCTCTCTGTCAGATAAATAAAATCTTAAAAAAAAAAGAAATCATATGGTATTTGTTTCTCTGACTTTTTTCACTTAACATTATACCATCTAGATCCATCCATATCATTGCAAATGGCAAGATTATATATATACATATATGTGTGTATGTGTGTGTATATATATATATACACACACCACTGCTTCTTTAACCACTTGTCTATCAATGGACACTTGAGCTGCTTCCATATATTTGCTGTTGTAAATAATGCTGCTATAAACATAAGGGTGCATATATCTTTTTGAATTACTGTATTCATTTTCTTTGGACAAATACCCAGTAGTGGAGTTATGAGATTATATGGTAGTTCTGTTTTTAATTTTTCAAGGAGCCTCCATACTGTTTTCCACAGTGACTGTGCCAGTTTACATTCCCACCAACAGTGCACAAAGGTTCCTTTTTTCCACACCTTGCCAACATTTGTTGTTTATGTTTTTGAGTTTAGCCATTCTGACAGGTATGACATGATATCTCATTGTGGTTTTGATTTGCATTTCTCTGATGATGAGTGATGTTGCGCATCTTTTCATGTGTCTGTTGGCCATGTGTATGTCTTCTTTGGAGAAATGTCCATTCATGTCTAATGCCCAATTTTTATTTTTATTTTTTTTTTAAAGATTTACTTATTTGAGAGAGAGAGAGAGTGCGCGTGCTTGGGGTGGGGGGGGCGGCGCAGAGGGAGAGAATCTCCAGCGGACTCCCCACTGAGCAGGAAGCCCCATGCAGGGCTCGATCCCGTGATCCATGAGATCATGACCTGAACCAGAACCAGGAGTTGATCCAGGCACCCCTGAAACAAACTTGATAGAGGTTTACCCAAATATGAACAAATTTAAAATGTGTTTGATCCGGGCACCTGGGTGTCTCAGTCGGTTAAGCCTCTTGATTTCAGCTTGGGTCATGATCTCAGGGTTGTGAGACCGAGCCCCACGTGGGGCTCCTCCGATGCTTCCGGCTCTCTTTCCTCGATCCTCCTCCGATGCTCTGGGCGCTCCTCCCTCGGTCCTCCTCCGATGCTCCCTGGCTTCCTCCCACGTTCGCGGCGCTCCTCCCCCATTCTCCTCCGATGTTCTCGACGCTCCTCCCGCATCCTCCTCGGATGTTCTCGGTGCTCCTCCCGCATCCTCCTCCGCTGTTCCCGGGGCTCCTCCCCCGGTCCTCCACCGATGCTCTGGGCGCTCCTCCCCCGGTCCTCCACGGATGCTCTGGGCGCTCCTCCCTCGGTCCTCCTCCGATGCTCCCGGCGCTCCTCTTCTCAGCGTTCTCGGCCGCCAGTTCGGCTTAGTACAAGTACCTGTGTTCTAAGCGCACAGCGGTAACTACACACCCTAATCGACTTAGAAACATTTATTTCATTTCACCTTCACCTGTCCGCGTCTCCTCCTCGACGCCAGATGACAATCGCAACAAAACCCTGTATTCTCAGCCCCACAACCGCCGTCTCCTCTGACGCTGTCAACACCAAGGGCTAGCACTGGAACTAGAGGGACCGCCGCGTTTCGGAGGCCGCCTGACCCCAAAGGACTGGCCCTCCCCGCCGGGAGCGGGAGCTGGGCAGGGAGGTAGCTACCGAGACGCAGCGCCCTCCGGCGTCCTAGAGAGGACAGGAAAGCTCCTGGGAGGCGACGGGGCGCAGGCGGCTGACGCACTTCCGGCCCTCATGGCTGCTCGGTTGCCGGGATGCTGTTGCCGGGATGCTGCTCCCGGCCGGGGCTCCGGAGCTTCCCTGGACCGGAGGTGAGTTTCGGGCCCCGGGAAGATTGAAGGTCCGCGCCTTGGAGTCGGCGGGGGTGAGCCTTGCGCGCTGGCCTGGTCCCCGGACGCCTTCCGCTGCCCGGCCGGAGTGGGAGAGACTCCCCCGCGGGCAGGGCTTGGTGGCGGCGCCGGAGTGTGTGTGGGGTGGGGGACGCCCGGCCGGGTTCCGCGCCCGGTGGACAGCCGCACCCCCTACACCCACCACCTTTGTTTAGCCAGTGTTCGCATGATGAAGCATTTATCGCAGGTTTTCTCTTCTATAAATATTTCGAAGGAAATAGCAAGCCTCAGGACTTGTCATTCTTAAATAGTTCCGAGTGTGTATCTTCAGAAGTTGGCATTTTATGGACGCGAATCATGCTGGCAGTACCGTTAACACACCTAACTAAATGTGGGAGCATTCCGTAAAACCACCGAACCCCTAATTCCTAATCCCTTCGTTATCTTACAGACGTGTTTGCAACTGATTTGCACCAACTAGGATCCAGTTAAAGGCCATTGACTGCGTGTAGCTGTGTCTGAGAATTTAGAACAGGCCTCCCTGTCCCCTGTCTCTTCCCCGTCCATTGCCTTGTTGCAGGGAAGACTTGCCCGTCCTCCGGGAGAGGACCGCCGTTTCTGGATTTGCCTGTTTCCTCTTGATTTTAAATGGTTACTCCACTTACTTGTCACTGTAATTGATTATGCTTTGGGATTCATTTTATAACACGTGGTTTACGATTTTTGGTATCTCTCTTGTTGCTAATACGCTGAAGCTAATAAGAAAAATGCTCTTTTAGGCCTTTTCCTCTGTGATTTTAGTTGAGTTAATGAACAGGACAGCACGTTATCAAATTCTGCATTTGTATCACCCTTTATCATGTGTTTGCTGGCTGACAGCTGATAGGCACTGAGTATCTGTGAAGTGAATTCTTTTGTGGGTTACACTTAATGCATAGAAACCAAATATTGGATTTAGGATGAGCACTCCTACTTCCTTCAGGAGTGTACCTAACACGCCTCCAAGATTCTGACTTTTATTTCACCAAGTTGTAATTCTTTCCTGCTCCCTTCCGTGAGCTACAAACTCGTGTATACCCAGCTCATAGCACAGCTCCAGAAACATCTGTCTGAAGACTGAAGCACTTTTTTTTACAAAGATTAAGCTCTTTTGGTTTTCCGTAGTATTTTTCAAACTTTAATTAACTTGAAGAATACAGTAACATTATATGTAAGTGGAGGTCTTTCTGGATCCAGTGCAATAGCTTCCACCCCCTTCTTTCAGCTCTTCTTTCCACTCTGGGCTTTTCTGCTTCCACTCGTGCCTCCACCTTCATTCCCTAAGCTCACGCACCATCCAGGAGCAGAGCTTCTTGACACATAGGTCCAGTCTTTTCACTTCCCTCCTTAAAAGCCTTTTCATGACTTCTGCACTTAAAATCCAGGCTTGGGGGCCCTGTGTGATCCTGCTTGTCTTACCAGCCTCAGTTTTTACCACCTTCTCTCACTGGATCCACCCCAGGCTCCTTTCGTTTGTTTGACCACGCCTTCCTCTAGCTCAGGTCCTTTGAACAGAGTCAGGTGCTCTTCCTGTCCCCACTTCTACTGTTGCAGGGCTCACTCCTTTTCGCTCTTAAAGGCTTCACCTAGATGTTTATCTCACCTCCCACCACTCTATCTTCATAGGTCCTCCATTTATTTGATACCTCAGGGTCTGGTCGGTTTTCCTCACCTAGTCCTTATTTCATTTGCCTGCCTCCTTACCCACTTTTGTTGTTGTTGATGTTACTTTCAGTTTGTCTTTCCTATTGGAATGTAAGCTCCAGCAAAACAGAGAGGCTCCTCTCTTTTTCACAGTCGTATCACTAGTGCCTCCCAAAGTGGCCTGGTATGTCATAGGTGCTCAGGGAACATCTATTGAGTAACATGAGTGAATAAATGGCAACAATATCTGTCTAGAACACAGGAACCAGGATATCAGGAGAAATCGAATAGGAAAACTTAGAGTGTGTAATATAAACGGCACTAAATCTATGCAGTATATTTAAAAACCGTAAGAGTCTGAAACAGTTGTCAAAATTCAATTTCTTGTGGTTGCAGTATTGAAGTTCCTGGTAGAACTGAGGTCTCCCTCACCTTGCTGGCTGCCAGCAAGACTGGCTTCAGCCTCTAGAGGTTGCCTGCGTTCATTTACCTGAGGCTCCCTCTTGCATTGACGAGCCAGCAAATGTGCGTCAGATCCTCCTCCTGCTTCAAATCTTGACTGCGCTCTTCTGCCACCAGCCCAAGAATACTCTACTGTTAAAGAAATCTTGCAAGTAGTTTAGCCCCACCCAGCGATCGATCTCTCTATCGGAAGGTCAACTAATTAGTAATCTTAATTATCTTGCTGGGTGAACTTGGGAGACCTCAGGCCCTGAGGCTTTGACCTAGCCCATCCCAAAGATATCGCCGAAGGGTCTTGGTCTCGGTCTCGTGACCTAAAGAATTTAAGGACAGACATAACACAGTCATACATTCTCAGAGATGTGAGAGCGCCAACAAACGGCTGCCCACTGGGGCTTGGGTTTCTTTTATTAACAGTTGTCAGTAAGGGGGTGGAATATTCATTACTTGGGGTGGGGATTTCTTGGAAGCAGGGTTTTGTGCTAGTTTGATTGGCTTCTTTTGGCTTTGTTCTGCCAGGAGGGGCCTTTGACCTTCCCCACAGCTGGCCCTGACGACCTCCTTGCTGGCCTCCAGGGATCCTGTTAGAGCCTCACCGATTGTCTACTCTGACAATTACATCTTAATTATACCTTTTGCCATGGAAACCAGTAGTCAAAAGAGAAATACTAGAGGACAGAAATCATGGGGCCATCTTCGAATTCGCCTACCACAGTCCTACTATTTATTTATTATGCAGTTGATGGACCATTGGGTTGTTTCTACTTCGGAGCTATTATGAATAAAGTTGCTCTGAACACGTATTTAGCTTTTAGTGGAGTAAACACTCGTTTCTTTAGGATCCGTATCTGGGAGTGGAATTACTTAGTCATGAGGTACACCTATGTTTCACTTATTAAAAAATGATGACACCAGCACTCAATATCTGAAACTCGAAGACAGAGCTGAAGACATATGCTGACTGGGTTTCAGAAGAGACTGCGGTCTTCTATAGGAGCTTTGAGAAGCATGCGGTTCAGCACTGCTGGATCTTTATGAGATTAAGTGGGCTGACATCGTCTGTGGAAGCGTGGTGTCGGGGAACAGACTGTTGTCAGTTGTTGGGACTCAGATGTGTTTATTGGGATGAGTTATTCTGAACTGGCTGATTTTCAAAAGCTATGATGTTGCTAATTGATTGACTTGCAAAAATACGTTCTCCGAAGTGAATTGTTGAATGATAGAACAAACCACGTCTGGGCTACTTGACACTGTGGGTGCAGACCAAGCAGTCTTTTCCTAGGAAGGAGGGAACTTTTTTCATTCTAAAGCTTTAGTAGATAATTCTAAAGAATTTTCCAGGGGCGCCTGGGTGGCTCAGTCGGTTAAGCGTCTGCCTTGGTCTCAGGTCATGATCTCCGGGTCCTGGGATTGAACCTGCTTTGGGCTTCCTGCTCAGCAGAGAGCCTGCTTCTCCCTCTCCCTTTGCCCCTACTGCCCGCTCGTGCTCTCTTGCTTGCTCTCTCAAATAAATAAATAAAATCTTTAAAAAAAAAAAAAAAAGGACTTTCCAAAGTGGTTGTGTACATTGAACTATCAGCATTCATATGTGAGTGCTCCGTTCATTCCATATGTTTGCGATTCACCCTTAAATTATTAGAGATGTATTTACTTTAAAAAAATTTTTTTTAAAGATCTTATTTATTTATTTGACAGGAGAGAGATCACAAGTAGGCAGAGAGGCAGGCAGAGAGAGAGGGGGAAGCAGGCTCCCCGCTGAGCAGAGAGCCCGATGCGGGGCTCGATCCCAGGACCCTGGGATCATGACCTGAGACGAAAGCAGAGGCTTTAACCCACTGAGCCACCCAGGCACCCCTACTTTTAAAATTTTTTAAATGAAGTGTGTCATTGTTTGGTATTTCCATCGTCCTAACGACAGGAACCTTAACACCGTAACATTGAACTGAACAGGCACCACATCTTGTCATTATACATTAGAATTTTAATTTCATACGCTTCCCCTTTTGTGTAGTAAAACATTCTTATGTAAAAAAAATGTGATGAAGGATATCCTTTGAAAAATTGCACGTCGTCCCTGCCTCCAACCACTCCTTTTCCATCCCAAAGACAAATAATGTTGCTTGGGAATTCAAATATATATATATATATTTTTTTTTAATACAACTCTTAGCACGTTACCCACGCTCATTCTTCACCTTCCTCTTCTCAGTTAACTATCTTGGCAGATCTTTCATATTTGTGCATAAAGAGCTTTCTCATTTTTTAAAACTGCATTGTAATGCAATATACCGATTACTGTAATCTGTTTAAGCAGTGCCGGGCTGGCCCATGTTCATGTTGTTCCCAGCCTTTTCCTGTCACAAAGCAGTGCTTCAGTAAATAACCTTGTACGTACGGGATTTTACATATGACTGAATAGTATCACTTTTGTTTGCTCTACTGCATCCTTTGACAAGGGGTCTGTGGGTAGCATATGACTTCATTGCTCCCACTGTTTACTTCTGTTTGGCTGGGGGCAGATTCTGTGTTGGCCGTCCTTTTCCCCACTCCCACTGCATTCTGGACTCCAGTTTTGTTCATGAGTGGTCACTGTTTCCTTTGTAGGTCCTCTGGCTCTTTTCTCTGGCAGCTTTTAAGGTTGTCTCTTTGTCTTCAATAGCCTGCAGCTTCACTATATTCTGTCTCCGTGTGTACTCTTGATCTGAAAAGTCATGCCTTCAGTTCTGGAAAATTCTTAGTTTTATGATTATCAATGATTTCTTTCTCAGTCATTCAGTACATTCTCGTCTTCTGAACCTTGTGTATTAAAGTTGTATTCTCTCAGCATAGGTCATTTCATCTTTTTTTTTCTTAAAGATTTTATTTATTTGACAGAGAAAGAGAGATCACAAGTAGGCAGAGAGGCAGGCAGAGAGAGAGGGGGAAGCAGGCTCCCTGCTGAGCAGAGAGCCCGATGCGGGGCTCGATCCCAGGACCCTGAGATCATAACCTGAGCCAAAGGCAGAGGCTTTAACCCACTGAGCCACCCAGGCACCCCAGGTCAGTTCATCTTAATTGCTCCATAGTTTTCGTCTCTCGCTGCATTCAGAGTGAAGTCTTCAGTGTTGTTAAGATACTGAACAGTTAAAAATCACTGTTATTCTTCAGCTGTATCAATTCTGTGGTTTATCCTCTAATGTATTTTCAGTATCAAGGTTTTTTTTATTCTAAGGTTTTGAATTCTTTTTTATATCTACCTGATGTTATATTTTACCTGTTTTGGTTTCACTGTAATTTTCAAAATCACTTATTCTAAAAATTTCTTGGACTGTGGATAGAATAAATTTCATCCCGAGTGAATTTCTTCCTTTTTTTTTTTTTTAAGATTTTATTTATTTGACAGAGAGAGACACGGGGAGAGAGGGAACACAAGCAAGGGGAGTGGGAGAGGGAGAAGCAGGCTTCCCACTGAGCAGGGAACCCGATGTGGAGCTTGATCCTAGGACCCTGGGTTCATGACCTGAGCTGAAGGCAGATGCTTAACGACTGAGCCACCCAGGCGCCCCCAAGTGAATTTCTATTTTAATTGTTGATTGTTTTTCTTAGGGTTAGAGTTTTGCATGTTTTGGAATTTTTTTTTTTTAATTTTATTTATTTATTTGTCAGAGAGAGAGAGAGAGCACAAGCAGTCAGAGGCAGAGGGAGAAGCAGGCTCCCTGCTGAGCAAGGAGCCCGATGTGGGACTCGATCCCAGGACCCTAGGATCATGACCTGAGCCGAAGGCAGCTGCTTAACCAACTGAGCCACGCAGGCATCCCTGGAATTTCTTTTGAATGGGAAAGCGTTTTAGATTTCTCTTACTTTATTCAGCATTACATCTAAGACCCTTTCTGGGTCTTATACCTAGGGCTTTGGAGTTGCCATCCTGAGCGGTTGTTAGGTGGGCAGACCTGGTATGGGGCCAGCAGCACCTGGCCTTGGTTACTGCAAACGAGGCTGGTCCTGTCGCCCGGCCCCTGGCCCATAGCTCCTGATGAAACCATAGGCTGAGTCAGCAGCAGAGTCATGTTTTCCCTGCCACACCCCCACACCCCTGTGAGTGTGGAGCTCCCTTGACGCCCCTGGCATCAGAAAGTGAGCCTGGATGCCTGCACTCTGTCCCACGCCACCACCACCTCGAATCTTTAATCCCTCCGGAGTTGAATTCTAGGCTGTCGCTGGCTGCTTGGAGACCCGCTAGCCCATAGCTTCACTGCACTTGCTACTCTGTGTGTCTGTTTCTGGTCCACTGTCATTTTTATCTAGTATTTGTGGCTAGCCATGTCCTTTTCTTTATTTCTTTTTATGTATCATCTCCTAATGTTTGGAGCCAATTGGTAATTAAGGGTAACCAGCTGTGCCATGTTACTCTGGAAATCTGAATCCAGTCTTTGATTTGTTGCTCTTGAGCTGCCATTGGGATGTCAGGGTTATGCCCCTCTCGGGATCTAGAGCTAGGCTTCAGCACACACTTGGAAGGTCACCGCAGGACATTTACTTTGTCCTGACAGGATTTTCAACTATCTCCTGAATACTGGCCTGTGAATTCAATGTTTTATTTTGTTTGCCCTATTTTCTCTATAAAAGAGGATATTCAACTCATTAATACTGCTTTGCTAAGAATACCAGGTAATTAATAATTTATTTAGCAGTTGGTGTGGGCCAGGTCCTGTGCTAAGCTTTTAATATGCATTTCGTTATATAATTATCACAACAGTTTTCCGGGAGGGGTGCTTTGGTCAGTCCCACTTGAGAGAGGCCACATGATTTGAGCATTACTGTGCAGTACTGTTTCTCTAAAGACAATTTTAAAGAGTTCATTCCATTTGGTTCATCAGAGGATGCCAAGTTGCACATAATTGAATAAATCAGGTAAATAAAACATTGAAGAAAGATTCATCCATAATTTCGTGGCGAATCTAGACTCACAAATCCTCTGGGTGTTTTGTCATGAGAGGTATTCGGGGTGTGTAGCAGGTTGGGACCTGGCTGGAGTGGAGACAGACATGGGAGGCCTGGCTGGGAACGCTGGGTAACCCACATGGGTCCTGGGAGCAGGAGTGGCGTGGGGAGAACAGAGAGAGGCTGTCTGCCTGTCCTCCTTCTCTTCCCTTGCCACAGCTTGATGAAATGAAGATTCAGTTACTGATCCCAAGAACATCCCTGGAGCACTTGCAGCGGGCCGGCACCGTACCGGGCACTGGGGTAAAGACAGGGCTCGCGGTGGCACAGGACCAGGAGGTCAGTCCTAAGTCCAGCAACTGAGCGGGGAGCAGCACAGCAGCTGGAGAGGCCGCCGTACCCGTGGCGCTGGGGCTGTGAGGACTCTGCCTGTGGTGCTCCGTGGTTTCCCAGGAGCAGAAGGTGCGGCCCCTTAATCACAGAACAGTTCATGCCTATAAATCTAACCCCATGGGAAGCCACACTTTTAATTAGAACAAAATCCAGTGCAAGTTCATGGTTAGAGATTCCCAGGCTTACCGGCTTCCTGGACTGAAGATTCAAAAACCCTGACTCCCAGATGCTGCAGTAAGGACTCAGAACAGTGCGGCTGTTGGCCTTGGACACTGGCAAACAGCAGGCTCACAATCTTGGTTAACTCTCCGTGTTCTCAACCCTGTAACCTGATTTCCGGGAACACCGCACGAAGGTCTGTCTCTCCCCCTGGAAACGCCAGGACGGCCAGGGCCGGGTCTGCTTCCTCTCCCCGAGAGAGACAGAGGGAGACGGAGGATGAGGAGGGAGCCACGGCGCCTAGTAGGACTCAGTCTCTGAGGCTGCGCACCGTCACTACGGCCGCACGTTCTCTGCTATAGAAACGAGTCACGAAGCGCAGCCCCCTCTCCAGGAGGGGGAGTGAGGCTCCACCTGTTCAAAGGAAGGAGTGTCCAGGGACTTAGGGCAGGGCTTTAAGGCGGCCCCCTGCACGCCAGGCCACCCTTGGCGTGTGGGATCACACTCTGGGCCTCTCCCCAGGCCGCTCCTCTAGAGAATGTTTCCTATGGTTCCATGCGATGTCTTTCACTGAGTATTAGCCGGGGTTCCTGGATCCCTGCTCAGGAACCAAATATCCCTACCTGCCTTCAGGCCCCGGGTTGCAAACGTGGCCATGAATTGAGGCCACGAATTGAGGATGTGCTGCATTTGAAGGCCAAGCAGGACTCGATAGCCATCCAGCTTCAGTCCATGGTGACGCAGCTCCAAGGCGAATCTTTGGGTCCCCACAGATTTGGAGAACAAGGTAAGGACTTGGCTGGGTCTACTCGAGACCTCTGGTGGCTCTGCAGAGGGCGACAGTTACAGCTGTGGACTCTGGGGTCAGATGGCCTGGGTTGGCCCTTAAACACTGCTTAGTAGCTCTGCGACATTGGCAGGTCAGGTGGCCTCCCTGCACCTTCAGCTTAGGCGTCCGTGGGATGGAGAGTCACAGTCCCTCAGTCACGGAGTCAGGTGGACATGTAATAAGTTAACTCAGGCGAGACGGGGGGGCGGGGGGGAGACACACACACACACACACACACACACACTGCTCACACGCGTGCTTTCGGGAGCCTCGCCCCCTCCAGGCGCCTCTCCAGCCATGTCAGCGGTGCTGCCAACCCTGCTCTGGTCCCAGTGTCCTCGTATCACCCTTCTGTCCTTCTCAGCTCCGGTGTTGCGTTCTGCGGACGTGCAGGCGCGCGCGCCCAGCCTGTGCTTGAGCCCTTTCCTAAAGGAGAAGGAGATGACGGTGTTTGGTGCGTGGGCTCCCCCAGGTGGTGACACTGTCCCTGAAAGCCAGGAGTTGGCCTCGAAGCAGGAAGTCCTGAAGGAAGTGGAACATTTTGGAAACAGTGGACTCCAGAGCGATGCTCCTGCGGATTTTAAGTACGGAGACCCTGGTGCCCAGGGCAGCAGCGTGGAAGAGCAGAGGGGCCGGCCGGCGGCAGAGAGACGGCCCCGTGCGGTGAGTGTGGGAAGGGCTTTACTCGGAGCTTCGGAGCTCCGGAGCTCCGTGCTCGCCCAGAACCGGAGAACCCACACCGGGGAGAAGCCCTACGGGTGCGAGGAGTGCGGCAAGGCCTTTAGCGCCCGCAGCGGCCTCCTCAGACGCCGGAGGGTCCACACGGGCGAGCGGCCGTTCGCCTGCGCCGAGTGCGGGAGGGCCTTCGGCCCCCACTGCGACCTCACTAGGCATTTCAGAAGCCACGCCGTGGCCGCACTGGCCTTGCGCCGCGGGCCCCCGGACGCGTCAGTGGGGATGTCTGGGGACGGAAGATTTTCGGGCGGCTGTTGTGTTACCCTGCTCTGGAACGAGGGGCGCGTCTAGCGGCCCGGGCGCGCGTCTCCGCCGTGAGTGACGGTCGCTGTGCGCGGCTGCCCAGCCGCCGCCGCCTTCCCTGGCCCTCGCTTCGTTTCTGAGGATTTCCCGCACAAGGGGCCAGCGATTACCTGGAAATGAACTGCTCCGGAGGGGCCGTCTTCGGAGTGCCGGCCAGCGGCCAGCTCTACAGACCCGTGTCCGGGGCTGCTCTCTGGAGGCCGGGGAAGCTCAAAGGATATTCAGAGGCGAGGCTTTTCCCCCTGTAAAAGTTAACATTCCAACACACCGAAGTTCTGGGAGTAAGAATCCTTGCCTTTGGCACGGGGGATCATCGCCGGGGTCTTCCCAAGGACTGCGAGAGGTGCTGTGTTCTGCGCGCGTCGGAAGGGGCGGCAGGCTCCCCGACAGCGCGGCCTTCCCCGGGCTGCGGCCCCTGCCGTCCGCGCGGTTCCGAGCTGCGAGCCCGTCCGGATCCAAGTGCAGGGCGTTACCGCATCGCAGGGCCCCGCCTGTTACGGATATAAGGGGACGCTTGAAAACGCGCACACTACGCTTTCATTCATGGCCCCTCTGCCACATCATCCCGTGGCCGCGACCCTTTTGGAGGTCAGCCGGGTGCCCTTGCGGCTGCGTGAAGAGGAGGAGTTGCGGAGACCAGCAGGCCCAGGCCATTTACCGTCACAGTGACACGCGGGCTCTGGCACCGGAGTCTGGGTTCAAATCCTGCCCCTCCCCGTGTGAGCTGGGCGACTTTGCATAACTTATTCAGGCGACCCTGTGCTACCGTCTCCCCATCTGTAGCAGGGGACGATTAACTGTGCCCTTCTCACAGGGCGCTTGAGATCAAGTTAATGCAAACTTTAAAACATTTACAACTGCTCTCAGTAAATGTGCACTCTGATTTATGAAAGAAATACCACCATCTGATGAGCGTAGGCGGAGTTGTTGGAACTAAACAGGATATTAAACGCCTCTGCTGATATTACCCTTTCCCCCAGCGTCAAAATCCGGAGCCAAACTTCCAAAGAGGAAATAAAGGTTCAGCTTACAAGTATACGCTCTCTCTCTGTCAAATAAATAAATAAAATCTTAAAAAAAAGGGGGGGGGACGCCTGGGTGGCTCAGTGGGTTAAAGCCTCTGCCTTCGGCTCAGGTCATGATCCCAGGGTCCTGGGATCCAGCCCCGCATCGGGCTCTCTGCTCGGCGGGGAGCCTGCTTCCCCCCCTCTCTGCCTGCTTGTGATCTCTCTCTCTGTCAAATAAATAAATAAAATCTTTAAAAAAAAAAGTATACTGTGCTAAACCTTTACCTTTGAAGTTTATAAAAAGTTAGAAGAGTATGTGTGCGTGTGTATATTTAATTTTCCTTAGGCTTTAGGGACCATAGCAAAAAAACCTCTTTAATATTCCTTGACTGTTTTATTTGTGAATAAGTAGTTAAATTCAGATTATTTGGAATACTTATTTAGAGTATCTACAAATCACTTGGGGGTCTTAAAATACAGAGTCTAATCCAAAAGCTCAGAATGGAGGCCATCAATCTGCAGTTTCGGCAAGCACCCTGGCTGCTGCGATCAGAGCATCAGCGCCTCCTGCAGCCCTGAATACAGATGTGATCCTCCAGCTGTGCACGCCTCTAACCGGCACCGCCCCCCGGACCTCCGCAGCCTCCAGGGACAGCAGCGTGGAACCCCTGAACCCGTGCTCCCCGCGGGAAGACGAGTGAGCTGCCCCTGAGTGCAGTGGGCGGGCGGGTTTGAGAAACGACGGCAGCTACACCTCGTCCTCCCTTGTCCTCCCTTCGCGCGGGGGCTGGGGGGGCGGGGCTGGCCCCTGCTTCTGAGCACACTGCAGACCTCCCCCCCCCCCCCCGGCCTCCCCCTCGGCCCTCCCTGGGGCTGCCCGGCATTCAGGACGCATTCAGGATTCGAGGTCTCTGCTGCGATGTCCTTCCCGACGGCGGCAGCGCAGACCACACTGAGCTCCAGCTCGGTCCCTCCGGGACTCCGCCCCCAGTGCTCACGCAGCTCCTTCCCTTCTCCCCTCCTCACTGAGGAGGGAGCAGCCACCAGACGCCAGAGGGGTAAAGCAAAAAAAGGGGAGGGGGAGGAGAGGCCTTCCGGTGGGGTGGGGGTGGGCTAGGGAAGAGAGGCCTGAAAGGGCAATCCTGCCGTAAGGAGAAAATTGAAGGGGGAATTTGGGAATGTTTCTTTTTCTTTCTCCTTTTTTTTTTTTTACAGATTCTGTTTCAGCGATCTGGTGGTCCAAATGTCTGGTGAACTGGGGAGACCATGGGCCCTGGGGTCTCAACTCAGCGCATCCCAAAGATGTCACCAAAGAATTCAAGGACAGATGTGTCGCACAGCAGCTGAGCGACACAAACAGGAAAGTTTCTTAAAGCAGAGTACACTCGAGATGTGCGAGCAGGCCAGCTTGAGAGAGAGAGCTGCATCCCTGGGGCTGGAGTTTGACCTTTTAGTAACAGTTCTTAAGGGGGTGGGATAGTCATTATTGGAGGTGGGGATTTCTCGGTGGCAGGATTTTGAGCATTTTTCTTACTTGACCAGGGGTTTCGGGTCGTGCAGCCGCCATCGTGGGCCTGTCTGGCGGGATCCGGCTTCTCGCCGCTGCTGCCGGGCTGGGCCGGGCCTCTGACCTTCCCCACAGCCGGCCGCGGCCTCCTCCTGGCCGGCCTCCAGGCCTCCCGTTAGAGCCTCACTAACTGCCTACTCTAACAGTTTCACTAATATTTGTGAAGAAAACGTGAAAGACTCACTATTTCCAAATATCCCCCTTTTATTAAAATTATAGATAATAATTTATGAATCTCTTAAGTAGTTATTTTCCATTTTCCAATTAGAAAATGGCCTGTTTGGTGCAAAGTTACCAAAAGCTACAGCAAAAACAAACCAAATGAAACCCAGAGCGTCTCTAAGTGTTCGTTCCTCCCAAAAGTTGGGGGTTAGAACCAAATGGAACCAAATGGTTTCCCCGTTTCTGATTGCTTAGTCTTATAGCTGCCTTTCTCTAATGGTGTGCACAAAAAAACATTCAGACATGACAAAAGAACCCCATTCGGGCCATCTGAGACTCAAGTTCTCTTTAAATTAGGAAGTACTGGGACGCCTGGGTGGCTCAGTTGGTTAAGCGGCTGCCTTCGGCTCAGGTCATGATCCCAGGGTCCTGGGATCAAGTCCCACATCGGGCTCCTTGCTCGGCGGGGAGCCTGCTTCTCCCTCTGCCTCTGCCTGCCTCTCTGCCTACTTGTGATCTCTCTCTGACAAGTAAATACATAAAATCTTTAAAAAAAAAAATTAGGAAGTACTTGCACGTATCAGCTTGTATGCATTGTTCATAAAGGCTGCCGCAGTTCTCTGTGGGCAATCGTTGGTTTTCCAGTGGTTTTGAAACACGGTTCCCTGTTCCTTTCAGTTCTGTTTCATTTGTAGACTACCGCTTGACTTAGATCTAAGAGTAGTAGAGGTGGATCAAGAGGGTGCTGTATGTGTGGCGCTTATGTGTCTTGGTTTCTCCCAGCAAGGTGCGCAGTACACTGGATGGCCCGTCCTTATGTGTGCAGCCCTGGACAAGCCAATCCCTTTGAGGCGGGAAATGCCTACGGGAGAGAATAGCCTCAGACACTTCCGCTAGGCTCCATGTGCCTGAAAGGAGCAAGTGTCCCTTCTCTTCTGATTTGAATAATTCAGTCTCATTTTTCCAGCCAGAAAATTTTATTCAAGCCTTATATTAATAACACCAATTAGTATAACACCAAATTGAGACAAACGACCCATAAACTACCCCCCCCCCCCCGATTCGTGCCACCTAGAGAACATTACCAGTAACCCTGAACAGCTGCAGTCAGAGTCAGGCCTGGAAATCCGGAGAATTCACCAGGTACACCTGTGAGGGGCTGAGGTCAGAGGGGCAGAAGGGGCCCATGCTGGTCCCACACACCCGTTTCCAGAGGACCCCCAGGTGTTTGCAGGCAAGAGGCTCTGAGATCCTACAGCTGTGCCAAGAAATGCTGATGCAAAATGAACAAACCTTTTAGAATTTCTCTTAAAAAGGAAGAGTTTTTTTATTCAAACCCAAGTTAGGACTGCTGCCCGGAATATAGTCTGCATGAAGAAGGGAATGCTCTGGTGAGGGAGCGCTTGGTGTAGGGCTATATTCATTTTTTTTACAGAAAAAGTTACAAATGATTAGACAAAGGACATTTCAGGAAGCTGCAGAGCTTATGTTACTGTTCTAGTGTCTGCAGGCTGCACGACTCATGGCAACCAGGGAAGTCGATGCCTTTGTGTCCAGAATGCACCTTTTTGGTTATTTTCTTTAAGGAAGCAGATGTACAGAGTGCTGGGGCCAGAAGTAGAGCCCGCGGTCCGAGGTTTTGCTGAGTCATCCTGACCTGGGTAAATGTTAGAGGAGAGCTTCCCCCAGGCCCATGGGCAGGGGCCACACACAGGGAAGGGTGGACATTTAGGGTGCACCTCCCAGAAAAGGGATCAGGCTGGGCGAAGCCCTGAGAGAGGGGACGAAACAGCTTTCCACTGAGCTTGTGGGCTGATCCCCACAATCGCCCTACAAGAGGAAGGCGTGCGTTGTTTCCCGCTGGCCTCGCGAGCTGTGGCCTCGCTTTGATAGGGCTGATATTTGGCGCTCTGGGAGCCCCCAGCTCCTGTTTCCTAGCCGGTGCCTGCAAAGTTCGTGTCGTCCTCCTGCTCCGGAGCGGGAGGCCTGCGGGGCGCACGGGAGGACGTGCAGCTTCGGGAGCAGGCTGAGGACTGCGCGGGTGACGAGTGGCCCCGCCAGCTGTGTGAGCCTCCGCGCCACCGTCGGAAGACAACGGTGTGATGCCCCCGATTCACCCAATGACTCTCACGGCATGTAGGGCGGGGCAAAGGCCCGGCTTGTCTCCGACAGGAAGTCCCCTTCTGCGGAAGCGGGGAAGGGGGCGGTACCTTCTAGCCCCGGGCGGGGCCGCGAGAGCGGAAGCTAGAAAGCCAGAACAGCCGCCAAGCTGCGCGGAGAGGTCGGGGAAGTGCCCCGCGCGGGAACAGGGCCCGTGCTGCCTCGCCGGACAGGTTCCTGGCGTTCCCACGGTGCCCTCTCGGCGGGAGCCCCCTTCGGCCGGCGGGAATGCGGGTCTCGGTTCTGGGGTGACGGCGCAGAGCGCGGGGGACTCCGGGAAGGTAAGCCTCCGCATCTCGGGTATGGGCACGACGCTGCTGCTGCCGGTGCCTGGCGCTGTGCTGGCCGCTGACGCACGGTCTAAAGCCGTGAGCTCCTGAGTCCGCCTCCGCGAGAAGGGGGGTGTGCTCGCGGCGGGACCGGCATCTGCCTCGGTTAGCGCGGCGTCCGTGCGGCAGCAGAGCGCGTGCGCGTCAGGGTGTGGTCCCGAGCTCGGCCACAGGGCGGCGCCCGTCCGCCGTCCCGGTGCAGGCGCGTCCTCCCCGCCCCTGGTACTCCGAGGCCGCCGAGCGCGTGCGCGTCAGGGTGTGGTCCCGAGCGCGGCCACAGGGCGGCGCCCGTCCGCCGTCCCGGTGCAGGCGCGTCCTCCCCGTCCCTGGTACTCCGAGGCCGCCGAGCGCGTGCGCGTCAGGGTGTGGTCCCGAGCTCGGCCACAGGGCGAGGCGCGTCCTCCCCGTCCCTGGTACTCCGAGGCCGCCGAGCGCGTGCGCGTCAGGG
>CM052886.1:128075574-128085883 GCA_028534135.1 Potos flavus | reverse complement strand
CGCCCCTGGTACTCCGAGGCCGCCGAGCGCGTGCGCGTCAGGGTGTGGTCCCGAGCGCGGCCACAGGGCGGCGCCCGTCCGCCGTCCCGGTGCAGCCGCGTCCTCCCCGCCCCTGCTACGTGAGCAGTCCCCACACTGCAACCGCTTCGCTAAACGCGCCTCACGGATCGTGCGTTCGTTCCGGAGATTGTTTCGCACTTTTGTCTCTTAGATCATGTCCTTCCCTGTGCAGAAGCCTTTATCTCCACGTAGTCCCAGCGGCTGGCGTTGCTTTTGTCTCCCTTGCCTTTGCAGGGCAGGTCTAGCAAGAAGTTGCTGCAGCCGAAGTCACAGAGGTTGCTGCCTGCGTTCTCTTGTAGGATGTGGATGGAATCCTGCCTCACACTGAAGTCCTTAATTTATTTTGGGTTAATTTTCATCTGTGGTGAACAGAGTGGTCCAGTTTCATTCTTGTACTGTGGCTGTCCAGTTTTCCCAACATTTGTGGAGAGACTTTTTCCCACTGAATAGTCTTACCGCCTTTGTCCAAGATTAATTGACCATAAAAGTGTGGGTTTATTTCTGGGCTCTCTGGTGACTTTTGTGCGTATTTTTGTGCCAGTACCTTGTTTTAATGACTACAGCTACGGGGTATAGCTTGAAATCTGAGATTGTGACACCTCCAAGTTTGTTCTTTTTCAAGGTTGCTTTGGCTATTTGCAAACTTCTGTGCTTCCACACAGATTTTAGAATTATTTTTTCTAGGCCTGTGAAAAATACTGTTGGTGTTTTCATAGGGGTTGTGTTATTACTTTTATTATTATTTAAGATTTTGTTTAGGGCGCCTGGGTGGTTTAGTTGGTTTGAGTGTGTGCCTTTGGCTTGGGTCATGATCCCAGGGTGCCAGGACAGAGTTCCCGGTGGGGCCCCCTGGTGCAGGGAGCCTGCTTCTCCCACTGCCCCTCCTCCCACTCTTTCTCTCAATCTCTGTCTCTTCCAAATAAACAAAATCTTTATTTTTTTTTATTTTTTTTTTAAGATTTTACTTACTTGAGAGAGAGCTCGTGCACACAGGCACACAGCAGGGCGGGGTGGGAGCAGCAGAGGGAAGGGGAAAATCAGACTCCCCGCTAAGCATGGAGCAGGACAGAGGGGACAATCCCAGGACCCTGAGGTCATGACCTGAGCCGAAGACAGACGCTTAACCATTTAACCTACTGTGCCACGCAGGCGCCCCATTGGGGTTGCGTTAGATGGGTAGATTGTGTTGGGTAGTATGGACATTTTAAGGATAATTGTTCTCCCACTGCATGAGCATGGAATGTGTCGGATTGTGTCATCATCAGTTTCTTTTGCGGTATTTTATAGTTTTCACAGTAGAAGTCTTTCACCTCCTTGATTAAGTTTGTTCCCAGGTATTTCATTGTTTGGTGCAACTGTAAATGGGACTTTTCTTAATTTCTCTTTGCTACTTCATTATAAGTGTACAGAAATACAACGGTTTCTGTGTATTGATTGTTTTCTGTGACTTCACTGCATTTATCAGTTCTCATGGTTTTCTGGTGGTGTCTTTAAAGTTTTCTCTATGTAGTGTCATGTCATCTGCAAATAGTGAAGGTTTCCTTCCTCCTTACCAATTTAGATGTTTTTCTTTCTTTTTTTGTTCTGATTGCTGGGGCTAGGATTTCCAGTACTATGTTGAATAAAGATGGTGAGAGTGGATCCTCCTCTTGTTCCTGACCTGAGGAGAAAAGTTCTCCTTTTTTTCACCATTGAGTGAGATGTTCACCATGGGTTTTTCATATATGGCCTTCATTATGTTGAGGTATGTTCCCTCTGAACCTTCTTTGTCGAGGGTGTGTATCACGAATGGATGTTGTACTTTGTCGTATACTTTTTCTGCATGTATTGAAATGATACGGTTGTTACCCTTTGTCTTGTTGATGTGAGGTATCATGTAGATTGATTTGCAAATATCAAACCACACTTGCATCTGAGGGATAAATCCCACTTGATGGGATTGATGCGTGCTTTTAAAAGTATGTTCTTTTATATATACTTTTATATAAAGTATATAAAGTGATACATGCTTTTAAAAATACTTGGATTCAGTTTGCTAATATTTTGTTAAGGATTTTTGGATCTATGTTCACTAGGAATATTGGCCTGTATCCTTTTTCTGTGGGGTCTTTATCTGGTTTTGGTCTCAGGGTAAGGCTGGCCTCATAGAATGATTTTGGAAGCCTTCCTTCCTCTTATTTTTTTGGGGGGGTGTTTGAGAAGAATAGGTGTTAGCTCCTCTCTAAATGGTGGGAGCACCTGGGTAGCTCAATGGGTTACGTGGCCAGCTCTTGATTTCAGCTCAGGTCATGATCTCAGGGTCCTGGGATGGAGCCCTGTGGCAGGCTCTGAGCTCAGTCCAGAATCTGCTTGCGATTCTCGCTCCCTCTCCCTCAGCCCCACCCACTGCACATTCTAAGTAAATCTTTAAAAAAAAAAAAAAATTCGGTAGAATCCACCCACGAAGCCATCTAATCCTGGTTGGTTGGTTTGTTGGGAGTTTTTGTTTTTGTTTTTTTTATCACTGACTCACTTTCATTGCTGGTAATCAGTCTCTTCTATTTTGTTTCTTCCTGATTCGCCTTTGGGAGGTTATGTTTCTAGGAATTCATGCATTTCTTCTAGGTTGTCCAGTTTGTTGGCATATAATTCTTCATTGTATCTTCTTATAATCCTTTGTATTTCTGTGGTGTTGAGTGTTGGTTATTTTTTTTCTTTCAATTCTTTGTGAGTCCCCTGACTGATTTTTGTAGATATATTTAATTTTACTGCTTTTTTGCTTCCTCTTTTTCTTACTCTTATGGTCTTTCTTTTCCACTAATGGAGTCCCTTTCATCATTTCTGGTAAGGCTGGTTTAGTGGTGATGAATTCCTTTTTTTTGTCTCAGAAACTTTTTATCTCCTTTTATTATGAGTGAGAGCCTTTCTGGATAGAATATTGTGGGCTGCAGGGTTTATTTCAGCATTTTGAACATATCTTGCCACTCCCTTCTGGACTACAGTTTCTGTTGAAAAATCAGCTAATAGCCTTATGGGGTTTCTGTTGTATGTAACTGTTTTCCTTCCATTACTTTTAAATTTTTCTTTATCTTGACTTTGGCCATTTTATTTTATTATTTTTTTTAAGATTTTATTTATTTATTTGACAGATCACAAGTAGGCATAGAGACAGGCAGAGAGAGAGGGGGAAGCAGGCTCCCCGCTGAGCAGAGAGCCCGACGCGGGGCTCGATCCCAGGACCCTGGGATCATGACCTGAGCCGAAGGCAGAGGCTTTAACCCACTGAGCCACCCAGGCACCCCGACTTTGGCCATTTTAATTAGTATGTGTCTTGATGTGGACTCCCTTGGGTTTAAGAGGGTTCCCGTTTCTCTGCATCCTCACCAACACTTGTTTCTTGTGTTGTTGTGTTGTTGAATTTAGCCATTCTGAGGTGTGAAGCAATATCTCATTGTGGTTTTGATTTGTATTTCCCTAATGACGAGATATTGAGCATCTTTTCATGTGTCTGTTGACCACCTGGAGGTCTTCTCTGAAGAAATGTCTGTACATGTGTTCTGCCCACTTTTTAATTGGAGTATTTGTTTTGTTGGTGTTGAGTTGTATAAGTTCTTTATGATATGTTGGATACTAACCCTTTATCTGATATGTCATTGGCAAATACCTTGTTCCATTCAGTAGGTTGCCTTTCAGTTTTGTTTCCTTTGCTGCAGAAGCTTTCTATTTTGATGTAGTCCCAGTAGTTTATTTTTGCTTTTATTTCCCTTGTCTCGGGAGAATAATGTTGCTATTGATGATCAACGTCAGAGAAATCACTGCCTGTGTGCTCTTCAAAGATTTTTAGGGTATCAGATCTCACATTTAGGTCATTAATCCATTTTGAGTTTATTTTTGTGTATGGTGAAATAAAGTGTTCTAGGGGCATCTGGCTGGCTCAGTCGGTAGAGCATGTGGCTCTTGATCTTGGGACTGTGAGTTCAAGCCCCACATTGGATGTAGACATTACTTGAAAATAAAAGCTTTTAAAAATAATTTTTTAAAAATACAAAGTAAATAAGTAGAAGTACAAAGTGATCAGTGTGTGTGAGTGTGTGTATTTTAAGTGATGTCTATACCCAACCCAGTTTTCCAAACAGCATTTGTTGGAGAGACTATTTTTCCCATTGTATATCCATTCCTCCTTTGTCAAAGATTGACTATTACTGTGGGATTATTTCTGGATTTTCTGTTCTACTTGATAGATCTACGTGTCTATTCTAATGTAGTACCATGGCATTTTAATTACTACTACTTTGTAATATAACTTGGTATCTGCAATTGTGATACCTCCCATTTTGTTCTTTTTCAAGATTGCTCTGGCTATTTGGGGTCTTTTGTTTAGGAAATTTTTTGGATTTTTTTCTAGTTCTGTGAAAAATGCTGTTGGTATTTTGACAAGGATTGCATTACATTTGTAGGTTGCTTTGCACAGTATAGACGTTTTAACACTGTTCTTCCAACCCCTGAGCATGGAATGCCTTTCGTTTGTATGGTCTTGAGTTTCTTTCACCAGTATTTTATTATCTTCAGGGTGCAGGTCTTTCACCTCCATGGTTAAATTTGTTCCTAGGTATTATTTTTGGTGCAGTTGGGGGACTGTTTTCTTAATTTCTCTCTTAATTTCTCTGTTAATTCATTATATAAATGCAGTGGTGGGACGCCTGGGTGGCTCAGTGGGTTAAAGCCTCTGCCTTCGGCTCAGGTCACGATCTCAGGGTCCTGGGATCGAGCCCCGGATCGGGCTCTCTGCTCAGTGGGGAGCCTGCTTCCCCCTCTCTCTCTGCCTGCCTCTCTGCCTACTTGTGATCTCTCTGTCAAATAAATAAATAAAATTTTTTTTAAAATGCAGTGGATTTCTGTTTATTGATTTTGTGTCCTGCTTGCTAATGAATTTATTTGTCAGTTATGGAAGTTTTTTAGTAGAGTCGCTAGGGTTTTCTGTGTCCTATCATCTATAAACAGGGAGAGTTTTATTAATTCCTTACCAACATGCATGCCTTTTATTTCTTTATGTTGTTTAATTTCTGTGGCTAGGACTTCCAGTACTATGGTGAATAAAAGTGGTGAGAGTGGAATTCCTTGTCTTGTTCCTGATCTGAGGAGAAAAACTATGTTTTTCACCATTGAGTATTATGTTGGCTGTGGATTTTTCATATTAGGCCTTAGTTATGTTGAGATATGTTCCCTCTAGACCTACTTTGCAGAGGGTTTCTGTCATGAATGGCTGTTGTATTTTGTCCAATATTTTTTCTGCATCTATTGAAATGATCATATGGTTTTTATGCTTTCCCTTATTGATGTGATATATCATGTTGATTGTTCTGCGAATACTGAACCACCCTTGCATTTGGGAAATTAATCCCACTTGATAGTAGTGTATGCTTTTTTAAATATACTGTTGGATTCAGTTTGCTAATATTTTGTTGAGGATTTTTGCATCTGTATTCATCATGACCTACTTGTCCTGCACAAAGGAGGCTAGCTAGGGACTTCCCTCTCCTACCAGGTTCCTGCAAGATATGGCCCAAGATCTCGTGAGAGTTGGGCTGCGATTTCATGAGTTTTGCCCCAAGATTATGTGAGATCTGGCGGTAGAAAGAGGTGGCTTGTTTTGGGGGGTGCGAGTCCTGGACAGACCGCCCTCGAGTCGGCAGCCCGGGAGAGCACTCAGGCAATCCGCCAGGTGCGCCGGCTCTCGTGCACGCTGCTGCATCGGGCAGCTGCCGCCCTCCTGTTCCTATCACCTGCTTCAGTGTGAGGGCCCACAAGGCCCGTTCCTCCCTATTTCTGGGCTGTAGCTTCTAGTTCCCTTTTTTTTTGTGGTGTCTTTATCTGGATTTGGTATCATGGAATGATTTGGAAGTTTTCCTTCCTCTTCCATTTTTTTTATGGAATATTTTGGGGTAGAATTGGTATTAACTCTTCTTTAAATGTTTGATGGAGGGGCGCCTGGGTGGCTCAGTGGGTTAAGCGGCTGCCTTCGGCTCAGGTCATGATCTCAGGGTCCTGGGATCGAGCCCCGCATCGGGCTCTCTGCTCAGCAGGGAGCCGGCTTCCTCCTCTCTCTCTGCCTGCCTCTCTGCCTGCCTGTGATGTGTCTCCTCTCTATCAAATAAATAAATAAAAAATCTTAAAAAAAAAAAAATGGAATTCTCCTGTGAAGCTGTCTGGTCCTGGACTTTTGTTTGTTGGAGAGTGTTCATTACTGATTCAATGTCTTTGCTGGTTATGGGCCTGTTCAAGGTTTCTATTTTTTCCTGATTCAGTTTTGATAGTTTGTGTTTCCAGGAATGTATCCATTTCTTCTAGGCTGTTCAGTTTGTTGACATACAGGTTTTTCTCCACGGGCTTTATGTCAGCTTCACCCTACTGCTGATTTTTCCTTTCTCCTGAAGATGCTGTTGTTACCCAGTTTGCTTCCTATTTCCTCAGTTTTCTTTCCTCTTAGCTGCTTCTGCCAACTCCCAAAGTCCCACCGGGATACACCTTTCATTTCTGTATTCAGAGGCACGGCTTCAGTCCTCCCTGCCAGTGCCGTGGCCTGGCCCTTCCCTCCTCCCCCATCTGATCCAGTTCTAGACCAGCACTGAGGTCTTCAGCCCCATATCGCCCAAGGTCTTTCTTAGCTCATCCTTAGGTCATGGGCTCTGCCTGGATTTTCTTGGGATTTCCAGCTGTAGATTCAGCACCTTCCCATGGTTACTATGACAGTGCTTGCATTTTTAAAAATCTCCACAAAAAATTAAAGAGGCACAATTTAATTCTTTCAGTGAACAAATTAATTAAATGATTTCCCACGTCTCACACCAAAAATCAGTCATATAAAAAGGTAGCACTCAAGTTCAACATTCTTACAGATAATTTAAAAAATGACTTGTTACACTAGTCTTGGAAACTACATAGATGTTTGACTTTTTAAAATATTTACTTAATCATTCCATTACATACGTGAGGTTTGCTTTGGAAGGGTACCATCTGATTTGTACCTGTGGTCTTTTGTCTTGTTGATACTGGCATCGTGTTGATCTCCCCTGCCCTAGTCTGACGGGTTAGCGTTGTGCTCCAGGTAGAAATGTGCAACGTGTCTCCGGAAAGCTAAGAGGTCTGGAGAGGCGCCGGGGTTGCAGGCTCTGTGTAGCTGCCAAGCGTTGTTCATGGCTGCATCAATTATATAGCTCACCAAAATCGAGTACCATTTCTTGCTTCTTATTCTCACCCTGTATTTGGAAATAACTTGCTCCATTTTAGCTACACCTGCCCTGCATTCATCATACGATTTCACTATAGGCGGCCGAGCTGCCTGATGGACGTCCTGGGCATCGGCAGAGCCGCGCGGCTCCCCGGCTGGTCCTATGCCCGCAGCATTGGAGCACAGACTGATAACGCCATCACCGTGCCAACGACACAAAATTATCTCCTCATTTTCTTCGACTCGGAAATCGAAATAGCCCTTCTTCATTTTTCTCATATGTTCTGCATTCATGAGAGGACATTTTTCAGTCCTGTTCTCACGAATTGTTCCTGTTGCCCTCACTCCTTTTTTCTTCAAGGCCGACACCAGTTTGATACTCGTAAAGAAGCTGTCAAAACACAGGTGATAGGGATATTGGCCTCTCCCTAAAAGAACATCAGCAAAATGCATCACTAGATTTCCACCTAAACCAAGATCAAGATCCTGATCCACCATCACTGTTGAGTCTTCTTGATAGGGCTCAAACCACACCAGATAACCCTGTGTGGTTGTGCCACACCAAATTTTGTAGCCAATTCTAATAGGTTTCCCATTCAGGAATTGGTCACTGTCAAAGCATTCACACATTGTCTTATCAAAATAATAGTACTCTTCCAGAGGAGCATACAGGAGGAAATTTCTATTCATTTGCTTTATGAGAGGCCTCAATTTTGTAAACTTATCTTTTTGATCTAGGTGGCTATTATCTGCAAAATGTAGGTATGAGAAAATCAATTCAAATCTGTCTCTTCTCATTGCATCTCTAACCAGGTTCTGATCAGCATCAGAGATTTCCCAATACATCCCCCTTCTGGGACGCCTCACAAATCCACTCAAAAGCAAGATACCGAACACACACCTTATTTCCTGAACTGTGACTTCCAAGCTGACATTTTTCTGAGATGCGTAATTATTGGTTTCATTGACAATCATGTTGAATATTTCATCATCAAAAAATAACTCAAAGAGCTCTACTGGGTTCAGCTTCTCACTCTTGAGACTCAGAAGTCCCGGATCCAGTGCCGACCAGCTTGGGAAGTTGGGTTTAATGTCTCTTTTGGTCCAGTTCTTCTCTGGCACGTTTGACAGCTTTAGCTTTTTTTGAGCATGGTTGGCCTCAAGCTTACTATCTTCTTCTACATCTGAGTCACCAGAAAATGCAAGGCCTTGGAGCAGTTCACTCACTCGAGCTTTGTCCTTTTTTCTCCCCTTTCGGGTCATGTCTCCGGCAGCATATTCCAGGGATGAGACGTGCATTCGGGCCCACAGGTCACCCGGGTGACGGTCCTTCAGCGTGTTCAAATGCGCAGCTGTGCTGTCAGTAGGGACAGAAGCCCAACAAGGGGGCTGGGGCATGCCATCGCTAGGAGTGGGAAAAAAATAAAAACAGACTGTAAAAATCCTTGGTCTTACTAGGACATGAATCTGATGACACCTAAGTACTCTTGTGCAGAGATTACCTGCTTCTCGCTCCTACGACCTGGCCTCTCACCCCTAGGACCTAGCGCTTCGGCCTCTCCCTGCCTTGCTCTCTCTCCGCAAGACAACCAGCTGTGGAGTCTGAGAGAAGGAACTGGGCGTCTTCGTGCAGCGCCTCCCTCCTCTTCAGGAGCAGGTGGCAGACGCCCCGTGTTCCTTTTGGCCCCAGGTTGTACCGGGCAGGCCTGCTGTGCCACTCCTCCGCTTCGGAGCCCCTTTCCCAGCCAAGCTTCTGCTGGCAGTGAAGTCGGGGTTTCCAGAATCATCTGTTTTCCTCCTGGATCTCCAGCAGTTGGTTTTCAACTTGGACAAGGAAGGGGGTTGTTGTTTACTGGGCTCCCTCCCGCCTCTCCCAGATTTCTGAACATGGAAGGATTAAGTCTCTCCCAGCTCTACATTCCTCTGCTGGACACACTGCTCTGGGGAGAAACTTAAGAGACGCTCAAACTTAATTCCGATGAACTGGTTTTTATGGGGTTTACAAGGAAGGAAGCTTAAGTTACCAAGACGAGAAATACCCTACACAAGCTTCTTTTTTTATTTGATTAATTTGCATTTCACTGACTCATGTCCCATTGGTAAACAGTCTAGTCTAAGGGGGAAAAACTATTGATTGAAAAGAGTACGTTATGGGGCGCCTGGGTGGCTCAGGGGGTTAAGCCTCTGCCTTCGGTTCAGGTCATGATCTCAGGGTCCTGGGATCGAGCCCTACATCGGGCTCTCTGCTCCGCGGGGAGCCTGCTTCCCCCTCTCTATCTGCCTGCCTCTCTGCCTACTCATGATCTCTCTCTCTCAAGTAAATAAATAAAATCTTAAAAAAAAAAAAGAAAAAGAAAAAAAAGTACGTTATAATTTATACTACATGCATTTACTTATTTGCTTGGAGCATTTATCCTGGGTGTCTCCAGTGTGCGTGTATGACCCATTCAACGTTCCCGAACGTCCCTAGAGTTCCCTAATGTTCTCAGTTGCAGGGCCCCTGCGCCGACGCCGCTGTCATGCTGCATCTTTTTGGTCTAACCGCCTCCTGCCTCTGCCCTCCCGTCTCCCTGACTCCTCCCCTCCCTCCTGTTTCCACTTCCCTTCCTGCTCAGTCGGCTGAGCCCACACCGCGTCGCCTCAGCCCCTCCCCGGCAGGGTCGTCACGGGCCACCTGCCCCAGTGCCCTTCTGCAGCGCCGACCGGCCGGACTTCACCGCGTGGGGCCCATCGTTAGGTACCCCCCAGCGTGGGCGGCCCTCACTGCTGACTGCGCGCGTCTCCGAGATTCAGTGGGTCACCACCCTGTCTGGAGCCCTCCTTCCCCCTCGCCCCTTTCTTCCCCGTTCCCCACACTTCACACCTTCCTCATTCTTCTCAAAGCTCCAATCACACAGCCTCCGTCTCTACTCCAAAGAGGACCGGGAACTGCTCATTCCTCTCCTGGCTCTCCGGTCCTCTCCGGGCGCCGCGCCCGGCGTGGTCACTTCCCTGCCTCTCTCCCCACCTCTTCCGCCGCGAGCGGACTCGGCCTGCTCCGGG
>CM052886.1:128030973-128068808 GCA_028534135.1 Potos flavus | reverse complement strand
TGTAAGCTTCATAAGGCGCAGAACTCTTCATAAGGCCACTACTTACAAGAGCCGCAGATGGGGGCGCCCGGGTGGCTCAGTGGGTTAAAGCCTCTGCCTTCGGCTCAGGTCATGATCCCAGGGTCCTGGGATCGAGCCCCGCGTCGGGCTACAACTCACAGAACCCCCTGAAGCACCATAAGGGCGCAGAACTCTTCATAAGGCCACTACTTACCAGAGCCGCAGAGGGCGGCGCCCGGGTGGCTCAGTGGGTTAAAGCCTCTGCCTTCGGCTCAGCTCATGATCTCAGAGTCCTGGGATCGAGCCCCGCGTCGGGCTACAACTCACAGACCCCCCTGAAGCACCATGTTCTGTTAAGCTTCATAGGGCGCAGAACTCTTCATAAGGCCACTACTTACCAGAGCCGCAGAGGGCGGCGGCCGGGTGGCGGCGCCCGGGTGGCTCAGTGGGTTAAAGCCTCTGCCTTCGGCTCAGGTCATGATCTCAGGGTCCTGGGATCGAGCCCCGCGTTGGGCTCCCTGCTCGGCGGGGAGCCTGCTTCCCCCTCTCTCTCTGCCTGCCTCTCTGCCTACTTGTAATCTTTCTGTCAAATAAATAAAATCTTTAAAAAAAAAAAAAAGCAAGCAGATGTAGCTGACAGAAATAGACACAGTCAAAAGGAGACAGAGGAATACATCCCAAATAAAAGAACAAGACAAAATTGCACGATGGCTAAATGAAACAGGGAAGAAAGATGGCTGACAGAATTTAAAGTAGTGATCATAGATAAATCATTGGATTTGAGAACAGAGTGGAGGATCTCAGTGAGACCCTTAAAGAGACAGGAAAGATAAAAAGAACCAATCAGAGATAAAAAAAACAAATTAAAAATACACTAGAGGGAATAAACTGTAGACGAGAGGAAGCAGAAAAATGGATCAGTGACTTGGAGGATAGAGAAATAGAAAGTAATCAAGCTGAACAGAAAGAACGAAGATTAATAAATAATGAAAATAGATCAAGCATAATAACCCTGACATTAGAGGAATCCAGAATGTGAGGAGAAAAAGAGGGCAGAAAATTTAATAGCTGAAAATCTCCCCAGTCTGGAAAAGGAAACAGGATTCCAAATCCAGGAGGCACAGAGAGCCCCCAATCAAATCATCCCAAGGAGGTCCACACCAAGACACATGGTAATTAGGGGCACCTGGGTGGCTCAGTTGGTTAAGCATCTGCCTTCAGCTCCGGTCATGATCTCAGGGTCCTGGGATCAAACCCTGCATCGGGCTCCCTGCTCAGTGGGGAGTCTGCTTTTCCCTTTAACCTTTCCCCTGGCTCATGCATGTCTCTCCCTCTTGCAAATAAATAAAATAATCTTTGGGGGGGAAAAAGATACATAGTAATTAAAACGGCAAAAATTCGTGAAGAGAGACTTTTTAAAATTTATTTGACAGAGAGAGCCAGCAAGAGAGGGAACACAAGCAGGGGGGAGTGGGAGAAGCAGGCTTCCTGCTGAGCAGGGAGTCCAACACGGGGCTTGATCCCAGGACCCTAGGATCAGGGCCCTAGCCGAAGGCAGAGACCTAACGACTGAGCCACCCAGGCTCCCCAAAGAGAGACTTTTAAAAGCAGCAAAAGGAAAACCATTATATGCAAAGAGAAACCCCATAAGGCCATCAGCTATTTTTTCAGAAGCTACGCAGGCCAAAAGGGAGCAGCGTGATAAATTCAAAATGCTTAAAGAAAAAAACCTGCAGCCCAAAATATTCTATCCAGAAATGCTATCATTCAGAATAGGAGAGGTAGAGTTTCTGAGACAAACAAAAGTTAAAGGAACTCACCACTAAACCAGTCTTACAAGAAATGTTAAAGGGGATTTTTTGAGTGGAAAGGGAAGACCACACTCAGGAGTAAGAAAAGCAGGAAGGACATAGGAGTAAAATTAAGTGTATAAAAGTCAACCAAGGAATCTTCAAAATAAAAGGATGTAAAGTATGAAACCATATACCAAAAACATGGGGGGGAGGAGTAAAGAATGGGTTTAAACATAAGCAACCATCACCTTAACATTGACTGCTATATGCAAATACTATGTACAAACCTAATGGTAACCACAAATCAATAACCAGTGAAATGCAAAAAACAAAGAGGAAGGAATCCCAATATCTCACTAAAGAAACTCAACAAACTATGAACAAAGAAAGCAACAGAGCAGAAAAGAACTTTAAAAAAAAAAAAAGTAACAAAATGGCTCTAGGTACATACCTATCAATAAACTTTTGACTGTAAAAGGAATAAATGCTCCAATCAAAACACAAGTGACGGAATGGATAAAAAAGCAAGACCTGTCTATATGCTGCCTGCAAGAGACTTCAGCCCTAAGTCACATGCAGATGGGAAGTGAAGAGATGGAAAAGCAGTTATCATGCAAATGGAAGTGAAAAGAAAAGTGGGTAGCAACACTTCTATCAGACAAAATATACTTGAAAACAAAGACTGAAACAAGAGATAAAGAAGGATATTATATAATAAGAGGAACAATCCATGGGGCATCTGGGTGGCTCTGTGGGTTAAAGCCTCTGCTTTCAGCTCAGGTCATGATCTCAGGGTCCTGGGATAGAGTCCCGCATCAGGCTCTCTGCTTGGCAGGGAGCCTGCTTCCCCCCTCTCTCTGCCTGCCTCTCTGCCTACTTGTGATCTCTCTCTCTCTGTCAAATAAATAAATAAAATCTTTTTAAAAAAAGAGGAACAATCCAACTATAAGACATACCATTTGTCAATATTTATGTACCCAACATGGGAGCACCCAGATATATAAAATAGTTAATAACAAACATAAAGAAACTAATAGTAATACAATAATACTGGGGGACTTCAACACCCCACTTACATCAACGGACAGATCATCCAAACAGAACATCAACAAGGTAACAGTGGCTTTGAATGACACACTAGACCAGATGGATCTAACAGATATAATCAGAACATTTCATACTAACGCAGCAGAATACACATTCTTTTGAAGTGCACACAGAACATTTTCTAGAATGGATCACATATTGGGCCACAAAACAAGTCTTAAAAATTCAAAATGACTGTAATCATGATCCTTTCAATAAATGTAGAAAAACTATTTGACAAAGTACAACACTCAGTCATGATACAAACCCTCAAGCTTTAGAGAGGACATACCTCAACCTAATAAAGGCCATATATGAAAAAATCAAAGCCAACATCATAGTGGTGAAAACTGAGTTTTCCCCTAAGATCAGGAACAAGACAAGAATTTCTAGTCTCACCACTTTTATTCAACATAGTATTAGAAGTACTTGCCACAGCAGTCAGAACAGAAAAAGAAATCAAAAGCATCCAAATTGGTATGGAAGAAGGAAAACTATATCCAGATGACTATATAGAGAAAACTCTAAAGACCGCTAGAAACCTGAGAACTGATAAATCAATTCAGTAAAGTCACAAGATACAAAATCAGTATACAAAAATCCACTGCATTTCTATACATACACTTATAACAAAGAAGCAGAAAGAAAAATTAATGAAACAGTCCTATTTACAACTTCACTAAAAATGATGAAATCCTGGGAACAAACTTAACCAAAGAGGTGAAAGATCTGCACTCTGCAAACTAGAAACATGGGTGAAAGAAATTGACAATGATACAATCAGAAAGATACTCCTCCTCATGTAGTGGAAGAATTACTGTTAAAATATCCTTACTATGCAAAGAAATCTACAGATTTAATGCAATCCCTATCTAAGTACCAACAGTATTTTTCACAGAACCAGAACAAATAATCCTAATATTTGTATGGAACCACAAAAGTTCCCAAATAGCCAAAGCAATCTTTAAAAAGAACAAAACTGGAAGTGTCACAATCTCAGATTTCAAGCTATACTCCATAGCTGTATTAATTAAAACAGTATGATACTGGCACAAAAATACACACATATGTCACCACAACAGGCTAGAGATCCCAGAAATAAGCCCATGATTTTATGGTCAATTAATTTTCGGCAAAGTGGGTAAAACAGGCAATGGGGAAAGGGCAATCCCTTCACAGATGGTGCTGGGAGAACTGGACAGCCACATATAGAACGAAACTACACCACTTTCTGACACCATACACAAAAATCATAGACAATGTCTCTGACATTGTAACATTTTTTTATATGTCCCCAGAGGCAAGGGGAAACAAAATCAAAAATAAACTATTGGGACTTCATCAAAATAAAAAAGCTTCTGCACAGTAAAGGATACAATCACCAAAACTAAAAGAAAACCTGAATGGGAGAAGAGATTTGCAAATGATATCCAAAATATATAAAGAACTTAAATAACTCAACACTAATAAAATAAATAATCCAATTAAAAAATGGGCCTTAGGGGCGCCTGGGTGGCTCAGGTCATGATCTCAGGGTCCTGGGCTCGAGCCCCGCATCGGGCTCTCTGCTCAGCAGGGAGCCTGCTTCCCCCCTCTCTCTGCTTGCCTCTCTGCCTACTTGTGGTATCTCTCTCTCTCTCTGTCAAATAAATAAAATAAAAAATCTTAAAAAAAAAAAAAAAGGGCCGAAGACACAAACTGACATTTCTCCAAAGACATACAGATGGCAAGCAGACACATGAAAAAAACGCTCAAACGCTCAATATCACTCATCATCAGGGAAATGCAGATCAAAACTACAAGATACTACCTCACACCTGTCTGAAGAAATATTATAGAACCATCAGCCATGTAAGGAGGGAAATATCAAGGCCTATTTATGCTGTATGATATGGGTAAACACCACAAGTAATGTGAGCCCTATACATTCATCTCCCTCTGATGATTTTATTACATAAACCATTTATTGTGCACTTACGGTCGAAATATCAATATTCACAGATTACCAACGTGGTGATTGGTAAACGTGGTGATTGGTAAACCATGACAGGGGTAGTAAATCATGAACCCTCTGAAATTGTATGCTTAATTTTGCATTTACCTGCAATTTCCAGGGAGGAAAGTCAAGTTTTCAACAACTTCTGGGGGAAAACTAGTAGCACACCTCACCAGAAGTTAAAAAACATGGCACTGTGGATTTCTAAGGTCTCCTCTTTGAACTTTCCGTGTACTTTTTCTGTTCTCAATCCATCTGCAGACTGTAGACTTTGTATTCTCTGCATGGCTTATCCTATTGCCAGAGGCTTGCACAGACCTGAGCAATAACCAATGGTAACCACCTCCTTTACCTGGAGGTGAAGCCTGGAGATGGAAAGTGGGGGAGCCCTGCACACAGAAGATTGCACTCCAGATGGAAAACAGAGAACCTGCTTAAGCCCCAAGCTGCATTTAAAATGACGCAAGATTAGAGGCTGAGAGGATACTGAAGAAAATGTTACTAAGGGAAAAGGGTAAATTTGTGGAAAGCTACCACGTAAATATTTAAAACACCCACAAGTATAGAAGTAGATGTGTAGAGCAGTGGTATGTAGTAGAGAGACTTCTGGTCAAGTCAGGTGACTTGAATTCCAGATGTGGCTTCACCTCTGTTGACCCTGGACAAGTCATTAAATCACCTGGGTTTTGGTTTTCCCAACTATTGGGAAGGGAATTGGACAAGAAGATCTTAGGATTCCAACGTTATACTATTCCAAATGTCCTTAGAAGTTGGCTTAGATACAGGGCGAGACAAAGAAAAAACAACATCTAAAAAGTGGGGGACACAGATAAACTAGCACCTGTCACTGTCCACTCCTAGTGTCCACACCAAAACCCCGCTGGCACTCACCACTCACTTCCTGGGGGTCCTTTTGGCAGAGCTCTGGAGGTTCACACTTCAGGGTGGTTACCCTGGGCAGGAGCTGGAGGCTCTGACACTCCAAAGAGGCTCCTTGATATTCTGTCACCAGTGGGTACATGTCCTGTCCCTGAGTACAGACACAACCCTGAGGACAAAAGGTTCACCTTGAAAAGGCATCTGGGTGGGAGCCAGACCGAACAGTAGTTAGGGCCATCTTCCAGAGGACCAGACGAGCCCCATGTCATCTGTTAGAGAAGCAGCGAGTAAGAGGAGCACCACAGACCTAGTCATCCGCATGGGAAACACGGACTGCGCACGGACTGAGACTCAGACCTTGTTCTACATGCTGAGGTTATCGCGGCAAACAAGACAAGGCAGACACAGGATCTCTGCCCAGAAAGAAAACAGAACGAACGCAGATGGATGCTTACACTAGTGGATGGAGCTTTAATGAGGAACAGGGTATGTCCGTGATCTCAAAATCTCTCCCAAGGATTACGTATTAATTACAAGGGGGGAGATGGTCACTTTACAATACAGGAATCTGACAGATCCCACCTTAACCTCATCAGTAATGGGACAGCCCACCACCGTGTGCCTCCTGATGTGATGTGCTAAGGGGAACACACAGCTTCTGTGGGATTCTGGCCTGAATGCACAAGCTGGATTCTGTCATGAGAAAAGTAGAAGACAAACCCAAATTCATGGGCATTCTATAAAATAACTGGTTTGTACTCTTCAAAAATAGCAGTATCATGCTATTGACTGCTCCAGGTTCAAGGAGACTAAAGTAAAGGCAACTAAATGCAATGTGTGATGCTGGACTGTATCCTGGGATCAGGATAAAATTGCCAGAAAAACACTACTAGGATGGTATGTCAAAATGTGAACAAGGACTACTGTGTAGATCATAGTACATAACAATTTTAATTTCCTAAAACTTGATCTTTGTATTCTGGTTATACAAAAGAGTGCTCTTGTTCTTGAGAAATACATATTGAACACTGAAGTGTTCCTACATAAAGAAGTACGGTGTCCCCAGATAACTCTCAAAATGGTTGAAGAAAACACAGAGCATGCGTATGCGCGCGTGTGTGCGTGTGTGTGTGTGTGTGTGTGTGATCCACAGACCCGTGCATACGCGGAGAGGATGGGGGGCAGTGCTCGCACACGAGGGGCACATCAGGATACAGTGTTAACTGGTGAATCTGGGTGAAGAGGATACAGGAGTACTCTGTGCTACCTTCCCAGATACTTCTGTCAGTTACAAATTAAAAATAAAGAGTTAAGAGACACCTGGGTGGCTCAGTGGGTTAAAGCCTCTGCCTTCCGCCCAGGTCATGATCCCGGGGTCCTGGGATCAAGTCCCACATCGGGCTCCCTGCTCAGCTGGGAGTCTGCTTCTCCCTCTGCCTCCTGATCCCCCTGCTTGTGCTCTCTCTGACTAATACATAAATAAAATCTTTAGAAAAAATAGAAAGTTAAAAACTAACAGACGAATGTTCCCCAACCTGCTGTCCTGGGCCTCTTGTGTCTTTCAGTAGGTCCTCCAGCGCGGCCACCGCCTGCTCCCCGCTCTCCGGGCGGTGCTCCCGCACCCAGGCCTGCAGCTCCTCGGGCAGGATGCTCAGGAACTGCTCCAGCACCAGCAGCTCCACGATCTGCTCCTTGCTGTGCATCTCGGGCCGCAGCCAGCGTCGGCAGAGCTCCCGGAGCTGGCTCAGCGCCTCTCGGGGTCCAGGGGTCTCCCGGTAGCAGAACTGCCGGAAGCGCAGGCGGCAAAGCTCCTGAGCACGGTGGCTGCTGTCCCGTGAGCCCCACGTCTGCTCCCAGGTGAGGTCTTCGTCCTTCACTTTCACGAGGCTGTTTCCATTTTCAAGTGTGGGGCCTGGCAAAGCTTCATCCATGCTAAGCTTAAAGGAAAAGGTTCACTTAGCCGAGACCTACACTTCAAAAATGTTTTTCCACATCTGAGGCATAAGAATGGATCAGTAACATGCAAGTTATAAGAGCTTCAAAACTCCATAAAACATATATTTTTGTCCCCACTGTTTAAGTCATGCTCAGAAACTAAGCCTGCTTGCCTGTTACCAGTGACATTAATCAGAAATCTATCTTGAATTTCTGATTAAGATACTCGGAGCCAGGAGGTAAGGCATGTAAAGGATGTGAGGCAAGCAGGGTTAACAAGAAGAATGCTGGAGCAGCCTCTACTTTAGCTGGAGAGAAGAGAGAATTTTATCTACGGCAGAGCCAAACATACTCTCATCTGCGTACTTCCCACAGAATATTCCACCTCAAATGCAGGGGACGTAGACTGTTTCCAAAGTCTCCTGTCCCCTAAAATTTCTTAGAATGAGATTTTGTCACTCCTTTCATCAGGAGGTGGAGTCTATTTTTCCCCTGAGTCTGTGCTGACCTATGACTTGCTCTGGCCAAGGGAACATGGCAGAAATGGCTTTGCAAGAGGAAGTGCGTTGCAGCTGTTAGCACGCTGCCGTGAGCCTGGCGCACTGTGGGGAAGCCCACGCTGACCGTGGATTGGACCCCAGGGGCCCCAACTGGAGTCCAGCAGCATCTCGCTCCCAGCTGATGGCAACCACAGGTAATTCCACCAGTAGAAATGACCAGTCACCCCACAGAATCATGAAAAATAATAAACTGAGGATGTTTTAAGGCACTAAGTTTGGGGTTTCAACTTATTTTTTTAACATAAGAATAGAAAATTGAAACACATGCTTCAAGTTCTTTTTCTCTCTGTCCTTACTCTCTCCTTTTGTGATCTCATTAATCCCAATTTCAGTGTATCTCTGTTCCAAGAATACGCAAATCTCTGGCTGGCTCCAACTCGCCTTTACATTCCTGACTCACATCTTGAAATGCCAGCAGGATGCCTTCCAGCTTCTCCTGGGTCATAATTTCAACACATCCCAAGCTGAAATCAGGGTCCGGTCAAAGCTGTACTCACCGTTCTCCCCATTTCTATCGGCATCACCATCCCCCACGCATTCAGGCTTAAAACCTGCCTCTCTACACAAGCATTCTGCCTCGTCAGTCCTTCCTCCCAGACACCTCTCACAGCCATTCCCTCCCTTTTACTCCGTTACCACTGACATTCACGACCACAGTAACGTTCCGCTGTCCCTGCCCCACGGCCAACTCTATCATCACAGCATTAAACTTTCCTAAAGCACCATTCCGACCATGTTCAACACACCTCCCCCACCAAAAATAGGGTTTCAACTGCTCCTCCGTGGACTGGATTCAAACTCCCCAAGATCTGACCTTCCCTGGTTTTTACTGGTTTGTGTCATTCAGTAAACTACTGAGCACATTATTTTCCAGGCACAACGCCAACCCCATGGTAAAAGTCCCCTTACCCCTAGAAACCCCCAAATAGAAGACACAGCCCCTACCCCCTTTGCAAACTCCTCACATCACTGCCATGCTGACCTGCTCAGTTTTTCCCACCCACTTTCTCCCTCATGGCCAGGACGGCCCTTCTAGGAGGTCCCATTTCCCAAGTCCCGACGCAAACGCCACCCTACGCCTCATGTCCGATGGAGGAAACCCCCCTGTCCTCCAGGACATTCGCGGGAGAGCCAGCCGGGACCACCACATCGATCCAGTCCCTCTCTGGCTCCCCCCACCCCACCCACCCAAGCAGGAGAGAGGCTCCGTCCACACAGACCCAGAGACTTCGGCTCGCGCCCCCCCACCCCACGATAGAGGTTCCGTCCACAAATCCCCAGCAAGCCGGCTCCCGCCCCCGAGGTCAGAGGCCCCGTCACACAGGCCCCGCGAGCCCGGCTCCCGTCCCCCGAAGTCAGACGCCCGGTCCACACAGCCCCAGCGAGCCCCGCTCCCGCCCTCCGAGGTCGGAGGCCCGTCCACACAGGCCCCGCGAGCCCGGCTCCCGTCCCCCGAAGTCAGACGCCCGGTCCACACAGCCCCAGCGAGCCCCGCTCCCACCTGGCGTCCGGGCAGCACGGCGGTCGGAGAAGGCACGGAGGGGCACCTGCGGCGCCCGGAGCACCCCGGAGGCGCCAAGCGGGCGCGCAATACCTGCGGACCCGACTGCTGGTCAGCGGCCCAAAAGCTCAAGGAACGTGTTCAGCAAAGACGCGGCGGCCTCGCCACACGCTCGGGGCTACGGCCGAACGAGTCTCCAAAGCCTCTCCTTCCGCCGCTCGCGCAGCCGAGAAGCGGCTTTTCTAGGAACGCGATCCCGGCCTCTCTAGGATTGCGGCCGCGCTTCTCGCTAGTGCGCCGGGAGGACCTCCGCCGCCTCCCCGCGCAGGCGCAGGCCCAGGCCCGAGCACCCGCGCTTGCCTCTCATCTCTGTAAATCGGTTCAGTTAAAAGCGGGATGAGGGGCACCTGGGCGGCTCCGGTCATGATCCCAGGGTCCTCAGATCGAGCCCCGCGTCGGGCTCCCTACTCAGTGGAGAGTCTGCTTCTCCCCCCTCTGCCGCTCCTCCCTGCTTGTGCTTTCTGTCAAGTAAATAAATTAACAAGATGGCAAAGGCAAACCCGAGACTCTCTTTTCAGGATCCTCTCAAGTTGCTGGTTAGACAGATGAATGAACAATTACAATATAGCAAGCAGCACAAATTCTTAAAATTTAAATATGCAGATCGTACATGCCCAACAAAATTCAAATTGCATAGAAACTATAAAATGAAAAGTACCCCATCCCCGAAGTTAACCATTGTTAATATTCTGTGTATGTTTTCCCAGGACGCTACCAGCCACGTAGTAGCACTTAATAAACATTTGTTTAGTGAATATGTAGCTATATATTTTTAAACACTTACGGGATCACATGAATTTGCACCTCAGCCTTTTCTGTTAATAGTTTGGAGTTTTTTCCATATCAGCTTTTTAAAAAAGATTTTATTTATTTGACAGAGACAGCGAGAGAGGGAACACGGCAGAGGGAGTGGGAGAGGGAGAAGCAGGCTCCCCACGGAGCAGGGAGCCTGATGCAGGGCAGGAGGCAAACGCCTAACAACTGAGCCACCCGGGCGCCCCTTTATCGCTTATTTTTTTAACAGCCTAATAGTTTCCATTGTATGGCTGCACCTCAACTTACCTAGGGTGTCCCTATTGTTTTATAGTACATGCGTATATATATATGTGTGTATGTGTATATATGCAGGCAGTAAGTAATGCTGCAGAGGACATTTAATATCTTCACATATTTTTATAATTCCAGCTTAAATACTACATATCGGAATTGATCTTTCAAAGAGCATGTGCATTTAAAATTTTATATACAGCTCCCCTATTAATTTTTCAGGGCACTGTTGTTTAAAAGAAGAATCTAATAGAAAAATCCAGAAAAATGTGAGCATGGCTGTTCACAAAATTAGAATTACAAATGACCAATTCACGTGCAAGTAGATGTTCAACTTTGACAGCAAAAGTATTCTTTTATTTTTTCAAGATCTCACTTATTTGAGAGAGAGAAAGAGAGCGCGCGCGCGCGCACAAGAGGAGAAAGGAGCAGAGGGAGAGGGAGCAGACTCCCTACCGGACAGAGAGCCAAACATGGGGCTTGATCCCAGAATCCTGGGAGCATGACCCGAGCCAAAGACAGACACTTAACCGACTGAGCCACCTAGGAGCCCCAAAAGTATTTTTAAAGCCCCTTAAACTCATTTCATATGCACCAGATTGTCAAATTTGCAAAAGAATAATTGCCAGGTTTGATATGGGTATGGAAAAATGGGCATTTTCATAGATTGCTATCAGAAGGCACAGATTAGGGGCGCCTGGGTGGCTCAGTGGGTTAAAGCCTCTGCCTTCAGCTCAGGTCATGATCTCAGGGTCCTGGGATCGAGCCCCGCATCGGGCTCTCTGCTCAGCGGGGAGCCTGTTTCCTCCTCTCTCTCTGCCTGCCTCTCTGTCTACTTGTGATCACTCTCCTCTCTGTCAAATAAATAAATAAAATCTTAAAAAAAAAAAAAAAAAAAGAAGGCACAGATTAGTATAACCTTTCTGGAGGGCGATTTGGCAAATAAATCTAAAGCTTTAGAAAATGTGCCTACCCCATTGTCCCATTCGTTCTACTTTCAGGAATTGGGTGAAGGAAAAGAATTCTACAAAGTGAGCAAAGTTCTTATGTCCAAGGATGTTCACTGAAATGTTTGTGGTGACAAACTAAAAACTAAACGACTAACAATGGGAACATACACCATAGAATATTGTGCAACCTATATTAATCTCCAGGACGCCTGGGTGGCTCAGTTGTTTAAGCAGCTGTCTTCGGCTCAGGTCATCTCAGGGTCCTGGGATTGAGCCCTGCATCTGCTCCCTGCCCAGCCAGGAGTCTGCTTCTCCCCCTCCCCCTGCTTGTACTTTCTCGCTCGCTCGCTCTAATAAAATCTTTATTTTTTTTAATAAAAAAAAATGGATCTTCCATGAAAACTTTTAGTTATCTGGGTGTCTTGATAGGGATTTTGTTGTTGTTGTTAGCAAGGTTCAGAAACCCAATCAAACTGACTTAAAATAAATCTTTAACAGAAGCAAACAAGGGTATTCCTTGGACTCCCAGGACCAGCTGGGAGTCGCTTCTCCTGAGTCTCTCTGAGCCTTCATGGGGTCCCAGCTTCAGGACTTGCCTTCATTCTTTTACTTCTCACCGGGCTAGTCTGTTTCTATTTGGTTTTTATGTGACCATAAAAATGGTTCCAGCTCTAGATTAGTTTCTTGTTCAAATGTCTAATAGAAACCAACCAGAATCTGTGACTCAATATCAAACTTCTAGGGGTATCTAAATGACCAAGCCTGGCTTAGGGGTCCCCACCCAAGTCCAAACCTCAGTGGTCAGAGAAGGGTCACATGGCAGCTGCCCACCCAGGATCATGGTAGAACTGGTCTAGAATGGACTGAGCAGATAGGCAAATGGACTCTCCTTTTCTTTCACAAATCAAAACTGTTCATGATATGAAACCCAGTAGGAAAGTAGAGTGTTTCTACACATAAAAAAGATCGGTATCTCAAAATACATTATTAAGGGATTATATCTGGACCACGAAGCAAGATGATTTGCTTTCTTTACATTTTTTAAGGTTTTTACGAAATATATGAATTTCTATCATAAAGAGCTAATTTATTAAGAATTTATAAAGATAACATGGACAGTTATATTAAAAATTAAGCAGAAATTATCAGTACTGACTAATCATTATGCATTTGCGTGTGTGTTTATGTACATTAAAGTGATTATTTTTGACAGGTGAAAATTTAGGGTGCTTTATTTTTCCGCTTTTCCATACTACATTTATAATGGCAAACTTACTAATAACTTTGTTTTTTAAACAGAGAGCGAGCAGGAAATGAAGACACACAAGGACCACTCTTTTTTGAACATTATAGGATATTATCCCAACAGAAAAGGTGATCAGTAGAAGATACTTTTCAATACGGCTCATCCTTTCTGGGTTGCTGCCCTTTTCGGCTTTCCTTCTAGAGCATCTAACATGGGTCGCATCACAAGCAAAACCTTCATCAAGATCTGTTATAACATTTTGCACTTTGTTCAATGTTCCTATAATCTTCAAGAATAGAGAAGAAAAGCATGTGATTAAAATATACCTGTATCCAGGGGCGCCTGGCTCTTGATTTCAGCTCAGGTCATGATCTCCCGGTCCTGGGCGTGGAGCCTGCTTGAGATTCTCTCGCCCCCTCTCCCACTACCCCTCCCCGCCCCCATGCTCACATTCAAAAAAATTTTTAAAAATAAATACAATTTACCTGTGTCCAACATTTACGTCCAAGTGGCTATGGGTATGCCCCCAGGGTACTGATGAGAACACCACTGCCTTTGGGACTCTGTGAGGGATTAGGTTGGTTAAGTTGTCCATGAATTCAGAACACTTATAATGAGTGTACTACAGAATCATCACAAAGAAAGCTAAATTTTCCAGATATTTAAGAGTATATCACTCTCATACTTTAACTCTTGTCACTGTCATTGCTTTTTCATGAGAATAATAAAGACTTTCTCTGTTCTTTCCTTCTTAAAGGGAACAGACTCAAACAGATTGAAACTATGACACAGAGCTGCATGCTTAGGTCCTGACCTCAGCACAGCCGTCAAAACACTTGGGAGAAAATCCCTGATATCCACTGAATTTTACCCATCAAGGCAGAATGAAAGACAGCTTTACGACTTCCTAAGGAATGGAACATGACTGTTTCCATGGAATTCTTCAGTGCCTCAAAAAGTTGCCCTGCTTCTCCCACAGATTCGGTCCTCCTCCAGGAAATGGCATTAATGGTGGCACCTGGGCAGATGGCACACAGCCAGATGCAGGTGGGAAGTGGGTCAAAAACTACAAGGTGCCTGTTCCAGCCTTCACGTTTCCCTTTCTTCTTAGTGACAGAAGCTTAGTTTTTGGCTGGGCACGCAGCAAACCACAAGACACACTCTCCAGACTCCCTTTCCCAAGTTTCAGCCTGCAGCATATGTGCTGAAGTGACTTCTGGGAGGCTGCTCACAGAGAGCTGGCTGAACTGAGAAGAATTTTTGTCCTTCTGCCTCTGTCTGCATTTTGCATGTGATGGTTGGAGCTTCAGCAGCCACCGAGGATCATGTGACAACCTCAGGACTGATGGTGTGCACTAGGATGTTAGAGCAGAAAAGCAGAGGCAGGGTCCCTAGTGGTGTCATGGAACCACTTTATCAGTCCTGGACTTCTTGTCTCCAGATTTTTCTGAGAGAAAAACAAGCTTTTGTGAAGTCGCTCCTCACTTGTTTCTAAACTATATGCAGCTGAACCAAATCCTCAACAATACACGAGGGTTCATTCCCACAGTAGACTGAGACACTTTTTCCAGACACAATACCCTATGTAGCTACTGACAATCAGCAAGCAATGATGGTTCAGGAGTGGACTCCCCTAAGCTCAATATTCTTCATTACCATGACGTTTTGGTATTCACAGTATAAAATCATGATCTCCTCCCAGCTGACTTTATTATTTGACTTCCAAAGAATTCCTGAACAAGTAACATTTAAAAACCATATTATCAGGGGTATCTGGGTGGCTCAGTGTGTTAAGCATCTGACTCTCGATTTTGGTTCAGGTCATGATCTCAGGGTCCTAGGATCGAGCCCCGTGTCGGGCTCTGTGCTCAGCAGAGAATCTGCTTCTCTCCCTTTCCCTTCGCCCTCCCCCCAGCTCATGCTCACACTCTCTCTCAAATAAATAAAATCTTTAAAAAATAAATAAAAAATAAAATTGCATTATCAGTCTTAAAGAAAAAAGTCTAACTTCTTTCCCCACTTACTAAACAGTGTCTATGCAGGAGCCACTAATCTGGTGCTGGAGTTACCGCGTAAGACAGCTGCTACCTGAATTAATTCAGCACTATTCATTCAAATGACTTATGAAATCTCTCCTATATTTTAAATAAAACCTTGATTTCTAACTTGAATCAGCAAAGTATTGTGGCAAGAATAGGGTGGGAAATGGCCAAATTAAATTTCCTTTGCTGTCCAAAATGCTTCTGCTGACTGGGGGTGGAGGAAGGTGGGGGGATGCCCGGAGCGGGTGGTTAGTAAAGCCAGTGGGGGAAAATGCCCACCATTAACCTGCACTTTAAGATACCTTTGAGAGTGGTATATTTCCAAACACCTTTAGTTTTATTTTATAGCTGTTGCTGTAGCAGATGCAAACGTATCGACCTGCTCTTGTCCCGTTCAACCCTCTAAACCCACAGATACTTGACTCCCTGCTGACCTCAAAGCCTTCACCCGGTCACGAGGGTCTCTACTACTGGGAGGTGTGCAGTCATACATTTACCATGTTAAAGGCTCGGAGAAGGCCTGCAGTGAAGAATGCTGTTTCACTTGTTCCCATAGTCCCATCAAGGGTCAAATCATTGTGGTCCAATGCTGAGCACAAGTGAAGGGGCAGAGCCTCCGGCTTGGCCCCCTGGAGTTGTCGGAGGCTAGGACTGGCTGGAGTGACTCTTCCTAAAGTGCTGTTTGCTTGTCAGCATGCTGTCCATGACGTCCTTGCAGAGAGGATGCCCCATCAAGGCAGACTGTGTTTGTGGTGATACCTCTGATGCTGAAAAAGACCCGACCTCTGCCTGAAGGCTTCGCCACACTCCTTACACTCATAGGGTTTTTCTTCGTTGTGGAGTCTCACGTGCTGAGCCAGGTGGGAGTTCAGTCGGAAGGCTTTCTGGCATACGGCGCACTTGAAAGGCTTTTCTCCAGTGTGAATCCTGTGATGGCGAATGAGGTCCGAGGTCAAACCGAAGGCTTTCCCGCACTCGTTACAGCGGTGGCTCCTGGAGGGGCTGTGGATTCTCTGGTGGTGGGTGAGGAAAAGGGCCTGACTGAAGGTCTTCCCGCACTCCTTGCACTCACAGGGCTCCTCCTGACTGTGAATTCTCTGGTGTCGGTTGAGGTGGGAGCTACGCCTGAAGTTCTTCCCACAGTGGATGCACAGGTAAGGTTTCTCTCCAGTATGGATTCTGAGGTGTTCCAAAAGGCCTGCATTCTGGCTAAAGACCTTTCCACACTCTTTGCACTGATAAGGCTTCTCGCCAAGATGGATTTTCTGGTGCCTGACAAGGTGTGAACTTCTCTGAAAGGCTTTCCCACACTCGTGACACTGATGACCTTTCTCTCTAGAGCGGATTTTCTCATGCGTTGCAGGACTAGGACTCTGACAAGCCTCAGATTCACAGAGTTTTCCTTCTGTGTGCGTCCCTTCATGTCTAATCAGGTCTGAGCGCTGGGTGAATCCCTCCCCACATTCGGAGCATTTATACTCAGTCTTCTCCTGGGGCTTGTCCTGCTGCTTTTCTAAGTTAGGGTCCTCATGACAAGGTTCTACGGGTTCAGGTACTTTCCCAGATGATTCCACTCCTCCACAAGAGTCTGTCTCTACAACCATCTTCCCATTCTCAGTCTTTGTCTCCTCACCTGAAACATTAAATATATACCACCAATTATGTGTTTTAGGATGCTTAGGGAAGGGAATCTGCATTTAGGAGGAATAACTTTAAATCAAGCCACATGTGCCAAGTGGAAATGCGGTGGAAGGGCAGACTAGATATGCAGTGGTCCACAAGAAACTGTTAGCGGTGGCTGCTCGGGGGAGGACGGGGACTGTGGTACGAGGCAGCTTATCTTAAATGGTTTGACCTTCATCATATGATACACACACAACACACAAAGTTAGCAAACAAGCAAACAGTCTCAAAGCACATGGCTGTATGTTCTTGAAAATGGTCAGCTGGAGTATAAAAAAGTGAGGTCAACTGAGGGCCCTGGGACCAATAAGAAAGAGAAAGCACTGGAAATGAAGAAATGCAGACACAGAGCCCATTTCATCACTGATTAGCTGTGTAATCTAAACCCTCTGGGCTCAGTGTCCTCACCAATAGATCACAACCACTAGACTATGAGACCTCGAGGGTAACATAAGTTCACGCAAATGTCCTGCACTCTCCCGATCTCTTTGGACAGCAGCAGCTGCTTTCCTGTGTGGTTCAACAGATACCGGATATCTCTATGCCGTAATAACTAGCTCCTAGGTCTGGTACGTGAAAGGCCATAAGCAATGTCTGACGAACAAAACCAAAGCTCAGGCACACAGGCACAGGTGGGGGAGTAGAAGGCCTTCCAAGGCCAGGAGCCTGAATGAGGACGCAAAGTTGGAATGAGAGAGAAAGCAGGAGACACGTCCTCAGCGGCACCAATGACAAGCTAGTGCGAGCTCATGAGTGTGAGCCACGTAAAGGCAGCAGATCAGCTGTGAAGGGAGAGCACACGAGAGCCGAAGGGAACAGTGGAGGACTCGCAAGGAGAGGCCCGAGACAGTGAGCCGTGCGCGGGGCACCTTGTGCACATCTTCCTGAGGCCGGCCACAGGGGAGGGAGGGCTTAAAGGAAGAGAGAGCCTTTTCCAGCAATGGTCTAATGACATAAACAACTAAAAAGGGGGGGCAGCTCTGAAACTCGAAAACGACCTGAACTTTGAGTGTAAAATAGCATTTTCAACAGACGCAAAGGGGAAGGCACAGTGTCAAGGATCTACTATTACTACATTTCCTTGTCGTATTGAAAATATATGCCCATCATGGGGCTCCTGGTGGCTCAGTCAGTGAAGTGTCTGCCTTCGGCTCCTGGTGGCTCAGTCAGTGAAGTGTCTGCCTTCCATGATCTCAGGTCCTGGAATCGAGCCCCTCATCAGGCTCCCTGCTCAGCGGGTAGCCTGCTTCTCCCCCTGCTCCTCACCCCACTCATGTTCTCATGCTCTCTTTCTCTCTCAAATAAATAAATAAAATCTTAAAAAAAAATGTAAGGGACAGAAACCAGAAAGAGGGATTGCAGTGACAAAGAAAATACAATACAGTAAGAAACGAATCTCGGTGACATTTAGAAACAAAAGACAGTAATAATACTCCAATAACTTGAAGACGACAAGAGAAAATAAGGACTGGCACACGTGGCTGGGGTTCTACCACCTACCGAGTGTAGATGATGCCTCAATAAACCCAACTCAAAACAAACACAAAAGCCGGGGCTCCGGAGGGGACGCCAAAGCCCACCTGTCACACGAGAGAAGACACGGCTGTTCCTTACCCCTCTCTTCTCCAGGCTCTGGGCCGTCACGCTCAGCCGGGCCCTGCGGTTCCTGCCGCGCTCCCACAGGGGCCGCCGTCTCCGTGAGCGCCTTCTGCTTCTCTGCCTGCTCTGGGCCCTAGGGACAGTTACGCAGGGACAGTTAGGGACATGAGGGCTTAGGAGGGAACCTTCAGGAAACACTTCCATGTGAGAAAGGGGTAAAGAGGAAGCCGAGGGGGCGGCAAAGGAAGCTGGCCGGGACATCAGCACGTTCCGCTCCTCCCAGGAGACGGCGGGGAGGCTGACCTACACTCCGAGCAGCCCGACTGGAAAGAAAGGGAACCACAGCTTAGCGGTTCTGCTGCTGAACTCACGCCCCCCTCTCCGGTCCAAGGCCTCAAGTCCTGCTTTTCTGCAAAAGAGCGCATCCGCTCCTTACCACCTGCTGTCCTGCTTCTCCAAGCTCCGGCTGCAGGTCCTCCAGCACGACCACCACCTCGTCCCCGCTCTCCGGGCGGTGCTCCCGCACCCGGGCCTGCAGCTCCTCGGGCAGGATGCTCAGGAACTGCTCCAGCACCAGCAGCTCCACGATCTGCTCCTTGCTGTGCGTCTCGGGCCGCAGCCACTGGCGGCAGAGCTCCCGGAGCCGGCTCAGCGCCTCGCGGGGCCCTGTGGTCTCTTCATACCGCAACTGCCTGAACTGCTTGCACAGCGGTTCTTGTCCGAGGCCTGAGCTGTTTCCTGGCAGCTTGAATCCCTGTTCCCAAGCAGAGCGGCGATCCTCCTTCACCGTCTGCAGCCCCTCCTTCTTCAGATTCAGAGGGGCCGGGGAATGGGCATTCACCAGTGCCGTCGCCATCCCCAGCGCCAGCCTGCTTACGCTCTGCCCCGGAGAGCTTCCTTTTCACTGTCTCCTCCTGCCAACGTGAAAACGAGAATCACAGGGGCGCCTGGGTGGCTCAGTCGTTAAGTATCTGCCTTCAGCTCAGGTCATGATCCCAGGGTCCTGGGATCAAGTCCTGCATCAGGCTCCCTGCTCAGTGGGGAGTCTGCCTCTCCCTCTGCCCCCACCCCCTGCTTGTGCACCCCACCTCAAATAAATAAATAAATAAATAAATATATCTTAAAAAAAAAAAAAAAAGAATCACAGAAACCATAGCAATGGTAGTAACACTAACAACAGCAACACACCTTTGTTGGGGTCACACAATTCCAATGATTACTATTAATCTCTTTCTCTCTGAAACAACCGTTCCTAAAAACGGAATATACATACAAAATGAGAAAACTCTGTTCTACACAACACTGACAGCTGACAGAGCAGGAATAACAACTCTGAAAAATCACGATTTTACAGCTTGACGAATAATGAATTGAATTAAGGACCACAAATGGGTGAAGTCAATGGGCAAAGGAGTGTGGAAAAAGGGCATTCTCACGGTCTCAAAGAATCGCCACGCTGACTGCTTATTAATTAGAAAAGAAACAATGGAGACATCTGGCAGCCACAAACTTAATCAAATGCTCAAGCCCAGAAACACCAACAGTCAGACAACTGACCTTGCCTTATCACTTACACAGCATTTTTACTAAACGTTTCACATGAATCTAATAATGAGACTTTCAGATAAATCCTGAATGCAGCTCATCTATTTCACAAAAATAAACAGTCAATTTCACAAAAATAAAAAGAGGTATTGTTCTAGATTAAACAGAAACCTAAATAAATCGTGAAAATTGGCTCTTGGGTTTGTCAGAGAGAGAGAGAGAGAGAGAGAGAGCACAAGCAGGCAGAGGCAGAGGGAGAAGCAGGCTCCCTGCCGAGCAAGGAGTCCAATGTGGGACTCGATCCCAGGACCCTGGGATCATGACCTGAGTCGAAGGCAACCGCTTAACCAACTGAGCCACCCAGGCGTCCCTGCTCTTGGGTTTAAAAACACTATAAAACCTGGTTGGGCTCCAAATACAGCTTAGTGTTTATATAGTCCTGGATGCGGACATCGTAACTCTCAAGTGACGTATATATATATATTTTTTGGTCAAAAAATGGACTTAAAATTTAAAGAGTCAAGTCTTACCATTCTTTTTTTTTTTTTTTTTTTTAAGTCTTACCATTCTTAATAGAAATGAAGAAGTCAAAGAAAGTGATGATTATTAGCCAGAAATAAAAGTTTGGTATTGCAATGGTTAATTTTATGTGAAAACTTGACTGGATCATGGGTGCCTAGATATTTGATCAAACACTATTGTGGGGGTTTCTGTGAGAGTGTTTGGGGATGAGAGTAACATTTACATCAGTGGACTGAGTAAAACAAACGCCCTCTATAATGTAGGTGGGCTTCATCTAATCAGTTAAAGGTCATAATAGAGCAAAAAGGCTGACTCTCTCCCAAGTAAGAGAATCCTCCCTGTTTGACTGCCTTCACACGGGACACTGGCTTTTTTTCCTGCCTTCAGCCTCAAATGGAAACATCGGCTCTTCCTGGATCTCAAGCCTGCTGGCCTTCCTACTTCCTACTGTAACTGCGCCATTGGATCCCCCGGTTCTCAGGCTTTTGGACTCAGAATGGAACTAAACCATCTGCTCTCTTGGGTCTCCAGCTCACTGACTCGCCCCACATATCTTGGGGACTTGCCAGTCTCTGTAATTTCACGAGCCAATTCCTTGTAAGTAATCTGTCTATGTGTGTCTATGTCTACGTATTTCCTATTGGTTCGGCTTCTCTGGAGAACTCTAATATGAATATATAACACAGGTTGCTGAATTAGTGGTGCTCATTTCTATGACAGGATTAAACAAACCAAACACAATATATAATAAATAGTATGATAAATGACTCTTCCAGCCTACTTTCATGTCTTGTGCATCAGATCAGTCAAGATCTATTGATTCAGGGCGCCTGGGTGGCTCAATTGTTGAGTGTCTGCCTTCGGCTCAGGTCATGGTCCCAGCGTCCTGGGATGGAGCCCCACATCGGGCTCCCTGCTTGGTGGGGATCCTGCTTCTCCCTCTCCAGCTCCCCCGTGCTTGTGGCTTGTGTTCCCTCTCCCGCTATCTCTATCATAAATAAATAAATTCTTAAAAAAAAAAAAGATCTATTGATTCTACCTAAATAGCTCTCAAATTTATTCTCTCCTCTTCATCCCCCTTGCCACCATCTCTTCCAATTCACACTACTGTGACTGATCTTTCTGACTCACCAATCTATTTTCCACACTGCAAACAGTGATATTTCTAAAGAGGAGCTAGGATTGTATCTGTGCTGTGCACTTACTGCATTAAGTAACTCGTCACTACTCTTAGTAGCAAGTTAAAGACATCTAATATGGCTTAAAATTTTCTTGTCATCTAATGAACTTTCAATTCCTCAAATTTACGATACTCTTTCCTCTTCCAGGTTCCTTCCACATCCAACACTCTTCAACTCCCCAATTTTTTTTCTCATTAGTGCCCATATACCCTTCATGATAAAACAATAAGGCAACACAGCTGTTTTATGTACTTTATGAGTATTAATGCATTTAATCTTCACACAACTGTATCAAGACACCGTTGCCAACTTCATTGCACAGAGAAGGATACTGAGACATGGAGAGTTTAATAACTTACACAAGATCCCAAAGCTCAACCTCAGATCTTTCCTCCAAGAGCTCTTAAACCCTTGGACTTAACTTTGCCTTTTCTCTCTCTCTCATAATCCACATCTGATCCAACAGCAATGCCTGCTGGCTCCACTTTCCAGGTAGATCATTAATCTGACCGCGACTAACCACTTCTACAGTAATACAAGTTCAAGGTATCCTCATCTCCTACTTTAGAACTTGTGATAGTTTCCCTGATTCCATTCTTGCGGCCCTAGGGTCTAATCTTATCGTTGAGTTCCCAGCTATAGACGCTTTAAAACCTAAGTCAGAACATGTTTTTCCTCTACTTAAAATTCTCCAAAAATTCTTGACACCAAGAAACGAACAAATTACACAATACGACGCCCACTTCTACACACCTCCCCCCGCTCCCCAACTTCTCCGTACTGTCCTCTACGAACCCCGTCCCAGTTCACCGCAGTCGGGTCAACATTCCCGGTCTCCTTGCAGTATACTCCTCCAGAATGCCACGCAAGCTTGGAGGACTTCGCACTTGCTGTTCCCTCTGCCTGAAAGCGCGTGCCCCCAAAGGCCACACAGGTCTTTTCATGTCCTTCGGTTTTCCGCTCAAGCACTACCCTCTAAGGCTTACCTTCAACACATGGTTAAAACTGCGCTCAATGGATGAAACAACTGCAGCCTAAGTCGTGCCCCGGGCAGCAGATCCGCAGCTTTAGGACGCCCCCGGCCCCCGCCCCGGCCTGCGAGTCGTCTGTCGCAGAAGGCTTCTCTGCATCCAGGGCACCAGCTGCTCCCCAGCCCGGGGCTGCAGGGCCTTCCCAGCCGGAGCGCAGTCACCACACACCCAACACCGACCCGCAGGGGCAGCCGGGGGCGCTCCAGCACGGTCCGGGGTCCCCAACCTGAGGCAACGCCCGCTCCCCGGCTCACGGTCGCCTCCGCTCTAGGCACGCGGGAGGACCGCGGCTCGATGGTGTCCTGCTTCCGGCGCGACCGAGGGGGCGGAGTTCCGCCCACTCGCGGCGCGCAGGTGCGAGCGCGGGCGGTTCTCGTCTTCACCTCGAAGTTGATTTTATTAGAGTGAAAACAGGCCAGCTGGGTTTAATGTTATCACGAAGAGCCGGCATTTCTACTTTGCTCACTCACAGATTAAATAGACACATACTTTTCCATTTTTCCCCAATTTAAAAAGTCATCAGACACAATGGCAACAATAAATGTCAATTTATTGCTGTTTTTTCCCCTTTTTTCTTACTATCAAAGAATCGAATATTAAATTGAACAATGAAAATATATTTGGATTGAAAGATATAAGGTAATGAAAAATTAAGTATTCTTGTTCATCTTACCGTAAACTGCTTTTTTGGTCTTTGAATAAATAAATCCTTTAAAAAATCTAAACAAACTAATATTCAATTCATTGACAGTTTTGAAAAATCATTAAATATACTAATTGTTTTATGACAAGTAATTTATTCAGTGTTTTCAGCATTGAAATTATCACAACAAAAGAAAAAAACACGTTTCATTAGGACAAGGAGAGTTAACCTTTCCTCCTTGGGTGCCAGAAGCTTGGAAGTATCTTTTAGAAGCAGCAATTAAATATATTCACCTTAAAACTTCCTTAGGCAAACAAATGCAGTCGATGCAAATACTTTACTAATTAGAAGTTAACATATTTTCTTGGACAGAAAATTCATGTGTCTGATTTTCTTTCTAAAGAAGGGCTTATATATTTTTCAAAAATTATGTGACGGAAAACATAAAATTTAATTTAAATGGAAGTAAATATATTTAATTAATTCACTGGGCCTTTCAAACTCCCTACCATGGCTGGCTTCTTAAACATCACTCATAGTATCAAGGCTTAGATTACTGGCATTGTATTGAATAACCCATGAAAATCAAAATGTAGTTTAACAGAGTTTTAAAAAAAATTCAAAGTCTACATTTTTAATTTAAGTAGACTGTATCTTTTGGAAGAGGTAGAGGAGGATGAGAATTAATAAAAATGCTATCTTATAGGACAGATTATATGTCGCTAATTTTGAAAATCAATTTTCAAATTTGAGATTTTCATTTCCCAGGATTATCCTTATTTTTGTAAACAAAATGGTGGTCCATATGTTTTCATCAGGTACATTCTTAAGATATTCAAAATAAAATCTTCCTTTTCTATAGGCTCTGTAGAGGCACTATTGCATTACAGTCATGCTACCATGTTATAGCATAAGATAGCAGTTCTTATCTTTTTGTAATGATGCTTTGCTTTTCTCTCTGCTTCCACACATTCTGCGAGATATGATTCATTATTCTGAATTGTAAATAGAAAGTTATGTGACAAGTGATTGTTCTAAACAATGAAAAACCTACAAGTCCAATAAACTTAACCCATAATTGTGTAATAGGAAACCTATAACTTTAAGCCATCATATGAATAAGCTAATAAAGAAAAATCTAATAATAAAGCTAATAAAGAAAATAGGGGAGCCTAGGTGGCTCAGTGGTTAAACATCTGACTTTTTTTTTTTTTTAAGATTTTAGTTATTTTTGACAGAGAGAGACACACCGAGAGAGGGAACACAAGCAGTGGGGAATAGGAGAGGGAGAAGCAGGCTTCCCGCTGAGCAGGGAGCCTGATGCAGGGCTCCATCCCAGGACCCCGGGACCATGACCTGAGCCAAAAGCAGATGCCTAGCAACTGAGCCACCCAGGTGCCCCGAGCATCTGACTCTTGATTTCAGCTCAGGTCTTAAGATTGAACCCCATGTTTGGCCCCACACCCAGCGGAGTGTCTGCTTGACTGTCCCTCTCCCTCTGCCCCTCCCCTAGACCTGCTCACGCTCTCTCTCTAAAAAAAAGAAAAAATGAAATGCCATTTTTCACCTATTAGATTGGCAAATATCAAAAGGTTTAGAAGTACAATATTGTTGGGGATGTACAGGTGTGTAAACTGGTACATCTTAGTTACAAAGCAATGTTGCAAAATCTATTAAAATGTAAAAGCACATAGAACGTGTGACATTCTTAGACTTTTCCTGACCACCTTACCAAAAACATCCCCCTTTTAATGTCTCTAGTCCCTTATTTTCTTCACAACATGCTGCAATTAATACATATTTGTCTGGTAGTTTTTAAAGGTCTGTCTTCTCCAGTAGAATGTAAAATTCTGTTGTGATTGCAAGGATCAAACTTAACTTGCTCTCTGGTTTATACCCTGCACCTGCTCTAGTGCCTAGCATATAAAAAACACCTAATAAATATTTTCCTTTTAATCCAAGAACGCCACTTCTAGGTGGCCCTTTTTAGATGATCCAAAGGATTCTTTTTGACCCAATAATTCTATTTCTAGATGAGAATGCTACAGTTAACATTCTCAAATACCCACAAAGATTTTCACTTCAGTACTGTGTAATTGCAAAATACCGGAAACATCTTAAACATCCAATAAAACATGGTCCTTTCATTCAATAGAACATTATAAAGTCATTAAAAAGAATAAGGTAGATTTATATGCATTGATTAAAACATCTCCAAGATGTATTAAGTGAAAAAACAAGGTGTAAGTCCATGGGTGAAATGTGGTATGGTTTGTTTATAAAGAAAGAAATATACATATGTAACACTGGCTTTTACCAGTGCTCCCCAACACTCTGGGGAAATTCTCAAGGTAGTGTGGTCCAGTGCCAATCAAGTCATCTACTAGGATGAAGGCGACCTTCCACATCATACTGTACTGTCCTGTGAGATTCTAGAACCCCACTCCTTCACCTTCAGTTCTGTAGGGTTTATTAGGGTCTTGAGTCTTGAAAAGGGGGTCCCCTTTTCAAATGAGATAGCTTGCTCAGTGATGAAATGAAGTCTTAGGATTCAGGCAGATGTCACTGGATGACAATGAAAGCTTTATCACAGACCATGAATGGAGCTCACTCTAAAGTCTTCTCTAACACTGGAGCTAGCCAGGCTCTCAATGCTAACTTTGTTGTCCATGAGGTCCCTCCTGATTGGATCTTTTCATGAACTTCACCAACTTCATTCTTTATACCTTCTCATTTTTTTCCCCTGTCTCCTCTTAGTCTAAGGTGGCACCTAATCTACTCTTTAAAGACCCAAGCACAATGGGCCTTCATCTTTTCTTTTTTAGATCTATTTTTATGGATAAACCCTATGTCCCTCTCAACAAGTATTCCCTTTCTAATAGTCAAAAGCAAGCTACAAGAAAATTTTGGCTTTCAGCACATGTACTGTTTTTTTGTTAGAAATCACTCAAAACTATACTGGGCATTTGTTGGTTACTTATACACCTTCCCAACATTACCTTGATTTTCATTCACGTATCCACTTCTTCCCCATGTAGCTTATAAATTGACTATAACCACAGCTCCAGGAATAGGCCTATCTTTGCGACAACAGTAAGTTTTTTGAGAGTGGGCATGTGACCTGGGCTAATCTAATTAGGGTCAATGTCAGGATTCTTGTTTGGAATGCCAAGACAGAAGTGTCCTTTCGCTCTTCAGAGGTGGACCAGGAAGTATACAACCAAACTCAGAAACTTTGGCAACATCTTTTGTTATTTAAGGGAAACCAGGCTAAGGAGGAAAATGACCCATGGAGAAGAAAAAAGTCAAAGTCCCATAAAGCCATGCAGGAAACGCATTCTCCTGCAGGACTTTTCAGTTACACGAACCAATAAATCTCCTTTATTTTTTAACTCAGTCTGTTAATTGCAACCAGAAGTAGACACTCCGTTAAATCCTGTTCTTTCTGGGCTTCTTCTGGTCCTCCTAGGGGCAAATGAAGGGCTCCATGAAGCCCTTCCAGAGAGAAAGAGGTCATGGTCAACAGGGAAAATAACCTTCAGGTTAATAGCTCCAACCTATCCTGCAACATGCTTGTATATACACAGAACTTACGAACAGATACAAAAGACATCAAAAAGAGATTTCTTTGGGGAGACGAATCAGGGACTAGAATGAAAGATCTTTTATTAACTCTCCAACGGTAGTATTTGAATATTTGTTAAGCCATGTGCACATATTAAGTTAAAAATAACAAAATAAATTGTTAAACAGATCTCAAACAGCAGCTTTTTCTTGAAGGACTTTCTAACATAGTAGATGTAGTAGCACCATGAAGTCTTTTCACACTATTTTGGTCATATAAAATTGTTGTTAAAAGTCCTGCTGAACAACAAAAAGTCCTTACTTGTCATCTTTCCCTTTTGTCTTTCTGTACACCATTTCTCGGAAACTGGCTAGAATCTTATTCTCTCTCTTCCGTCTCTCTTCCTGGTTAAAGGATGCAAGGGCTCTCTTCTCATCAGCACTGTAGATCTGGTTCTCTTTACGCAGCCGAACAGCCTCCATTCTACGATGCCTGCTACCACTCATAACATAACCTGAGCATTCAAATGAAGCAATCTCTTCACTTGTCAGCCCAATTTCACCTCTTCGTGGGATTCGCTTTCCAGCTTTTACATACTCAGCCATTGCGGCGCCTTCACCTGGGAGCAGAGCATGGCCATAGTTCAAAGGTTTCTCATCTTGGGAGGTGTGTATTATAGGTGCTTCTGGACCTATCAGATCCATGGTGTCTGCAATCTTTGACTGCTCAATCCAGATATCTTCCGGCAACTCCCCTTCTGAATCTTTACAGCTTGAGTCACTGGATTCTTTCCTAGTCTTCTTACTCTTCTTTTTCTTGTTTTTTTTCCCCCTGTGTTTCTTTTTCTTCTCCTTCTTTTTGGCTTTTTTGGCTCTCTTTTTACCATCATCAGAGCTAGAATCAGTGTCGGAGTCTGAATTCCCATCACTATTATCAGAATATTTCCTATGTTTCCTTTTAGACTTTTTCTTTCTTTTTTTCTTGCTTTTTGAATGACTGATCTTCTTCCTTTTTTCTTCGGAGCTGGAGTCTGAACTGCTGGTCTTCTGAGTCTTTACCTCGTCCTCCTCCACAGGGGTGTGCTCATCAGAATCCGGCTCAGGAAACTTTGGAGACAGCCCCCACACCTCAGGAGCTCCCAACTCCCCAATCCTTTCTCTCTCTCTCAGCCTCCTCTGCCGATAGCTCTCCTCCTTCTCCTTCTCGTACTCCTCCGCCCACTGCCGGTCGCCCACATAGTGGTGGTGATGGTAGCGGTACCCGCCATAGTAGACGGAAGAGGACGAGAATGCGTAGTTGCGGGACGCCGGGGCCTGCTCTCGAGAGCGGCCAAGCGGGCAAGGGGCGCCAACGCCCGACCTGAGGCCCTCGCGGCCGCGGGAGGGAGAGCGAGCACGGCCTCCCCACGGGGAGCGTCTGGCCTGCGCGGCCGGCGGGCTCCCCGACGAGCTGCGTCGCCACCTCCGAGAACCCGCGGTATCCTCGGGATAGCGGGACCGCGATACCGGGGCCATGAGCCACGCCCTCACCGGCGATCGAAGGACCAACGCCGGGCAGTTACCACAGCAACAGCGGCGGGCCGGCACTCCCCGCCCACGCAGGCGCGTCAGCAACAGTGCGCGGCCACTTCCGCTTCCGGCGGGTTGCTAGGCGAGAACGCAGCGCGCGCGGGCCGGGGCGGGAAACGTCGGTAATGGAGGCTTGGGTGGTAATGGAGTAATGGAGTAAGGCTTGGGTAATGGAGGACAGTGGGTGGAGAGGCCAGGCCGCGCTGTGGCTGCGACTTTGCCTTGAGCCCTTGGGACACGCAAACGAGGGATTTGCACCAGTGACAACCCCCCCTCCCCCCGCTGTTCAAATGTCTTCCATGCTGCTTGGATATTCGCCTTTAACTCTCTTGATACCCTTCACTCCTACTTGCTCCCCTTGGCCCTCTTTATCATTGCCCCTTGGTGGAGGTTTCCTACCTCCCACGCTCCTTTTGCTGATCCCTTAGAAAGGAACCTGCCCACCTTCTTCATGGCGCAAATAACTTGTACTAGGGAACTGCAAACCCCACTTGTGCCTACTGGGAGCAAGAATGTCTTTTGATCACTTTGCTCCATTTCTATTCTTTGTCTTCCCAAACTGATAATGTTATAAACATTTAAGTTTTGTGTGTTTTTTAAAAGATTTTATTTATTCATTTGACAGAGAGAGAGAGAGATCACAAATAGGCAGAGAGGCAGGCAGAGAGAAAGGGGGAAGCAGGCTCCCTGCCGAGCAGAGAGCCCGATGTGGGGCTCGATCCCACGACCCTGAGATCATGACCTGAGCCGCAGGCAGAGGCTTTAACCCACTGAGCCACCCAGGCGCCCAACATTTAAGTTTTTTAATGAAAGAAATTACATTGTTTGATTAGAACTTAATAAAAAATTAATTTTGTTAAAAGTAATAATACAGGGGCGCCTCGGTGGCTCAGTGGGTTAAAGCCTCTGCCTTCGACTCAGGTCATGGTCTCAGGGTCCTGGGATCGAGCCCCGCATCGGGCTCTCTGCTCCGCGGACAGCCTGCTTCCCCCTCTCTCTCTGCCTGCCTCTCTGCCTACTTGGGATCTCTCTCTCTCTGTGTCAAATAAATACAGTCTTTAAAAAAAAAAAAAAGTAATAATACATTTTTTGTAATCAGGTCTTCTGATGGGAAGAAAAAAATTGAGGAATAGGATTTTGCTTAATTAGGATTCTACCATTGCAGGTCAAACACAGCCATAGAAAATATGTAAATGAACATGAATGTGTTCTAATAAAACTATAGACACTGAAATTTGAATTTCTGCAATTTTCATGTCACAAACTCCTATTGTTCTTCTGATTTTTCCTCAACAATATGAAAATATAAAATAATTTCTTGCTCATGCCATACAAAAACAGGCAGTGGGCCAATTTTGGTCTGCAGACAGTAGTTTGTTGATCCCTGACTTAGTAGAGAAAGCAGTGGTACAAAAAATATGCTGATAGGAATAAAAATAAATGCCTACCATACCTTTTTCAGGGGAGTGGCTTTTATTTTCTTACTTCTATTTATAGACGGGCAAATATTCATTCAGATAGAGCACTAAAATGTATTTGGAGATCTTTAAAACAAATGGTAGTTTTGGGGGCACATGGATGGCTCGGTTGGTTAAGCGTCAAACTCTTGATTTCAGCTCAGGTCGTGATCTTGGGGTCCTGGGATCAAGCCCTGTATTGGGTTCCATGCTCAGTGGGGAGTCTGCTTGAGGATTCTCTCTCTCCCTCTCCCTCTGCCCCTAGCCCTGCTTATACACGTGCATGTGCTCACTCTCAAATAGATAAATCTTTAAAAAAAAAAGGTAGTTTTTGAAATAGCAATACATTCTAATCATTAAGAAAATCACCAGATGTTGAAAGCTCAGCTAAAATGAAATTGCTCTTACAGGTAATATTTTACTCTCTTTCTCAAAATTTCTCAAAATTGTTTTCCATAAATTCCCCCCAAATTTTTGTTTTAAAAGCTTCCAAACCTACCGAAAAGTTAAATAAACCGCTGTATATCCTTTACCTAGATTCACTAATTGTCAAGATTGTGTTTCTTACTCAGTTGAAGGAAAGTTAGACATTATGACGCTCCAGTCCTAAATACTTCAATAATCAATGTCTAAGAAGGACATTCTCCTTCACAACCACGATGCCATCTTTCCTCTTAAAAACTTTAATATTATTATTAAGTATTAAGTGGTGTTATCTAATACATACGATGTGTTAAAATTCCTCAATTGTTCCCATAATGTCCTTAAAATGGGATTCAAAATCCAATCAAGGTTCATGCATTGCATTTGATTGTGATTACTCTTTGGTCTGTTTAATATAGAACGTTTTCCCTGCCTACACTCCCACTTTTTAAAAATTATGTGACACAGTTTTCAGGGTCCAGGGTGATGTTTTGTAAAATGTCGGATTTTGAATTCATCTGATAATTTCCTCTCCTCATGATTACATTTAGGGTAATTCTGTTTGGCAGATTACACAGGTGAAATATACTTTTTGTGGTATCTCATCAGAAAGCATATAACATTAGTTTGTCACAATCTATACTTATTACTAAGAAATTCCTAACAAGCGAATTATATAGAACTCTGAGGACAAGCTGGAATTAAACATCCCTCCAAATTACTTCATACTTACTGCCTTTACAAGTATTTAGTGACCTTTCCTCACCAAGGGACAACAAAGGCACTCACTAATGAGACTTACATTACCTGACCGTACCTTCCAGCTGCTCACATACGCGCTTACACACAGTGCTCTGAATGACATTTTACATGGTGTTTCTACAAGGGTTAGCTTACTGGCTATGCCCATGGTCCTAAATTTATGTTGGGAAGAGGAAACAAACACCTCTATCATGACTACAACCTATGTTTCTTAGCACCATCCCCGATAAAGGCAGATGCAATGGGACTAAATGAAGAACGTTGATCTTGAACGACATGGGTTTGAACTGTAGGGGTCCGCCGGTATTCCGCTTTTTTTAAGAGTTGACAACAAAAGTCTCAAGGCGTTTATTTGCAACTGCGCACCCCAGTCTGCACGGGACGCCTGCTGCCCTCTGAGGACCTCGGCAGCCCCCAGAGCCCCAGCACTGCCCACCGGGTGGTCGTGCCCCGGCTCGGCTCGGGGAGGTGGGGAGGGGGGCTAGCAGAGAGGGACGCTGGGCTGAGGCGGAGAAACCGTCCAGCCCGTAGGGACCGCGGGTTAGTTATGGACCCATCCGCAAGGCGGCGCTCGCACAGTGGCCGCAGCTGCCCCAGCGGCGTCGGGGGTGCACCTGCCAGCAGGAGTGGGGGCTGCTGAGCTCAAGCCTCCAGGCAGGGGAACACCACCCGGTTAGAGCGCTGCCCGCAGTCTGGGGCACCAACACATGGGGGGTTCTGTTTGTTTTTACAATAAATGTACACGCAGTATTGTAAATGTATTTTCTCTTATGATTCTGTGAAGGGTGGACCGTGCCTGGGCCAGCGCCCCTAACCGCCGCGCTGCTGAAGGGGCGAACCCACAGCGGCTTTAAAGCTGTGTTCAAGCTTTTCGCTGCACATTAGCATTTCATAGTGTTACTTTCTGTATCTTTAGGGTTTGCCTTTTACTTTCTCCCTGATACATTTCTAGGCATCGCAAGGTCAAGAACCACACTTTTCACTCCTTTTGTGATTTCTCCCAAACTGCACTTTGTATCTGTGAACTCAAATAGACACACCTGGATAAATGAATTAATCGGGGACACTCTCGCTGTAGAAACAAGACCCTTGTTTAAACATACAGTTTCTAGGAAAGAGACTGGTAATGGAAGCTAGGAACAGTGTGAAGAGACATGAGGGACACTCCTAGCAACGCCACTTCCTCAGCACTGGAAGGGTCAGAGGAGATAAATATACAAATGCTTCATGGACTCTAACGTTGTACCAATACAGAGCTGGACTAGGGTGAGGGGAGAGAGGCGCTGAGGGCCCAAATTTAAGGACACACCCACTCTCTTAAATTCTGTGACCTAAGTGCCTCTCTCACCTCACCCTACTCCCAGCTCTGTAAACAACAGGTGTAGACAAAGGAGCGTCCTAGTTTTCCTGATGTAACATATGAAAGAAATTCTGTTGAATCATCTATAGTCTCACACAGAGGATACAGAACTAGGAAAAATACTGTATAGTTTTGGAACTATATACAGTTCATGTTGTAACAGTTTCGTGGGAATCTATTGGTTGATTCCCTTAATACAAAGGACGGCAAAGTACCTAACATGTAGGCATTTTTAAGGTTTCTGTGCAGGTTGGAGAATTGTTTCTTCTCCATTGTTCTGAAGATTTCTATATACTGATGCCCAGAAGGGTCAGACCTGCCTCTAACGGTTATAGCAACATCTCAACTGTTACTCGGACACTTAATTTGGTCTTAATATTACCATTAAGCTGTGTCAGGATTAAGTTCCTTAAGGACGTTCCTTAATGTCCTTAAGCAATAAACAAAAAGAAATGTACCATCTGAGGGACTTTTAGAGACCTCAGAGTTAGACCAAAGATACCTACTTATAGTTTTCAACATAATGAATATAATGGGGAAATATAAGCACTTGGGTCATGTACTTCTGTCCCAAGTTCTCAAATTTCATTTTCTACTCTCCTGAATCTGCTTCCTCGGGTATGATTGAAATTCCAGTCTTATTCGTGGGACTCTAAATTTTCTGAGCTGAGAGAGTAACCCTTGTTACCTGGACAGTGACTGATGAATAGTACAGGTGAGGGGCACTCATGAGTTCATGAGAAACAATAATGGGTAAAAATTTCACTGGATGACTGAAACTCTGAATAACAAAGCTTCTAGTGCTAACTTTGCTACCAATTAGATGGGGAGCTTGAGCAGTCCCTAAATTTCTCTATGCTCAGCAGAGAAGTGAGTCTTTTCATTTCTAGGGATCTTTAAAAGCTGATCATATTGGGGTCCTTGGCTGGCTCAGTCAGCAAGCAGGGGACTCTTGGTCTCACAGTTGTAAGTTCAACCCCCATGTTGGGTGTAGAGATTACTTAAAAAATAAAATCCTAAAAAAAAGTTCATCATATCTTTAAAAGGTCATACAACCATACTATATACATACATACATGTTTTCATTTTCTCCGGCAGCAAGGTGACTGCTCCTCAACAGGTAAAAGCAGTGCAGGGGTTAAAATATGTCTACAGTAAATAGTGACCTACTATACCTATATATCTATACATCTCAGGGGAGTGGGAATGATTTTTTAAGGATTTTATTTATTTGAGAGAGAGAGAGAGAGAGCACAAGTGTGAGGGGGTAGGGGACAGAGAGGAAGAAGTAGACTCCCCGCTGAGCAGGAAGCCCAACACAGGGCTCCATCCCACAACCCTGAGCTCATGACCTGAGCACAAGGCAGATGCTTAACTGACTGAGCCACCCAGGCGCCCTGGGAATGGGAATTCTTAAAAAATAGTTATGCATGCAAAACTTTATCACCATAATACTGAAAGGGAATATGTAAGTCTAAGGAAAATTAATAAGTAATGCTCAGATCGTAAGATATATGTGTATACATAATTAGAGTCATGGACCCAAGAACAAAGAAGACCAAAAAGGGAATCATCAAAGGTTGGTGAGTGTATTTTCTGAGTTTTGGGGCCTAGACTTTGATTTTACTTTACTAAAAAGCTAATTAACTTAGCTTGTCATTGTTTCAAGAAATTCAGCATAAAACATGAGTTTTCCTGGGTCAAAAAATTGAATGGGGTCTGTAGGAATAGACGATAGTAACGTGTCAGTGTTGAGTTTCTGGCCATAGCGCCCTCTCCCACGTCAGTGAACATCCTCCTCACTCCACTTGGGCTCCAAACTCAACCCAAACTGGGCTGCCACCTCCTCTCCCCACCACTTAAAGGCTTTGGACTGAATTATTCAAGAAAGAAGGTAGGACTTTGTATAATTAAAAAGCAGATTTTTATGGAAAATTTCAAATATGTATAAGTGTAAAAAGAATATTACAATGAACTCCTATGCCTCTCGCCCAATTTCAACAACTACCGTGCTACTTTTCCTTATGTGTTTTCTCTAGTTCTGAGTATTTCATTTATTTTACTTTTTTTAGGTAGACTCCATGCCCAGTGTGGAGCCCAACATGGGGCCCAAACTCAGAGCTTAAGACCCGAGCTGAGATCAAGAGTCTGAGGCTCAACTGAGCCACTCAGGAGCCCCTAGTTCTGAGTATTTTAAAGCAAATCCAGACATTATAGCAGTACACTCACAAGTACTTCAGCATAAATTTCTGACAAATGAGGACCTTTTTCCTTAACATAACCAAAATATCATTATGACAACTAAATTGAGAGTAACTCCTTAATGTCATTGTATTTTAGTTTTCCCAGTTGTCCCAAATGTACTTTTTACAGTCGTTTTGTTCTGATCAGATTCCAAATAATGTTTCCACTGCATTGGTTGATACATCTATTCAGTCACCTTTAATCTAAAACAGTTCCCTTTTCTCAGCTGCCTTTTCAAAAAATGCCATTTATCTGTTGAGAATCCAGGTTCTTCTGTCCTATGGAATATCGCACATTCTGAATTTTATTTATTGCTTCTTTTAAGTATCATTGAACTCATTAGTTCTCAAACGTACCTGCATATTGCACTTACGTAGGAAAATTTTATTTTATTTTTAAAATTTATTTACTTGACAGAGAAAGACAGTGACAGATGGAACACAAGCAAGGGGAGTGGGAGAGAAGCAGGCTTCCCGCTGAGCAGGGAGCCTGACCTGGGGCTGGATCGCAGGACCCCAGGATCATGACCCTAGCTGAAGGCAGATGCTTAATGACTGAACCACCCAGGCACCCCGCCTAGGAAAATTTTATGGTTATGCCCACCTGAGTTCCATCCTTCGACATTCTGATTTAATTGACCTTGGTTGCAACCAAGATATCAGGATGTTTTAATGCTCCCCAATAATTCTAATGTGCCATGCAGTGTGAAAAATGCTAACCTGCTTCTGAATCTCACCTATACGCAACTGTTAGGATCTATAAACATAATTTGATTAGGTTCACGTATTTTGCCAACAATACTGCATGGTAGTGCCTTGTGCCTCTTGTGGCAGTTCAGGAGAAAAATATTTTCTAGCAGTTTTCATTTGTAACAGCCTTTGGGACCTCTCATTTTCTTAAGTTCTATCCCTCCCTTGCTACCCTTTGAACTGCAGAGCGACAGACTAAGAAATAAAAACTCAGGAAGGTACCAGCATGGTATTTTTCCACTTTATAAACTTCTACCAAACTTGCATTCCACTGAGTAGAAAGGGGACTTATGGACATCTCATACCACCAAAATAACTGCTTTCACTTCTGGCTTAAGTCTTGTGCCCTCTGGGTCAAAGGAATCTCAGGGTTTCCTTCCGTTTTAGTGAAGGCCTAGCTTACTGTAGGTCAGCCATTATTCTAAGAACTTCACATACACAAAAACTCACTACTGTCAACATTCCTATCTACTCTTACTACCCAGTTAAGACTGGGAAAGTCAGGCACAGAGAGGTTATGTAGTTAACCAAGGTCAACCAGCTAGTCACTGGTAAATAAAGCCAGGATTATGAGCCCAGGTAACTTGGCTTCAGAGTCTGTGGATCTACTCACTGAGCTAGACTTGGAATGGGAACTGGGAAGAAACAAGAAGAAAGCAAGCAGGAGAATAGGGTCCCGAAGCCAGGGATACCAGAGCTCCCTGAAGTAGGGAGCAGGATAAGCCTGGCTGCTGAAAGGAAACCCTGGAAAATGGAAAGGGGTAACTGGCGGGAGAGGTTGGGGACTTACAGTTAATTGGGCTGGAGGGGTCCGAATGGCTTTGTTGGCCGTTTGCTGCCGACAATGTGGTAAGGATGAATGGAAGCGGACGAGAGACGGGTACGGAGGGCTTTCTTCCAAGCTTTTCGGCCTTGACGGGCAGGATGGAGTGCCTGGAGGCAGGCAAGGACCAGGGGCAGCCACTGCTCTCTCCCAAGTAGGCGCCTGGTGATGGCTCCAGCTTTTTTCGCCAGCCCTGTCACAGCTCTAAGAACACCGAGGAAGCCGGCCTTCTTCTGAACGTTAGTGTCCGATGCATACCAGCTCTTTAGCCAAGCTTACATCAGGGCCCCCGGATTTAAAGAAGAGGTCTTATTTCCTCTACAGAGCTCGCCAACCCTTCTTCCTTCTTGACCTGAGCGCGGCCTTGCTCGCGGCAGCCCGGCAGCTGAAGAGTTAACTCGGGGCCGCCACCGAGAGCCGCGTCCTGGGGAGCCGCGGAAGTGGCGCGGGCCCCGGCTTCCGGTGCCTGGGCTCCGCGCACTCTGGCCGCCAGGGCGCCCGCCTGTTCCGCTCCGCCCCGGGGAGACCCGCTGCGGGGCTCGGGGCGGGACCGGAGGGGGCGCGGCCGGGCTGTGGCCGCGGGGAAGCGGGGAAGCGGGGCCCCGTGTGGGCCGCAGTCCTGCCGGCCGGTAGCGACTCCGCACTCGAGGAATCGCCCGCAAAGTAGATCGCTCGCCGGCGCAAGGCCCGGAATGGCCAGAGAGTCCAAGGCCAGCGCGGCCTTGGACGCCGACGCGGCAGAGGAGCGGCCGGGGCTCCTGACGGTGAAGGTGGAGGAAGAGGACGCCCCCGCGCCGTCGGCGGAGGCAGGCGCGCCCGGCAGCCCGGCCCCCGGCCCCGAGCGCTCCCGCCGGCGCTTCCGGGGCTTCCGCTACCCCGAGGCCGAGGGGCCCCGCGAGGCGCTGAGCCGGCTCCGGGAGCTCTGCCGACGCTGGCTGCGGCCCGAGACGCACAGCAAGGAGCAGATCGTGGAGCTGCTGGTGCTGGAGCAGTTCCTGAGCATCCTGCCCGAGGAGCTGCAGGCCTGGGTGCGGGAGCAGCAGCCGGAGAGCGGGGACGAGGTGGTGGTGCTCTTGGAGTATTTGCAGAGGCAGCTGGAGGAGCCAGGGCCGCAGGTAGAGGCAAAGGGCCTAGTATCAGAGCGCCGAGCTCTGTCTCTTCCTGAAGTCTCAAGATCGGAGTGAGGGCCGTTTCTGTAAGATCCAGAAGTTCTCAATCTCTTTTTGTATCATGAACCTCTTTGCTCCTCCGGAGAAGTCCCTGGACCCCTCCTCATACTAGTATTTTTAAGACATGAAGGATTACAAAAGAACTCAATTATATTGAAACGCAGTTAACAGAGCATGAAAGAAATTAGTGATAAGATCATGTATGTGCTTTTTTAACATTAAGGCACTAAATAGTAAGACCTAGGGTCAGGCCCAGTAACTGGCAGTTTCAAAGTGGTGCTGAATGACTTTGACAGTGCTTGCCTGGTTGTGCCTACTTGGGCTTCAATCACTTTGATTTGTTGACTCCATTCATAATTGAAGGAATTGTTAAATTTTGCTTAGACACTAGTAAAAATAAAAATATGTTTCTTATT
>CM052886.1:127978055-128030473 GCA_028534135.1 Potos flavus | reverse complement strand
GAGAGTTGCCTGGAAGAGGTAGGACCCAAAACATTTAGTCTCACCTGCTGGACTGAAGTGGGTTTGCAGTCTGGCTAAGCACCTCCAGCCACACTTTATGATGTGTCCTGGGCACAAGGCTCTGCCTGTAAAGAAGCCTCCATCAGCTGGTCAGATCCATGACACCTTCCACTCCCCACTGTGCCTTGCATATAGGTGCTTATAAACATTTATAAAATATACGAGTGAGGTGACCTCCATAGCTCTGAAAATCTAATGTGGTCTAGATTTCTGAAGCCTTTCTAACTAAGGCCACTTGTGTTTGTGTCTAATTCTCTGAGGTTCTAGATTCTGGGTCAGCCATGTATATTGCCACGTACATAGGATTGTCAGAGTGGGGGGGGCCATATTTCCTGGCCAGCATAGTACCCGTAGAAGAATGCCTTAAAGCAGCTGATCATTCGGACCTGGTGAGACTGCTCCATCCATAGAACTCCATTCTTCAGTCAATGTTAATTATATTTGTTCACATTAATTTTGCTACTTTTTAGGGAGAAACCTTTCATATTCAGGTAAATAAAAAGTTAATTGATCAAGTCAGGTCCAACTGATTATGAATTTTGATATAAATTCTGTGACGTTCAACAGCTTGTTTCTCACCTTTTAGTTATCTTGGGCCTAACAAATTGCCAAGACACCATCTGTATCCCTCTCTCCCAACTTTGAGCCAACTTGAATCACAGCTTATGTTAGCAAAGCTTAAATTTCCTCCAGGTGAGAGGATTCACACCAGATATTTATCACAAGCTTCATTCATGTTTTCAGAACTGCTCTGTTGGTTGGGTTGGGATAGGAAGACAGCGTCAGAGGCAGCCAAAGAGGATGGGAGCCCAAGTATGGGCAATCAGAGAAAACGTATCTGTTCAGAATTACATTGGAATCATACTCCACAATAGCCAAAGTATCAACCTGTGGAGCCACAATAAGACTTTTGTGATATCTCTTGTTTTCATCCAAATCACCTTCTACTGAGTTCTTTAAAGACTGATGTCTTCCCAATATCACCAGCTTCCAGCTTTACCAGGCTGTGCCAAGAATGGATTCCATTTCTTATGGATCTCAGGACCATGCTTTGTTCAGTCACCAGCAGAGTGTTCCCTGTGCTCTCAAGTACCCCTTCTGGGTTCCTACTCTGAAGCACCACAGGCTGACGAGAGACTTTGCAGACTCTGGGGCTTTCCCTCTTCCCACTTTCTTGCAGTCTTTCATTGTCTTCATTTCCCCTCATTGCAGTCTAATTGAAAACTTGAGCTTTCCAAACTTTTACAGGCTTTCTCCACTTAATCTTTTCTAGCCTTTTAAAATTTCCTTAATCTTTTGTTACTTCCACAAAGCTAGCAATTTCCTTTTCTCTATTCCTAAATATTGGCGAATAGCCTTGATCTTAAACATTGTTCATTTTTCTTTGTTATTTTTTTTTATGTCATGGGGACAAATGTATGTGAAAGCTTTTTATAAACCTGAAGGCATTATACACATGTAACTTACTGGGATGAATGGACCGCTGTGCTTCCTTCACTCTTTCTGCTCCTTCCCAGCCTTAAAGTCTCCTCTGTAGAGGAGGAAATATTGTAGAAAAATACTTCCAAGTGCCTATTATGTCTGATAATGAAAGATAAAGCATATACACACATACATACTTGGGCTTAGGGTTTCAGTATACTAAAGTTGGTAACACATGCACATAAATTCGACAGTGGCATGAGAAATGCCTTGGGAGTGGTGAGCTGAAAGGTATAGAATCTCAGGAAAAGGTTATTTCTGGGTGTGAGCTGTTAGCACATGGACAAGGTTATGTGTGAAAGAGCTGGGATTACTAAAGGAGTTTGTCAGATTTAGTAACCAAGGCAAGTTTGAAATAGGTATATAGTAGGGGTCTCCAGTGCCAGACCAAGGAGTTTAAATTTTAGTAAGTACCAGGGAGCCACTGACATGATCAAAATATTATCTATCTGGCAGTATTGTGTAATTTCAACTTAAAAAGTTACTTTGCTGGTCGCCTTGGACTCCTTGCTTTTGTATAAAGCAAATGAATGTTTATAAAATAAATTATAAAATGGCTTCGACCTAGCCTATTTAATAAGGCAGCCAAAAAAATTATTTCTGGATGAAATTAAATCAAATAAGCTGCTTAGTTAAGATATGACCAGTATTTAAAGTAGAATAAATTGCCACTTTTTGTGCTGTTTAAAATTGTTTTTATGCGGGCGCCTGGGTGGCTCAGTTGGTTAAGCGACTGCCTTCGGCTCAGGTCATGATCCCAGAGTCCCGGGATCGAGTCCCGCATCGGGCTCCCAGCTCCGCAGGGAGTCTGCTTCTCTCTCTGACCTCTCTTCTCATGTGCTCTCTCACTCTCTCTCTCTCAAATAAATAAATAAATAAATCTTTTTAAATAAATAAATAATAATAAAATTGTTTTTATGAATTTCAATGTTGATTAGTCAGGCATTCTACTTCATTTCTCCAACTGCTGCAAAGCAGATATCCTCCATTTTATTTTTTCCTCCCTTTGCATGAGTAAGGAGCTAGTTATAACATTTTTTTCTACTTGGGTAGAATGAATAGTTATTAGGAAAGGAGATTTTGATAAATAGCCCTCCTAGATGTGTTTTTAATTTTGGTGAAATATAGAACCCTATGAAACACTTTGTTTTCTCCTTTAGCAGGAAAAAAAAAGGGGGGGGACAGATTACCCAAAGGGTTGTGAGGACCTCTTATACAAACAAGTGCTGGGAGGTTCTAGTTCAAAGTGGCACCATAGGAGACCCTGAACTTGCCTCCTCCCACAGACATATTGAGTCAAGCTACAATGGAACAATTTCCTCTTAAAAAACAAAGGTTGGCTGAGTGACAGCTACATACCTAGCAAACAAGAAGAAAACCACATCGGAGCATGTAAAAGAGTTGGAGCACTATTTCCCAGTAAAGCCCACCCTTGGCACAGTGACCCACAACTGGGAAGGAACTCAAAACCTGGAGCTTCTCCCTGAGGAGCAACGCATTCAAACCCACATCAGGTAGACCAACTTTTAAACAAACTTGAGAGACAGCTCCCCAAAACATACGCCTGAAAGCCAACAGGGGCCTGTGTCCCAAGACCCACAAGACTCGAGTGATCTGAGAAACTGCTCTTATAGGGCTCAGAGGCAGCTGACAGCACTTAGATTGAAGATGAAGGAGGCTGACCTGCTTCTATTAAAAAAGTGGCCTGAGGAGTAAGCATCTAACTGAATATAAATGTAGGAGCCTGCTGGAACATTCCACAGAGGAAACTGGCAGGTGCCATCTTTGTAGTCTCCCTTTACCATGCTCCAGAGCAGCAGTATAATTCACAAACGAGCTTTTACATACCTCCGGTGTTTCCATTTTTGTGGCTGCCACCTAGGGGATGCCTCTGGATCATCTGGCTCTGGAGGCCAAGAGAGCTTACATTCCTGGTCTCATGGGACTGTAATATTTGATGTCGCCCCCAAAAGAAGCTCACGCCCAGTCTGGTGCCCCAATTTCTGTGACTGCAAGAGAAGAAAGGAACAGAGAGGAACTACAAAACCAGCCAGAAAACAATTTCAATAAGCACTTACCTATCAGTAATTACCATAAATGTAAATTGGCCAAATTCTGCAATGGAAAGGCATTGAGTGGCTAAATGGATAAAAAGACAAGACCTACCTATATGCTACCTACAAAAGAGTCACTATAGCTGTGAGGACACAGAAGACTAAAAGTTAAGGGATGGAAAAAGATATTCCATGCAAATGGAAATCAAAAGAAAGCTGGAGTAGCTATACTTATATCAGATGAAATAGACTTTAAAACAAAGACTAATAAGAGATAAAGGAGAGCATGACATAATGATAAAGGGGTCAATCCAACAAGAAAATATAACATTTGTAATTATTTATGCTCCCAATTTAGGAGCACCTAAGTATATAAAGCAAATATTAAACAGGAATAAAGGGAGAAATAACTCCAGAAACCAATATTGCACTATATATTAACTAACCAAAATTTAAATAAATTTTTAAAAAAGGAATAAAAGGAGAAGTAGACAGCAATGCAACAACAGTAGAGCCTTCCATTGATAGACAGATTATCCAGACAGAAAATAAGGAAACATTGGCCTTACATAATATATTAGACAGATAGACTTAACAGATATTTACAGAACATTCCAGCCTAAGGCAAGAGAATACACATTCTCAGGAGCACATGGAACATTTTCCAAGATACGTCATATGTTATGCTACAAAACAAGTCTTTTTTATAATTAAAATTCAATTAGCCATTATATAGTACATCTTTAGTTTTTGATATAATGTTCAATGATTCATTACTTGTGTATAACACCCAGTGCTCATCATGTCACATCACAAAACAAGTCTTAATAAATCCAAAATTATTGAATCATGTGACTTCCAACCACACTAGTATGAATTAATTACACAAAGAAAACTTAAAAATTCACAAATATGTGGAGATTAAACAACATGCTACTGAACAACTAATAGGTCAAAGGAGATATCAAAAATATCTTGAGACAAATGAAAGTGGAAATGTAATATACTATATGGGATGCAGCAAAAGCAGTTCTAAGAAGTTCATAGTGATAAATGCCTATCTCGAAAAACAAGAAGTCTCAGAGCACCCAGGTGGCTCAGTGGGTTAAAGCCTCTGCCTTCAACTCAGGTCCTGGGATTGAGCCCCACATTGGGCTCTCTGCTTAGCAGGGAGCCTGCTTCCCCCCCCCCCCCCCGCCTGCCTCTCTTGTCTACTTGTGATCTCTCTCTCTGTCAAATAAATAAAATCTTAAAAAAAAAAAGTCTCAATCTAAGTTTACACATTAAGAAACTAGAAAAAGAAGAATAAATGAAGCCCAAAGTTAGCAGAAGGCAGAAAATAATATAGATTATAGCAGAAAGAAATGAAACAGAGACTAAAAAGACAGTAGAAAAGATTAATGAAACTAAAAGCTGGCTCTTTGGAAAGATAAAATTAACAAACCTTTAGCTAGACTCACCAAGAAAAAAAACAAGAGGACTTGAATAAAAATGAGAAAGGAAAGAGATGTTACAACTGATACCATAAAAATACAAGGGATCATAAGAGACTACTATGAACAATTATAGGCCAATAGCTTGGACAACGTAGAAGATAGGGGTAAATTCCTAGAAACATACAACCTACCAAGACTGAATCATGATGAAATAGAAAATTTGAACAAAACAGTTAACTAGTAAGGAGACTGAATCAGTAATCAAAAATGTCCCAACAACAACAAAAAAGTCCAAAACCAGACAGCTTCACTGGTGAATTCTACCAAATATTCAAAGAATAATGATCTTTCTCAAATTTGTATAAAAAAGAGAAAAGGAAGGAATTTCACACTCCTTTTATGAGGCCAGCATTACCCTGCTATCAAAACCAGACAAGGATGACACAAGAAAAGAAAATTACAGGCCAACAGCCCTACTGAATGTAGATGCAAAAATTCTCAAAATATTAGCTAAACCACATTCAACAATACATTAAAAGAATCACACACATGATCAAGTGGCATTTATTCCAGGGTTGTAAGGATGGTTCGACTTCTGCAAATCAGTCAATGTGATACAACACCATATTAACGAAATGAATGAAAAAGATTGTATGATCATTTCAATAGATGGAGAAAAAGCATTTGACAAAATTTAACATCATTTATGATAAAAACTCTCAACAAGGGGGGTATAGAGGGAAGGGAATATAACATAATGAAGGCCATATATGACAAGCCCACAGCTAACATCATACTCAAAAGTGAAAAGCTGAAAACTTTCCCTCTAAGATCAGGAACAAGATGGCTGCCCACTCACCACTTTTATTCACCATAGTATTGAAAGTCCTAGCCAGAGCAATTAGGCAAGAAAAAGAAATAAAAAGGTATCCAAAGTGGAAAGGAAGAAGTAAAATTGTCATTATTTGCAGATGACATGATATCATACATAGAAAATATGGGATGCCTGGGTGGCTCAATCAGTTAAGCATCTGCCTTTGACTCAGGTCATGATCCCCGGGTCCTGGGACTGAGTCCTGCATTGGGCTCCTTGCTTAGCAGGGAGCCTGCTTCTCCCTCTGCCTGCCGCTCCCCCTGCTTGTGCTCTCTCTCTGACAAATAAAATCTTTTGAAAAGAAAATGCTAGACACACAGTTCGAACCACTAAATGAATTCAGTAAAGTTATAGGATACAAAATCAATATAAAGAATTTGTTGTTTCTGGGGTGCCTGGGTGGCTCAGTGGGTTAAAGCCTCTGCCTTCAGCTCAAGTCATGATCTCAGGGTCGTTGGATCAAGCCCCGCATCAGGGTCTCTGCTCAGCAGGGAGCCTGCTTCCCCCTCTCTCTGCCTGCCTTCTCTGCTTACTCGCTGCCTCTCTCTCTATCAAATAATAAAATCTTTAAAAAAAAATTGTTGTTTCTATACACTAATAATGAATTATCAAAGAAATTAAAAAAATAATCCCATTTATAATTACACTAAGGAGGCAAAAGATCTATATATTGAAAACTATAAGACATTAATGAAAGAAATGGAAGACAAATAAATGGAAAGATATACAATGTTCACGAACTGGAAGGATTAATATTGTTAAAATGTCCATACTACCTGAAGCAATCTACAAATTCAATGAAATCTCTATTAAAATTCCAATGATTTAGGAAGCTTTTGCCTTGGGTGGGAAATGGAATCATGGATTCAGCATGCCGTGGTGGCACATTCACCCTTTGCTCTTTCCCTCTGGATCAGCACCAACTGTTTCTCCTTTCAAATACAGGATTTTTTTCATCTGAAAGAATTCTCCTTATTTAAATAAAAAAAATTAATTCCAATGGCATTTTTAACAGAAATAGAACAAACAATTTTAAAACTTGTATGGAACCATAAAAGACCCTGAATAGCCAGAGCAATCTTGAAAAAGAAAAAAATTGGAGTCATCATGTTCCCTGATTTCGAACTATATTATAAAGTTATAGTAATTAAGAGTATGGCATTGGCATAACAACAGACACATAGATCAATGAAACAAAATAGCCCAGAAATAAGCCCACCCATATATGGTCAATTAATTTATGACAAAGGAGCCAAAAATATACAATGGGAAAAGGACAGTCTCTTAGATAAATGGTGTTGGGAAAATTGGACAGTCACATGCAAAATAATGAATCTGGACCACTATCTTATACCATATACAAAAACCAACTCAAAATGGATTAGACTTGAATGTAGGACCTGAAACATAAAATGCCTAAAAGAAAACACAGAAAATAAGCTCTTTGATGTAGGTCGTGGCAGTGGTTTTTTAAATCTGACACCAAAAACAGAAGCAATAGCAACAAACGCAAAAGTAAATGTGTGGGTCTGCATCAAACTAAAAAGCTTCTGCACAGCAAAGGAAACCATCAACAAAATGAAAAGGCAACCTATGGAATGGGAAAAGATATTTGCAAATCACATTATCTGATAAATGTCTAATACCCAAAATACATAAAGAATTCATACTACTCAATAGCAAAACAAAACAAACAATCCAACTACTAAAAAATGGGCAAAAGATCCAAATAGGCGTTTTTCCAAAGACCACCTACAGATGGTCAACAGACACATGAAAAGATGCTCTACATTATTAATCATCAGGGAAATGCAAATCAAAACCATAATGAGATATCCCCTCATACCTGTTAGAATGGCTATTATCAAAAAAGACACAAGAAATAACAAATGTTGGCAAGGATATGGAGAAAAGGGATCCTTATGCACTGTTTGTGGGAATGTAAATTTGGTGCAGCCATGGAAACACTATGGAGGTTCCTCAAAAAATTAAAAATTGAACTACCCTATGATCCAGCAATTCCACTTCTATTTATCAAAACAACCACCACCAAAAAAATGACAAACAAAAACCAAAAAAGTCACTACTCAAAAAGATGTATGCACTTCACATTCACTGCAGCATTATTTACAATAGCCAAGATATGGAAACGACCTAAGTGTTCACTGATGGATAAGTGGGTAAAGAAACTGTGGTATATATTCACAATGGGATATGATATGACAGTGGTTTAGAATGGCTATCTCCTCAAGCCTTCTTTGTTTAGGAACCTGTCTTTGTTGGTATCACATCCAGCAGTTAGGCATCATTAATTGATGGCTGATTGCTCTACTGTTTTCAACAATACCTTGTGCCATAAAATATTCAAGTATGATATAATTAAATTTAAACCCCTTTGTAAGGATAGTTTTGGGGGCTAATATGTATAAGGTTTCTTTCTGATCCCAGGAGGACTCTTCTTACTTGTCTTTTTCCCTGGTTCTCCTTGGTAAACTAGCCAGGCTAAGATTTACTACTTAGCTTTCATGGAGTTACTAACTTCCTTTAAATTGCCTACACTGTTTTAGAGAATACCTTTAGGCTTGACCTTTCCCATAATCTGTTCCAGGTATAGTCAGTTCCATTGGGGAGAGCCTCAAAGCACTCTGCTCTTAGACCCACCCCTTCACTGGGGCAAAATATGAGTCATTGCTCCAAAGCTGAGGACAGGGACAGTGACCCACTTCTCTCAGGGACACTGCTGCATTATGATTAGGATGCTGGGCTGGGCAGTAGCCTCTAGTCTTCCCAGCACAGAACCTCTGCCCTATGAGTGAGCTTGTGTGAGGGCTTTCGGGGCTCCCGTTTTTTGAGCCTGCCACGCCTGAAGTGGAGCCTCTGCCCTACAGGCAGGGGCTGGGTGGAGGAAAGAGCTCTTGACTTACTGGTCATTCTTGCCTGGAATTTAGTCTCTGAAAAATAGAGCTTTGGAGGGATTTAAAAAATGCAGGTACCTTGTCCCTCTTGGAGGGTACCTTAGGCTTTGCTTGAGTCTGGGGAACTGGGAGCCCCATCTTAGACATACCCACCCAGACTGGAGCTTCCCTCATGCTGAGTCAGTGTGGATGGGGATAGGACAGGAAGTAGGTCATGGCGCAAGTGCTACAGATTGTGTTCATACCAAAATTTAGTAGATTTTCTTGAACAAATGTTCCTTATTTGCTGTTTGCTCTTAGGACAATTTCCAGAGACTGTAAGTGGCAGTGTTCACGAGTTATGACTGTTTCACTCTGAGTGGGTCCATGGAGCTCCTCACGCTGCCAATTCAGAAGTCATCTTTAAGATTTAATTTGTAATTATTTATTCCTAGCTTAATAATGGGTATTAAATTTTTATCAGTCATAGTCCATCCTTCTTGTGCTATGTGCTATGGACCTTTGGGGCTAGTATTTATGTAAGATTTTTGAATTAATATTTATAAGTAAATTTGATTGTTAGTTTTCTCTAAGCTAAGTTTTGACAGGTCTAAATATTGATGTAATATTTACTTTATAAAAGAACTTGGCTTAAATTTACAGTGATAGTGATGTATGTCAATTACTTCCCCCACGGCCCATGCATGCACTAAGACAAATTAATTAATTAATTAATAACAACAATAATAATAACAGAATGCTTCCCACACCTTGCCACCGCATTGCTAAAGGCTATTTTAAAGCATTTCTACTTTCTATTTTAGGGGCGCCTGGGTGGCTCAGTCGTTGGGCGTCTGCCTTTGGCTTGGGTCATGGTCCCGGGGTCCTGGGATCGAGCCCCACGTCGGGCTCTCTGCTCTGCAGGAGGCCTGCTTCTCCCTCTCTCATTCTCTCTGCTTGTGTTTCCTCTCTCGCTGTGTTTCTCTCTGTCAAATAAATAAAATCTTAAAAAAAATAAATTAATTAAAAAAAATAATTGTGAAAAATACGCTAAGGGCTCTAACAGATAAAGCAGACAGTGTGCAAGAACAGGTGCATTGGCAATGTCAGCAGACTGATGGAAATCTTAGGAAAGAACCAAAAAAGAAGTGCTAGACACGAAAAGCACTGTAACAAAAATGAAAAGTGCCTTAATGGGCTTCTTAGAAAACTGGGCACAGATGAGGAAGGAATCTCTGAACCAGAGGATAAATTCAGCTCACACTCAAGGAAATGGAATTAGACTCTGTGTTTGGAAGGCGGGAGTGTAAGGGAATTTGTAGATAAATGTTAAAACCACAACAAACAGGGGGACCTGGGTGGCTCAGTCAGTAAAGCCGCTGCCTTCGGCTCAGGGCTCAGATCATGATCTCGGGGTCCTGGGATCCAGCCCTGCATCAGGCTCCCTGCTCCACGGGGGTTCTGCTTCTCCCTCTCCCCCTGCTTGTGCTCTTTCTCTCTCTCAAATAAATAAATTTTAAAAATCTTTTTTTTTTTTTTTTTTAGATTTTATTTATTTATTTGACAGAGAGAGAGAGATCACAAGTAGGCAGAGAGGCAGGCAGAGACAGAGGGGGAAGCAGGCTCCCCGCTGAGCAGAGAGCCCAACGTGGGGCTCGATCCCAGGACCCCAAGATCATGACCCGAGCCGAAGGCAGAGGCTTAACCCACTGAGCCACCCAGGTGTCCCAATAAATAAATAAAAGCTTAAAAAAAAAATAACAACCCCGTAGTGACACTTCCATGCCCTAGAACACAGGGCACTGCCACAGATAAACAAAATAATCCGTCTTGAGAATGAGCAATGGCAGAAAATAATGGACCACAGGAGTAAGCATTTATCCTGGAAAAAGTGTAGAAACAAGCAGCAGAGTTGGCTCCCTAAGAGCTTCAGATATATAACGATCTGAAGGAAACGGTAAGATGTATTTAGAACATTTAACTATTTTTTAGACACCTAGAAGCCATAAATGGAAAAATATGATATAAAGTGAGAAGAGCAGACTGATTTGAAAAAAAAATCAAATAAAACATTAGGAAATGAAATACATAGGGATTGAGATAAAAATCTATGTTAAATAAACAACATATTAAATATAGCTCATGGAGGGGTGCCTGGGTGGCTCAGTGGGTTAAAGCCTCTGCCCTCGGCTCAGGTCATGATCTCAGGGTCCTGGGATTGAGCCCCACCTCAGGCCCTCTGCTCAGCGGGGAGCCTGCTTCTCCCTCTCTCTCTGCCTGTCTCTGCCTACTTGTGATCTTTCTCTCTCTCTCTCAAATAAAGAAATGAAAAAAAAAATCTTTAAAAAAAAAAATAAATAAATATAGCTCATGGAGAGTAAGTCGACTGTAAGGCTGATCTGAAGACATAGATCACAGAGAGATGAAGATCAGCAAAACACAATGCGAGTAAGAGACCTGGACGACAGCAGGAGAAAGCCCGATCCTCACAAGTAAGAGGAGAGCCAAGAGAACTTTGAGGGAGAGGTTGAGTGAGAACTGCAGGAATTGATGGAAGACCTAATCTCAAGTTGGAAGAAGCACTTCGAAGTGCTGAAAGAAAAGAACTGTCAGCGCTCTAAGCAGACTGAGTTAATGAGGGCTCTCTCATGCAAATACATGGAAACCAACATTCAAGGGAGAGAGTAAATGAAAACAGGTTCACACAAAGCCTAAGGGAACTTGCCATTGCCAAACCATGGAAAGACGTGCTCCAGTGACAACAAAAACGAATCTTCAAGAAAGCCTCAGTGAGTAAAACCAGTGTGTTAAAACACATATGTGAAAATCTAATTAGTCATTGATTATGAAAACCCAGTAATAATAATTATAATGACAAGGTCAACTTCAGGTCAAGTGTAACTAAAATACTAATCAACTGTTGGAGCCAGCTCCTGGGAGGCATTCAAGTTTTGCGCAATATCACGCAGAAAGGCACACAGACAGATTAGTTTCACAATCTCATAAATCGGGTAAAAAGAAAGACTAAAAATGTATAATTTTCAAACATGTAAATGGAGGAAAGAGAAGAAAATACAAATTAACCAACATAAAACAGGAACAGAGAAAAAATTAAAGAAAGACCATGGAAAACAGAAAAGACAAAACTGGGTGGTAGCAATAAAATGATAATCATAATCAACACAATTGGATTAAATTGATGAATTAAAAAACAAGATCGAACATAAGAAATTTTATAAAGAGTTGGGGCACCTATGTGGTTCTGTCCTTAAGCACATCTGCCTTCAGCTCAGGTCATTATCCCAGGGTCCTGGGATCGAGCCACGCATCAGGCTCCCTGCCCCTGCTCAGCGGGGAGACTGCTTCTCCCTCTCCCATTCCCCCTGTTCGAGTTCCCTCTCTAGCTGTGTCTCTCTCTGACAAATAATAAATAAAAAAATTTTTAAAAACTTTTTATAAAGTTATTAAAATCAATTAAAAATTCTAGTTCTTAGGAATGTAAATCTATGCAATAAAAGTATGTAAGTGGAAAGCAAGAAATCATAAAATCAGGATTCAAGATAATGTCCTTTAACTGGGAAATCTAGGTGACAAAGATGAGGGGTGCTGAGTGATTGGCCATATAGGTGTTCTTCAAAATCTTTTGTTTGTGTTAATAATGACACATTAATGAGTGCTAGGTACTAAATTAACTACCTAAGTTACCAAACTAATAATCAAAAGCGTGGCATTCATGGACCAATGATGACGGTGTGTCATGAATCATACCAAGGATTATAATTAATCCAATCTGTACACAAGCTATCCAAAGGAAATAATTTTTTAAAAAGTAAAGGATGGGAAAGACACACAAGGCTAATATTCTCTAAATCAGTCATGATAAAGAATTCTTGCAAATGAGGAGGGAATATTCTTAAGGTTATGAGGATAATTATCAGAAACACAGAAAATGTGATTTTTTTTGCCAAATCATTAGATACATCCATTCAAAATTAGGAATAAGATAAGGACGACTATTAGTATGACTTCTGCTCCACACTGTGCTGGAGAGACTGGCTCGTGCATCACAATTAGAGAAAATAGCAAAGGAAGAAATAAAACTCCTTATTCACAGTAATGAGATTATATAAACAAACAGGTACGGTTAGTTCTCAGGCAGAGCTGAAGAAACTGAGATGTGCTGAGAGCAGCCACAGGAGGGCGGTGGGGCCGTGTTACGGACTGAGTATTTGTGTGTTCCCCCTCTTACACACATACGTTAAAATTAACCCCACAATGTGATGGTATTTGGACATGGGGCCACTGGGAGGTAATTAGGGTCAGACGAGGTCGTAAGGGTGGGATTAGTGCCCTTTTAAGAAGCTTGCTCTCTGTCTTTGTCTCTTTCTGCCTCTGTCTACGTGCCTCAGTCTGTCTGTCTCTCCCTCCCTCCCCCAGGCACACAAAAGAGAAGTGATGTGAGCACAAAGGAAGGTGCAGTCACCTAAGCCTGAGGTGGTGCCCTGATGCCGAGCCCCCCGTCTCCAGGGCTGCCATGTGAGCCGGCCACCGGCCCTGCGCCAGCCTGCGAGGCCCCGGGGGGTTCAGTGTGTCTGTGTGGGGGGGGAGACGTTGGGAGGGGAGAACTCCTACACCGATTTAGAAGAGAGACTGCTGCAGAGCAAATTTATGTTACATATGAGCTAAGTGCTCAGTTCAGGGAACACAGGGAATTCCACTCAGGACACGTCTTCACTTTTTAATGTTAACTTACTTTTTTCTCTCTGCCCCTGGATCCAAATATTAACTTATTTCTAAAGCCCACATGACAGCAGTCCGTAATATACTTTTTTTTTTTTTAATGGAGGTAAAAGATAAAGTCCCACAAGCATTTTAACTTAGGAGGTCTCTCAGTGTTGCCCAACCCTTCTTTTGCCTTGTTATAGATCAAATTCAAATTTAGTAATAATGTCAACTCTTCGAGCACAGTGAGAGCTGCCCGTGGTCCTGCATCCTGCCCGGCATCCAGGCACTGCTCCCCTCCCCTGGCCACCGTGACCAATGACCGCTAAAGACTGTAAGCCACCGCTTCTCTGCAGAGTTGGCCTTGGACAAGGGCACCTGCCCGACTCTCCAGGGCCGAATGCTGAGTGAGGACAAACAAGGCTGGCCCCTTGCCTCAAGAGCGAGGAGAGTATTGTTTCAGACACCCTTCCTCCAAACTAGGTAAAAGCTAGACTCTGAGACCATATCTTGCTCAGCCCTCTCCTCCTCCATCTCCTGACCCCCCTACCCCCGCTGCCCTGCAGTTACTCTTCTGCAGTAAATCCTCTGAACCTGAATCACTTCTGGAAGCGGGCTCTGCTTCTTGGAAATCTAATCAGAGTGACTTATAGAAGGCTCCACCCTGCAGAATTCACCGGGAAGGGACTCCATCCCAGGAAACCTGGCTCCTAGTCCTCAATGTCCCCACTGTACCGCATGGTTTGGAGACACAAGGGATGAGGACAGGCCACTTTCAGAGTTGCACTTTTGAATCTGAACTCAATCAAGGCAGGGGACCCCGAATGTAATCAGCAACTGCCAATATTCAGGCCATTTCTGTATTTCATGCTTAACATTTCTATCAGATGATCCCAGAGCCTATCTTCAAGCCTACTATGATGCGGAAATTCATCTTGGGCTTCTCACAGCGGGTAAAACTTCCCCCCCACAGCGAGGGAAATGGATGCCCTGCTTCAAGATGGCTTGTGTGGAATTTGTAGGTAATGCTGTGTATTTGGTAATTTATCTCTGTGATGGGAAACTGTTCGTAACACCTTTGACTTAAAATCCAACTTCCTGGGCCACCCACTCAGTAGATAAAGAAAAAGGAGAGGGAGGCTTGGATCAAGAAGGTGTGTCCGGCAACCTGGGTGGCTTCGTCGGTTAAGCAGCTGCCTTCGGCTCAGGTCAAATAAAAATTTTAAAAATAAATAAATAATAATACAAGCACCTCATGTGGCTGGTGACTCCCCGGGCGGTCTTGGACTGAGGACACAGACAGCCTGCAAAGCGGGGACGTGAGGGACAACCACGAGGTGGCTGTCAGGTGACCGAGTTCCGCGGACACAGCCTGCCGATCCCAGGGAAGCCGGACAGCACCGTAAAGACCGGGGGAGTGAGGCCCGAAGACGGGGCTTTAACTGAAAACACGGGGGGACGGGGGACAGAAAGAGCACATGAAAACTCTATCGTTTCTATGAGCTTACATGATTCCGAAACAGAAGCCCGGGTTCCACACCCCGAGTCTGCACGTCCTCCTCGCGGGTAAGACGGACAAAAATGGCGCCACTTCCGGGCGGGCTGTGCTTCCGGAAACGGAAGAGCCGGCGACCAGCGCGGGTCCGGCCCAGGAAGCTGCGAGGGGGTGGGGGGCTGGCCGCGGAGGTGCCGGCCACGGGGACGCCGCAGACCCGTCTACTGTGACCCGTCAGCAGAGCTCTATGCGCTCGTGAGGAGCTCAACACAGTCACAGGCGCTCAGGCCCGGGGCCCCCGCAGCGCTGGGGGAGGTGCGGCGGCTGCCTCACAGCCAGGACCTACGAGGGACGGGGGCAGGCGACCCGGGAAGGGGGGAAGGGACCCAAGGGAAAGCAGCAGCGTCCGACTCCGGCACCTTCCTCTTCGGGTGTGCGCAGACGGCAGGTCACACTTGTTCCAAAGCTTAGTGGGGACGTGAACTTGGCCAGTGATCCGGGAACGATTAGACCTGCGCGGCGGCCGCCGCGTGGGTCTTCTGATGGCGGCTGAGGTTGCAGTGGCGGTTGAAGCTCTTCCCACACTGGGAGCACCGGTGAGGCCGCTCGCCCGTGTGGCTCCTCTGGTGCTCGATGAGGAACGAACGCCGACTGTAGCTCTTCCCGCACTGGCCGCACTGATGGGGCCTCTCTGCGCGGTGGGTCCTCTGATGCTGGATCAGACCCGCGCTCTGACTGAAGGCCTTCCCGCACTCCGCACAGCGGTACCGCTTCTGTACCGTGTGGATCCCTCGGTGATTGAAAAGACCCGAGCTCCGACTGAAGGTCTTCCCACACTCATTACACTCATACGGTCTTTCTCCAGTGTGGATTCTCTGATGGCGAGCAAGGCCGGAGCTCTGGGCGAAGCTCTTCCCACACGCATCACACTTGTGCTGTCCCTCCCCTCGGGGGCCGCCCCAGCGCCCCGCTGCCCAACCCGCACAGTCACGGAGTTCTCCATGTCGGGGATCCTGGGGGGATTCCTCCCAGGTCTGTCCGCAAAATATCTCCCCATGGGACTCCACTATCTTAGGACAGGCTTTTCTCAGCGCCAGCTCTCTGTCCTCAGCCTCGGTCATTCCATCTGAAACAGAAAAGACCAGGCAAATGTCACTTGTTTCCTGAGTCTATGGAAGGGTCGCTGTGTGCACAAAAGGGCAGGATGCCCTAACCTGATGTGACCCCACATCACAGAGCAGAGAGAAAGTTAGAAACAGCAGGGTTGGGGCTCCTGGATGGCTCAGGCCTTCCCCTCCGGTGGTCATCCTGGGGTCCTGGGATCGAGCCCCGCATTGGGCTCTCTGCTTGGCGGGAAGCCTGCTCCTCCCTCTCCCACTCCCCCTGCTTGTGTTCCCTCTCTCGCTGTGTCTCTCTGTCAAATAAATAAATAAAAATCTTAAAAAAAAAAAAAAAAAGGAAACAGCAGGTAACACCTTCCTCCAGGTAACAAGAAGTCTGGCCTCCTCGGCAAAATGCAGCTCAATCCAACCTTCCGTGGCCTGGGCCTGGAGAGAATTCCTTCTATGTCTTCATGGGCAGGGGTGGGTCAAGATCAGGGTGGCTTCTCTTAGTTCTCCCTCAGAACTCCCTCACCAAGGGGTGCCTGGGTGGTTCAGGAGGTGCAGGTCATGATCTCCGGGCCCTGGGACTGAGCCCCACATCAGGCTCTGGGCTCAGCACGGATTCTGCTTGAGATTCTCTCTTTCTGCCCCTACCTCCATTCACATGCTCTCAAAAAAATAGGTAAATAAATCTTAAAAAAAAAAACCAAACTCCCTTCCCCCCTTTTGAGGTGGGGAGCCTCACCGTGACCAAGGGAAGTCACCCATGGACTTCTAAGTATTCAATCCCACCATTCCGGGGGTGTCAGGAGTACTCAACAATTGCGAAATCAGCACCACCCCAGCTGTGTTCCCCGCACGGGGCCTTTACTGGCTCCGCTCAGATGAAGTCTCCCTCCCTCGTTCCTTCAAGTTTTCGCTCAGCTCCCACTTCCTTACTTGTACTTACTACTGCAATCAGTTCGCCACCCACTGAACTCACAGACTCCCTCCCTTCCCCCCCTTCCGCCTCATTCCACAGCTTGCCACCTTCTAACACCCTGCATCACCTCCCCGTTTGTCTCTCCCTTGCCACAATCTAATCTCCGTGACTGCGAGATCTTTCTGTTTTGCTCCTTGAATCATGGGTGGCACAAGGCAGTTTTCAATAAATATCTGTTGAATGAATAAAAGAAAGCATTTAACCAATCCTACTACTATAGTCTCAAACGACGGCCCAGGGACAGGCACCTGCAGCAAACACTCCCGATAGAACTGGCCCCTACTGGATATTGTCCAACCAACCCCATCAGACTTGGGAGTTGAAGGCAAGAATGGAGACAGACAGACCCAAACTGTCTAAACACCAGGGAGCAGCCCTGTGGTATCCTCGGGATGTCTTGGGCTCCACGGGTAGGACTGTTGAGGGAAGCCGTCAAGAAGACATGACCGCCAAGTGACCCATGAGCTGGATCCCGACCACTGGAAGCCCTCACCCCCTCTTCTGTCCCTGGAATGTGAGCTCCACTTGCCTGCCCCACTCCCAGGAGACACCCCAAGGCCAGTGACAGTGACAGGAGGACGACACCACCTGGACAGTACCCAAGACTGAAGCCAGGTAAGTCCTCTGCATAAACTTTTACGATGGGGGTGGAGATCTACTCACGCTGCCGCTACCCAGAAGAGCCTCCCATGTGAGCCTCCTTTGCTTATTAAAACCACCACATGCCCGCTGTCTTCGGTCTCTCCCTGCCCCCCACACAAGGGGGCTGGTTCCAGCTTCCCCCTGGGAAGCTCCCAAGGAGCCTGCGCACCAACAGATTTCCTCCTTGCAAACCAGAGAGCCCAAGGAGATCCTCCTCCGGCCCTCCTCTTTTTACCAAAACATCCAGCCCTTTCTCCCACAACTGACTACTGTCCCTCCCACACCTGAACAGGAGCCTCTGCGGACTCCTCTGTTGTTAGACCGTGTTCTCCTGCTCCTTTTAGCTGGGGGATGACAATAGGTTTGGAAAACAGAAATGCGTCTGCAGAGAAGAAACAGGCCACGAGTGGGATCAGTACTGCCCTTCTGCACAAACTTCACACTTATATTTGAAATGTACAAGAGAACTGTGTAGAATATAAAAACAAAGACATTTCTCACCTTCTATTACCATTTACACAGCCTCCCGTGACTCACAAAGCACCATCACAACCGTTTTCAAACTAACGCACCACAAAACCCCCTGAGGTTATTACCCCACCTCTTGAAAGAAGTGAATAGCAAATAAAAGGTAAACACATAGCTACACAGACTCTGTATGTATTTAGAGAAAGTCTGGAAAATACACAACAATTTGACAAGAGTGGTTACTCCTGGAGAATAAAATTTGGAGAACTTTAATGTTTTACTATGTAAACTGCTATATTATTTGGATTTTTTACCATCAGCAGTTCTAAGAGGAACTCAAACTCAGTGATACAAAGTAACCTTAAATGTTGCTTAGTTAAAAAAAAAGATGAAGAGCTGGAACTGGGATTCCGCCCTTGTGATCTCCAACACTATGTCGCTTTCCAAAACTGGCTTTTCCTGAAGACGCATACCTGCAATGATAGTCCTGTAAGAGAACTCTGATTTGTAGATACCCTCAGGACACTCTCCTGTGGCCACAGGAAATGCTTAATGAATGACCAGATGGAGAGAGGAAGCGATGGACAGACAGGAGGAAGGACTTGCTCAGATGGGCTTCCTGAAAGAAGGGGTTCCTGAAAGAAGGGGTTCCTAGTAGGGTTCTAGATGCAGTTTAGAAGGCAGAAGAAAGGAAAGGATGGCTGGAAAATAAAAAGTACAAGTTCATGGGGAGATGAGGAAGAAACAAAAGAACAGACTGCAAAGATGTTCATGAAGGAGGAAAATGAAACCAAAGGATTTTTTAAAGACATTATTTATTTTATACGTAGAGAGAGAGCACACAAGTGTGGGAAGGGGCAGAGGGAGAGGGAGAGAAAATCTCCAGCAGACTCCCCACGGAGTATGGAGCCCTGAGATCATGACCTGAGTGGAAATCAAGAATCGGATGCTTAATGGACTGAGCCACCCAGGGGACCAGAAACCAAAGGACTTTCGATCGGATGAGTTCACAGGAGCCAGAGGAAGGTCTGCAGAGCAACAGAAGTCACTCAAAAATATCTTTTTAATTTACGTCAAGAGATGTGTTCCAAATGGCAGAAATCCAGGAAACTGTACGCCTGCCAGGGCAGATGGCATACACGGGCAGGAGGCAGAGCAGCAAGGGAAGCCCGGCTTTGACCCACACGGGAATGGTGGGAAAATGGGAACAGCAGACGCACTGCACACCAAGCGTTAGACGGCTAACCCTCAGTAAGAGGTGACAATGTCTGGAGTGAGAAATCAGGCGGAAGCCAGGCCAGCTGCGGCAGGGACAGCCAGGACAGGAAGGCAGCTGGCTCGGCCCCATGTGCCCAGGACGGCACCCACCACGACGTCCCCTGCCAGGAAGCGGCAAAGGCTGGTTCCACTGGACTCCCGCATCCAGTCTGCCACCTACTGAGCGCGCTCACAGCTTTTGCCTGCAGCTGTCAGCCAGACCAGCAAGGGCAGCCCGAGGGACAGGCTGCCAAGTGCTTTCCGTCAGCTGTCCGCATTCAGTGCCCACAATCACCTTCTGTGGTGCGCACTTGCTCGGCTGAGTTGTGTCGGCTTTCTTCCGCCTGGTCACGTTTTGAAGCCCTGACTGTATTTAGAACTAGGGCCTTTTAGGAAAGTAATTCAGGTAATTAACCCAATCCTAACCCAGTCCTAATCCAACAGGACTGATGTCCTTATAAGGGGAAGAGACACCAGAGCTTTCTCTCTCTCTCCCTCCCTCTCCCCCCCACCCCCGTAGACACGTGCACAGAGAACGGCACCCATGAGAACAAAGAAGGCGGCCTTCAGCAAGCCAGGAAGACAGATCTCACCAATGACCCACCCCGCAGGCACTGTTATCTTGGACATCCAGCCTCCAGAACTGCAAGAAGATAAACGTCTGCCGTGTGAGCCCCTCGTGTGTGCTAGTCTATTACTAGAGCCCGAGCAGAATAAGGCAATGCTATGATCAACCGCACTCTGGAGATGAGGGAACTGAGCAAATGGTTGAGTGACCTGCCCATGTACAAGCAGCTCCAGAGGCAAAGCCAGGATCTGAGCCTGTCTATCGTAGCAATCTCTGAAGCTGCTCCCCACAGTGATTCCTGGAGGCCTCCCCCAGCTGCCGAGTGCCAGGAGACCAGAGAGCCTCCAGGATGGGGCTGGGGGCGGGGAGCCTGAGCGTGGGGCAAGGGGACACAGTGAGTGCACTGCGCACTCGGAAACACAGAGCACTGCTTCACCCGGCAAAGGGACTGCTGATCCCCTGGCTCCCTGGGTCTGGGCTTTTTGTTTTTGCTTGATGGGGGAGGGGGGGGGAGGGATATGTTCAGCACCAGAAAAATCCTGTCCCTCACCTGTGTCTCCAACAGTGTGGGGCGGCTGAGCAGTGTCACAGGCGAGCTGGGGCTCCCCAGGCCGGGACTGGAGGCTCAGTGATGTCTGTGCTCCCAGAGGCACTCTCTCTTCACAGAGGACTTCTTGCCCCCACGTGTGGGCCACCACCTGGAAACAAAGAGATGAGATTTGACTTCTGAAAACTGTGTAAAGAAACGCTTCCTGGAAAGTACCAGGAAGCAGGGTTAGAGTTAGTCAAGGGGATACAAAACAAAGGATTCAAGGGTCACACACATATACTTTTTCCTGGCGAATCTCCCTTCCTACCTCATGTTGTGGTTCATCGAGCTCTCTCTCCAGATCCTCCAGCAAAATCACAGCCTCTTCCCCACTCTCTGGACAGTGCTCCCGCACCCAGGCCTGCAGCTCCTCGGGCAGGATGGCCAGGAACTGCTCCAGCACCAGCAGCTCCACGATCTGCTCCTTTGTGCTCACGTGTGGCCTCAACCACTGGCGGCAGAGCTCCTGGAGTCGGGCGAGGGCCTCCCTGGGTCCAGGGGTCTCCTGGTAGCACAGCTGTCGAAAGCGCCTTCGGAAAATTTCCCTCCCCACGGGATTACTAGGTTTCGGCCTGGACTCCTGCATTCGGAGACTACTTTCCATCTCCGCTTTCACTGTCAGAGGTTCTCCCCAAACCTCAGGAGCTTGCACATCTAGGGGTAAAACCTTCTCTGAGTCTGTATTCATCTTGTCCTTGAAGAGTTGAAAAAGCACCCTCCAGCTGGAGCTACGTTTTAGAAATACCTTTGAATTTCCCTCCTAAGCAGTAAAAATCACCATTTACATAGAAAAATGGCAATAGCTAATGATAGGCACTGATTATACAAGCAACTGTCACAGGTCCCAGGGCTCTTCACTGAAAGTAAAGTCACTTGGGGACCAAAGGTGGGAAGAATGCAAAATATAAGGCCGTAATATGCAAAAAGCATACACTTTTGAGTCACTCAGAACTGAGTTTTATTCTGGCTCTAACATTTACTAATTGTGTGACCTTCGGCCAATTTCTTCTCTTCTTTCAATCTCAGTCTCTCTAAGTGAAGAAACAGCAATGTAGAGCACTCATGGAGAAATTAGGGGCCACACAGTTCACTCAGAGTGGTTAAAAAGCTCATTCGTTACGTAAAAGTGAAATTAGACAAAGAATAGAAAGTGTTCTTGTCTTTGATTAGTGAACTTACTTTCATGAGACTCATGCTTTCAATATCAGACCACAGTTAATGCTCCCGTGACCCTCTGAGGTTTGATAACAACCGCTATTTCAGGAGATAAGAAACGGAGGTCAGGGGAAGTTCGGTAGGTTGCCTAAGGTCAAGTTCTTTGTGAGGACAGTCCCCAGAATCCACAGAGGCCCAGACAGTGCCTGCAGCCCAGGAGGCCTGTAGGTCTGCACAATGTCAGCAAGGGCAGCCCCGAAGCTGAATTCCCGCTGGACCTGCGCTGTGGTGGACACGCAGGGAGTGGGCACCTGGGCACGGGGACAGGACCAGGAGCCCAGGAGCACGCATCTCCAACAGGCTCCCCGTGAGTGCGCGCACGCCAGGGCTCCAGGATCCTGCACCCGAAAGCCAGTCCGCTCACAGCCCCTTAACCCGCTCTCAGAACCAAAAGCTGAGGGACCGAACGTTCTAACTCTGTGCTTAACTTCCTGGCCAGGAGGCTGTCAGACTCCAGGCGTTTCCTGCCCAGTCCGACCTGCGGCCGCTACTCCAGGGGGCGTCCCTCCAGCCCGGGCATCCCGCCAGCCCCGCCATCCTCCCAGACCCTGCCCGCGAGACGTCCCCAAGCCAGGACGGCACGCCCTCGGCGGGCGGAGGCTCCCCTTCCACGGCCCTCGCCCCGCCCCGCCCGTCCGCCCAGCGGTCCCAGCGCCGACTCACCAGAGTAGAACCGGGCCGGGAGGCGGAGAGCCCCGGCGCGGCGTCGGCGGGAGCGCGCCAGCCGGAACAATGCTCCGCAGCGAGGAGGCCGCCGGCCGAGCGGGGCGCTCGGGGCGGGAGCACTTCCGGGCCGCTCTAGGATCCCGCGTCTCGTCTCCCGCCTCCCGCCGCGGAGCACGTGGGTGGAATTTCGCGAGCGGGCGCTCGGGGTACACGTTTTAAACGGAAGAAACGCTTGCAGCCTAGGCCATTAACTTGAAAACGCCTATTTTTTTTAAACACTTTTTTTTAAAGACTACATTATGGGGCGCCTGGGTGGCTCAGTGGTTTAAAGCCTCTGCCTTTGGCTCAGGTCATGATCTCGGGGTTCTGGGATCGAGCCCCGCCGGGCTCTCTGCTCAGCAGGGAGCCTGCTTCCCGCTCTCTCTCTGCCTGCCTGTCCACCTACTGGTGATCTCTCTTCTCTCTGTCAAATAAATAAATAAAATCTTTTTAAAATTACAAAAAAATAAAATACTACATTACCTGTGATTTTTTTTTAAAAATCGCAAGTAATGCCAAAATTAATAAAGCAAAAGATGAAATCCCATCCTGTCCCTCCTTCGTCCCACTTCCCTGGGGTGGCCACTGTCACGGTTAGCTGGGATTGGCGCGTATAAATCCCATCTCTCTCTCACATACTGCTAGATAGACAGGCATGAAGCTATTTTACATTTAGCTTTTTCTCCACTTATTTTAACGTTTTCACTTCACGTACCTTAGACATCTTTATTGCTCATGTAGGTCTAACTCCTTTGGTAGCTGCATAATAGTACATCAGGCACATGTACTGCCATTTATTTATCCAGGCCCTAGGTATTGGTAGGCTTTCCTCCTTCCTTCCCTCCCTCCCTTCCCTCCTCCCTTCCTTCCATCCATCTGCTTTCCTTCTTTGTTCCGTTCCTCCTTTCCTTCCTTCCTCCATTTTTTGCTACAGAAGTCTCTTGCATTTTAAGCAGGACTACAAAATCAGTCCCAAATCAACTAATTAGCCTTTTTGGTACAAAAGAGCATAACTATTAGTACTGTTAGTCATCCATCAGTTTTATCATACCAACTAGAATGATGTTTTGCATAAACTATGTTTTGTTTTTGACAGAACCTCATCATTTCATCACAGCAGTAGGCAAATATCTTGCACGTTAATGTTAATTCCTTGATCCAGCGTTTTAACTCCAAAACCATAGCTTTGTAAATTTCTGTGGTTGTTTTCCTCAAACTAGCCACCTGAGGGCATTAAATAAGGTCAAGTTTCATCCTTTAACTTCTTCTAAATATCCAATAACTGTATAATCATTAAGAGTACCAGCATGAAGAAAATATGCTCAAAATCCTGATCACTTTCTTCAACACACTCCCAAAGCCCCCAGGACAAACTTTCCCAACAAACTATATAATGACCGTAAATTTTCAGCTTTTCTTTAACTGGAATACCATTCAAATATTTTATTCTCTTGCATTCTGGATGCCCACCTGTGACAAACTGTTTCTGTTTGCACGAAACTCTCAAATGAGTCACTGACAGTTGATTAGGCTAACTGGATCGTGTGTGCTCATTAAGTAGGTCAACTATCGCACTCAGGCCGCTTCCACCCTAGGGCCACTATGATGCACCATGAACTGAGTTCATAACAAATCCACAATGAGTACCCAAGCTTATTTTTGGACCAGGCCTGGGAAGGGGGCACATCCTATGACAAACTATTAGAGCTCCCTCTTCAGGCTGACTTGATAACAACCCACAAACAGAACCCTTAAAGCAGTCCTCCAAGGAGCATATGTTCCAAGCCTTCTCTGTATCAGTCACTATTCCGTATATTAGACACACAAAAGCAAACAAGGTAAATATGGTCGCTTAGCAAATTACAAGTTCACATGGCCCACAGACACTTCTTCTATTTTTCTCTTCCCAAAGGGGTGGAGAAATGATTTACCTAACCACAGATATTTGCAGCATTTCCCAGATCTACGAACACGATAAAAGTGAGTGTGGTAGAAATGGTATACTTGTTGCATCAGAGGAATCAATGTCAAAATCATTCGTAGAAAAAACTATTTTAATTAGCATCATGAATTCCAAACTAAAAATAAATGTAATAAATGCTTCAATCACCAAAGGTTGTGAATAGTTATAAAGACTTCTCCCCATTCTCTACCTTTACTACAGAAAATGAAAGCTGTGCCAAAGAGTTAAATACCCATGGAGATCTGTCATAGATATGTATCAGTTCAACTTTGCCCATGAAGTGACCTGACAAAGTCTCTAATAACACTTGTCTTCAATTCCATAAAATAATGCTAAAGTGATTGATGCAATTGGGTTTTGTTTTCTTTTTTTAGTAATCTCTACACCCATTGTGGGACTTGAACTCACGACCCTTAGATCAAGAGTCAAATGCTCTTCCAACTGAGCCAGCCAGGTGCCCCAATTGGGTTTTTTCTTAATGGTGATGCTTTATGTTGAAAAAATTCTGTACCTTTACCACATTATTTCGCAATTGAGGTTTATATTTGTTTTGTATCCTCTGATGTCTGGTAAGAGAGGAGTTCATTGAAAGGCTTTCCCACACCTGTCCCAGGCATAAGGCTCCTCTCTAATGCAGACCGATGTTTGGTAAGATCTGAACTTTGACTGAAGGCTTTTCCGTATCACTTACACTCACAGAACTTTTCTCTGTATGGAATCTTGATACACTTTAAGAATTGAGCTAATGCTGAAAGTGTCCCCAGAGCAGTCACACATACAGGGTTTTACTCCAATGTAAAACCTGTATTTTACCAATACAGAAGACTGATTTTAGTGAAGGCCTTCCCACATTTCTGTATTTATGGGTTTTCTGGTAACAAGTACTTTCCAAATGAAGACCTCCCTACTTGCTCCTGTCCAAAGTGAATTTATGTTCAATGAGACTTGAGCTCACATGGAGTGTTTACAACATTTAAGAGCTCTCCAGCAGTTCTCTGATATCTGACCAGACCAGTCCAGAACCTGAAGGCTTTGCCACATTCTTGACTCTGGTGGGACTCTTCTTCAGGATGGCTTCTGTGCCGTGTAATGTAATGGCACGTGGGTTTACACTGAAGGCCTTTCCGGATTGAGAATACTCACAGGGTTTCCTCAAGCCCGGGCATGCTGGTGCTTATTCAGGACTGCCGGTCATCCAGGGTTTGCTTTATTAGCGAGAGATGTTTCTAGATCATTCATTTTAGACTGAGCAGCTGCTTCTTTTATTAGTTTACTACGAGTTGAAATTGTGCACAAGGTGAAGGGAGAATTTCCCGCTCCCAGAGCAGTGACAGAAGTGAACTTCAGGGCAAATTCTCCCGAGTGCCTTAGGTCTCTTTATCAGAGAGATACTCTGCTTGGCTTGAAGCAACGTAAGCTGTGATTCCTCAAGGGGCTCCTCCCTCACTTGGTGGTGGACTTGTGCAAAACTCTGCTTTGAAATGGACACCTTGTTTAGGGCCAGGAGTCACCATTGAAAGAACAGGTTGATCGGGAACTTAGCATCTTTTTCCCTAGAGGCAGAAAGAAGTCAAATGTAACAAATGAGAGCAGCCTACAGAGAGAAATCACCTAAAACATGGCTTTTTCTATGTGGAAGTTCTAAGTAAGTATATATACTTGCTTTTTCATTAATTTCTGCTCTTTAGTATTTTCTTCTTTTTCCTTTCTTTCTGTTATTTTCCTGTGTGTGTGTGTGTTTTATTTTTTATTTTTTAAAGTGATCTCTACACCCAAGATGGGGCTCGAACTCATGACCCCAAGATCAAGGGTCACATGCTCCTCTGAGCCAACCAGGAGCCCCTTTTCCTGTGTTTTAAAAGTTCTCAAAAATGGACGTTTAGAGCATTTTCTTCAGCTTTTCTTCTTTTCTACATATAGCATCTGCATTTTTAAATGAAATAATTAACCTAAGGAGCTTGAAAAAGTACCTGTCACAGACTAGGTCTCAAGAAATGGAAGCTACTACTATTAGTATATCACTTATGTAAAGCAGGAGAAGTAAAATAGGAGGAAGGCACTGGGAAGGAGACGTATTTACACAAGATCTCCTGTGAACATAACATATGCAGCAGATTAAAGAGGCCATCACATCTACAAAGCATTTTACTCTCTCTGGAGAGATTATAAAAATCTCAAAGCTGGAAGGGATATTAGAGTATACTTCGCCTGTCTCCTTTATTTTTAAGGATGTAGAAACTGAGGCCCAGCTAGGTGGTGTGAGTCTAGTCTAATAGAGTTACCTGGAGATTAAAAACAGGTTGAGACCAAGGGCTCTTGGATCTCACCTTTAAAGTTTTTACCGGTGTATTACACCGGCTTTTAGAGCCCACTGTGGTACATGAACAACCTTCATATTAAAACTCTCATATTACAGTTAGCTGTGAAGAGAACAGATTGTCAGGTTAGACTTCTGGTTTCAATTCCTGGCTTGATCATTTCCTAGCTAAATGACCAAGTTTTTTAATGTCTCTGTTCCTCAATTTCTTCAGCTGTAAAATGGGAGTACAGTAGTATGTATCTCATATCATTATTTTTTATTGAGAAAAAAATACATATAAGGCACTCAGAAAAAGCCCTGGCATAGACGGCATTCCATAAACATTGGCCATCATGGTAGATGTACTATCTCCAGGGTAAATTCCATTATTTCTTCTGAGTTACTCATTGCCACCTTAGTAAGGATTTTTTTCCCCACCACATAGTTAAGAAGCCTGGTCATCTGACCTGCTTTGGCTAATGAACTGCAAGTGGAAACGACACACACTCCTGAGTATATGCTGTAGATGCCGTTGTGTGGCCCTACCATTGTTCTTCCTTTCCTCCTCAAGCCTGGATCCTGGAGTGGAGAGAATGTACTGCGGACCTGCGCTGACCCACAGCTGACACATAACATAAACGAGAACACGTTTTGTACTGTAAGCAACTGAGATTTTGTGCAGTAGCACAGCGGGGCAGGGGAGGGGAGGCGGTGTTGGGTACATAGCACAAATCTAGTACAATCTCACGGTGCTTCAGTGCGCCAGCCGCCGGGTGTCGCAGCGGTCCATTAACACAGGCTAATGGGAAAGTAACGGCTAAGCCTTTCCTCCCTCACCGCCGGGACGCTCAACCAGAGAGAGTGCTGGCGGCTGCAGCGTTCCTTCTCATCCGGGAACACTGCTAGGCGAGGGTTAGGTGACTCAGCACAGGTGTGGGGACTGTCTCATTGCCCAGAGAGCACTAAACAAAAGGGTCCATTTTATGGACCTGGGGGCCAGGAGGAAGAGGGGAAAAGGCCGGGAGCATAAAAGTACTGAGTACTGAGTTAGAGTGGGGAAAAGTGTCTTCAAGTTCCCTCTACCCCAAGAAGGGGTTGGCAGAGTTGCTTGAGCAAGGCCCCCAGGGATAGGCCTCCAGATGGAGGTGCCTGGGCTAGCAGCACCGAGATGCTGAAGAGCACTACTGTCCGGGCAGTCCTGAATCCTTGAGTGCAACTCAGGCTGCGTGCATGAGCTGTGCCTCAAAGCCTAGTGGGGGAGGGCAGCTCTCCCCTAGGAGGGGTAAAGCATTTCGAATTGCTTATAAGCAGGTCTAAAAAATCACACACAGAAATGGAGCTAGACTCCTCAGGTAAGATGATTTGTTCCACTGAATACCTAAACATAATGTAAAGGTACGGTAATTAGGAAAAAGTGGTACTCATGCAGGGAAAGGCAAATAAACCAATGGAGCATAATAGAGAAACAAGAAACAGATCTATGCATATACAGACTATTGAGAGATGACAAATGAGCACTGTACAACAGTGGGGAAAAGACGGTCTTTCCTATAAGTGGTGCGAGATAAACTGGATATTCATATGGGAAAAGAATGAAATTTAACTACCTCATTCATACGTAAAATCAATTTCAGCTGAATCACTATACTGTACACTCGGAACAAATATAACATTGTATATTAACTACAAAGGGATTAAAATTTTTTAAAATCAATTTTAAAAGGATTGTAGATATAAACAGAAAAGCAAAACTGTATGACTTTTTTTTAAAGATTTTATTTATTCGAGAGCAAGAAAGTGAGAGAGAGAGAGCACGAGTAGGGGGGGAGGGGCAGAGGAAGAGAGAGAAGCAGACTCCCTGCTGAGCAGGGAGCCTGATGCAGGACTTGATCCTAGGACCCTGAGATCATGACCTGAGCTGAAGGCAGACGCTTAACAGGCTAAGCCACCCAGGCACCCCAAAACTGTAAGACTTTTAAAGAGCAAATATAGATTATCCTCATGATCTCAAGGCAGAGAAAGAATTCTTCAAACCCTTCTTCAAACCCTTCAAAAGACATACCAAAGAAAAAGATAGGTAAACTGAACTATATTAAATTTAAAAAACTAATGCTCCTCAAAAGGCATCATTATTAAGAAAATTAAAAGGTTGGGGCGCCTGGGTGGCTCAGTGGATTAAAGCCTCTGCCTTCGGCTCGGGCCATGGTCTCAGGGTCCTGGAATCGAGCCCTGCATCGGGCTCCCTGCTCAGCAGGGAGCCTGCTTCCCCCTCTCTCTCTGCCTGCCTCTCTGCCTACTTGTGATCTCTCTCTCTCTGTCGAATAAATAAATAAAATCTTTAAAAAAAAAAAAAGAAAATTAAAAGGCAAGCCATAGAGTTGGAGAGGGTATTTGCATTTTCTGTGAAAGGGACTCATATTAACAATATGTAAATAATTCCTATGACATGTACAGGAATCTAGACATGAAATTTCCATAAAGAACACCAAACAACCAATAGGCACACAGTGAGCTTGTCTACTCTGTCCAAGGGGTGGGACCTCGTCTCTCAAGGCTGGCAGGGGCATAAACCGCACCAACGCGTGGCCTGCATCAGAGTGTGGCCAGGGTATAGCAGAACCCGCAAGAGGACGAGAGGCCCAACGAAGGCTCTCTCCCAACAATGGCACAGAGTTACAGGGTAAAATGCACTTCTCACTACATTTCAACACTATCCCAGAGAGGATGTTTCACATTTTCAAGCACAGATAACAAGGAATCTCATGGTCTGGCCCCTAACTGTCTCCAGTGTGATCGGTGGCTATTTCCCTTACGGTATTCTGTAACAGGGAAAACCTCCCTCATTTCTCCCAGACACATACTTTTTTTTTTTTTTTTAAGATTTTATTTATTTATTTGAGAGAGAGCACATGAGTGGGGGAGGAGCAGAGGGAGAGGGAGAAGCACACGCCCTGCTGAGCAGGGAGCCCGATGCAGGGATTCGATCCCAGGGCCCCAGGATCATGGCTTGAGACAAAGGCAGATGCTCAACCGACTGAGCCACCCAGGCGCCCACATACCTTTCAGCATGTGATTCCCAGTGTACCTTCCTTCGTCCCTTTTCCTGTGGCTGAAGAACTCACACTTCTCCAAGATTTCTTCCTTCTCTGAGACCTCATCAACCCTTCCACAAGTGGTTGTTACACATTCAGTGCCAAGTCCTTTGTACAAACCTAGTGGCTTTATCACTGCAATTACTGTTTTCTATCTGCTCCCTTCTCCCTGTCCCCAAACAGACTTTTAGCCCCGGGATAGTTGGGGGCTTTTTTCATTTATCTTTGTACTCCTAGTGCCTGGCACAAGGCCCAACCCACAAGAGATGATCATTAACACTTTAATTTGAGCTCACAGGAAATAACCATGTTACATGAATCCTGATCTCCTAACACTATATTCTTCAGTAAAACAAATTTTTTTTCTCCAGAATGTCTGCTCCTTCAAAGTCTTCAGAATACTCACCACTTAGTGCTTGGGATTCAGCTGCGCTGGTTTGAGGTGGGATATGGCATCTCTTCAGTGTGGATCCCAGAAGAGTCTGTCTGCAAACCTCCATCCTAGGGACAAACCAAGACAGCTGGGGCCAAAGAGGTAAACACTAAAAACACTGATAACAATACAGAAACAGGGTGGCAGGGAACTCTCTCTAGCGCAGAGCAAGGAACAACCAGTCTCCTTCAACTGTCAAAAGGCGGAAAAAAGCTGGGCAAAGGAATTCACACTTTCAATCCGGCATAGCAAAGGCAATTTCCTAGTGTTTTGCCGAGGCCCTCAATTTCTGCCTCTAAATATGTGCCTTACTCCCCTCGTGTGCCCCATGCCCCAGGTGAGGTCCCGTCTCCTCCATTCGAGCACCATAACCATGACCTTCTCTGGGTTCGGCCCCCAAGTCCCTGCCTACAGTTACGTGGGCAGAGGGGTAAGCACTACCTCAATACCAGAGACTTTGTGATGTGCTTTTCCACATCTCGACGGCACAAGCTGGTATGAAGCTTCACAGAACCCAGTGTGCCTACGGGCTGACTGGCCTGAAATGCTGATGAGAGACCCTGGAAACTGTGCATTCCTGTACAGCAGAGTCATCCTACTCTGAGGAGTGAACACCATTTCACCTTCCCAGAGAATGTTCCCTCCTGCCTGTCCACACCGTGGACCAAAGCAATCTGCAACTTCTAGTAACTTGGTGTTCATCTTCAACTGCAGGTGATTCAGTTTCAAGGATCAAAAGAATTTCAGGCCTGTTACCCAGGAATTAGAAATCACTTTCTACCACTTCTCGAATCTACCATACTTCTGGTTGTTAGGAGGCATCAAACTTCAAGGAGTCACTCCAGTAGACCCCTGAAAGTCATCCTACAACCAATGCCAGCTCAATAAAAGTTCCCAAGTCTGTCCCATCCTCATACCTCTTGAATCAGCAGATGCCACACCCCACTTTGAAAAACACCAAATACAAGGGTTTGGAGCACCTTTTAGAGGCTTTTTGTTTTTGTTTTGGTTGAGGAAGCTCACTCAAGTTTAGGGGGTTTATTGGATGAGTAAGTCAAAATGCCTGGGACGTTGTTGGCGAAGAAAGAATGACCCTGAAGAATTATCTACTGGATTCCTACCTAAAAAGAGGCAGTCTACCCTCTGCTGAGGAAGTTACTAACTCATCTATCTAATTACTCCTGAGAGAAAAGAGGTACATCCAAGGCAAAGAAAGGAAAACCAATCGGTTAGTATTTCCAGAAACAACAAGAAGATGTGGTTCCTGTCTCACCAATCAACACTACCTCCAGTTTCAAAACTTAATAGGCTTCACCCATAATACTGGTAGCAACAATAACAAAAGGCTTGTACATGAGAAAAATAAAAACAGTGTTTGAATTACTGATGTTTGCTCTTACTAAACCAAAACAAACTACATTATGGTATATATTTAAAAGACTTTACCTTATGAGTTGTAAAATTGCATCCTCAGAAGTAGATGTGATTTTAGATCTTTAGTCACCATTCTGGACTCATTTTCACTGACTTCTCATTTCTTCAATATTCTAAGGGACCAAGTATCAATTAAAACTTTTACCATACCCTTCTTTTGGTGTTAACTTTTGATTTAGAAAAAAAAAAAAAAAAGGCCTTTGGAGTATCTTCACCACGTAAATCACTGAGGACACTTTCCTTTGGCATGTGTTTTCTGGTGTTTCGTAAGATTAGAGCTCCCACGGAAAGCTTTCCCACACTCCTCACACTCATATGGCTTCTCCCCTGTGTGGATTCTCTGGTGATGGATAAGGGTGGAGATCTGGCTGAACGCTTTCCTGCATTCTCCACACTCGTAGGGCTTTTCTCCAGAGTGAATCCTCTGATGATTAATAAGGGCGGAGTTCACGTAGAAGGCCTTCCCACACTCCTTACACTCATACGGCTTCTCCCCTGTGTGGATTCTCTGATGTTTGATGAGGGCTGAGCTCACGCTGAAGGCTTTCCCACACTCGACACACTCATAGGGCTTTTCACCAGAGTGGATTCTCTGATGTTTGATAAGGTCTGAGCTCACGCTAAAGGCTTTGCCACATTCATTACACTCATAGGGTTTCTCTCCATTGTGGATTCTCTGATGGATGATCAGGTGTGCCCTCACGCTGAAGCCTTTCCTGCACTCATTACACGTATAGGGCTTCTCGCCAGTGTGGATTCTTTCATGCACAGTGAGGGTTGAGCGCACACTGAAGGCTTTTCCGCAGTGATCACACTCGTAGGGTTTCTCTCCAGTGTGGATTCTCCGATGCCGAACAAGGCCTGAGCTCTGAGCAAACTTCTTTCCACATTCACTACATGTATGCCGTCTTTCTTCTGTGGGCCTGTCCTCATGCTTTTGTACCTGGTTCATATACTGAGAGGTTTTCTCATACTCGGGAATCCGTAATGTATCCCTATTATATATGCTGGCAATCTGCTCGCGTGGGTCCATCCTTACAAAAATCTTCCCTTCAGAATCGCCACCTTGTTCATACCTCTGGCCTTGATTCCTGAAATAATAACAAACAGACTTTTAAATGGAATTTATTCCCTGCTGCAAAAGCAATAGGACAGGACACAGACTTAACTAGAACTCTCGAAAATGTTTGATAAACCCGGGACACACCACTGCTACTACAGCCACATCAAATGTTTTATTTCGTCTGTACGCCTTAACATATCACAAAACTAAGAGAATGAACGTCTGACTCAAACGTCAATTTAAATTCTACCCTTTAAAAAGGTACATAAAGCACAGAATCTGGAATATAAGTGAATATAAAAATAATACATAGTTTCTACTTACAGAGAGTTTTTATATTTAATTAAATTGGGACACAAGACAGGAATTGAAGAGATTTGTAGAGAGTAGAGCAGATGAAGGATTATACAAATAGAGGAAGCAAAAGAAGCAGAAATTCAGCTGTATGGGGCGCCTGGGTGGCTCAGTGGGTTTAGGCCTCTGCCTTTGGCTCAGGTCATGGTCTCAGGGTCCTGGGATCGAGCCCCGCATCGGGCTCTCTGCTCAGCAAGGAGCCTGCTTCCCCCTTTCTCTCTGTCTGCCTCTCTGCCTACTTGTGATCTCTCTCTCTCTGTCAAATAAATAAAATCTTAAAAAAAAAATAAAAATAAAAAATGCATTTGTCATGATGAGCACCTGATGATGTACAGACTTGTGGAATCACTCTTATACACCTGAAACTACTGTAATACTGTATGTTAATTAGCTGGAATTTAAAAGAATAAAAATTTAAAAAATGTGTGTGTTTTTGAATAGGTTAATATACAACTGAAAAATCAAAATGCTCTAAAAAGACAATTAGAAAGTCTTATTCCCACCATGAGCCTCCTCAGTTTACCACCCCTAGCGGTAAGCATTTTTATTAGTTTGTTGTGTCTTTGAATGATTCTTTATACAAATGTGTATTTTTTCAAGCATCTGGCTGCCTTGCCCCTGTTGTGGGGTGGGGATGGAGGTTCCCACACAAGTCTGGCACAGGTTTGCTGTCACGCGGACGATACCCTCCGTGGCTTAGGAGCCGAACCATTTCTCACTGACATGGTTGTATCACGTTCCTCTGAACAAGAGCTCTCTGGTACGCACCTCTTATTTCCTTTAATCCTGCAAAGATGACGTTACAGTCCTCTCATATATAAGAAAACTGAAAAGCAGATAGATTTTTTCAAGGTCGGACAACTAATCAAACAGCAGAGATTAAATTTAAACCTAGATCCATCGCAGTCCCAAACCCTTCCACTTAGCACTCAGAAACTACTTCTTAATTTATAAACACTATTCCAATAAAAATACCAACTTTTTTAGAAGTAGATTTTAACGAGAACATAGAGGAGTAAAGAAGCAAGACTCCTTGAGAAAACTGTGAAAAAGGAGGACAAGGAAGGAACACTTGTTCTAAATTATCTGAAACAGATTATAAAGCCTCAGTGGGAGAGTGTGAGACAAATGGTACAGAATAGAAAGTCCAGAAATAGGTGGAATCAGAGGGAGAAATTTAGCACTGAACAAAGGTAATAAATCAGTAAGAAAAAGATGAGTAGACTCCTCAATAAATGTATGGCGAGAACTAGGTAATCATCTGGAAAAATGTTAAACTCGATTGCTTCCTTGGTCTATATACAGGTAACTATTCCAAATAAATCGAAGTTGTGTTACAAATGTAAACTATAAAATGTACCAGAGGAAAATGTGGGAGAAATCTTTTAAAACCTCAGTGTAGGAAAGCCTTTCTAATTATGAACCCACATCCAGAGGCAATGAATGAAAAGACTGATACGTTTGGGGTCCATACAGAGAATTAAAATTCCTGCAAGGTAAAAGAAACAAAACCACCTTAGGCAAAGCCAAAGATAAGGAAAAAATGGAAAACATGTATATACAACTTATGGCTCAGACAACAGGCAGCAAACATGGAACTCTTGAACAATAACATACTGTGGAAATGGCAGCTGTGAGCTGGGTGCCCTCTTGCTCCACTCTCACTTTGAATCAGATTCTGCTGAGAATTCATAACAACACACTTATCCTGATCTTGTTAAATAAGTTAAAAAAAAAAAAAAAAAAAAAGTCTCCCCAGGTCCCTCACTTCCAGAGCCTTCAGAAGACCACAGAAAGTAAGTTTTAACACTTACAACACTCCTGTGGGGTAAAGGGTCCCTATAGTTGATATTTCAATGGCGTATTCTTGTGTAGAAGCTGGAGAGACAGTGATTCTCCTTTTGCTTCCAGAACTGGTATTTCTTGCTAGATTACTTCTTAAATGTGTGCAAGAGCTGAGACCTGGAAAAAAATTAAACACATGAAATTATGAATGAATCATTGTATAAACAAACGAATCAAGAGAGTGGACACATCCCAGGGAGTTATGCAGAAAGATAATGACAACAAATATCTAGATACTACTTCTGTCCATGTAATCTTTTTTTTTTTTTTTTAGATTTTATTTATTTATTTGTCGGAGAGAGAGAGAGAGATCACAAGTAGGTGGAGAGGCAGGCAGAGGCAGAGGGAGAAGCAGGCTCCCTGCCGAGCAAGGAGCCTGATGTGGGACTCGATCCCAGGAGCCTGGGATCATGACCTGAGCCGAAGGCAGCCGCTTAACCAACTGAGCCACCCAGGCGTCCCTGTCCATGTAATCTTGATAACAATTCTAGGCAGGTGCTTTTATCATCCTCATTTACATTTGAGGAAATGGAGGCATAGAGAGATTAAGTGATTTGGCCACAATCACGGGTTTAGACCTACATGCCCAAAAATAGAAGAAGAAAAAAAAAAAGAGACACATGCCTCAGAGACTAAAAGTTTTGAGAACCTAATGAATATCTCTCCCTTCCCCTGCTGCTGTCTGGGTTCATCCAACTCAGTCCCTTTCTCAATAACCCCTTGCCCCCGTGCTGGTTCCTCCCCCAGACCCTCCTGGCACTCCTTAGTCCTACTGGTCAGAAACTGGCTTCAGCCACTGTCAACCAAGCTGCTGGAGGCCCCTCAGAGACAAGAGTTTTCTGGTAACAGAATTCTTGAAACCAGCAAGATCAACTCTACTTCTGCCACACAGTTTTGGAGTCTGCGATTTGGTAATATTCCTCTTTTTTATTTTATTTATTTGACAGAGCAAGAGAGCACATGGGGCGGGGGCGCGGGAGCAGCAGAGGGAGAAGCAGGCTCCCCACTGGGCAGGGAGCTCCATGCGGGGCTTCATCCCAAGACCCTGGAATCATGACCTGAGCCCAAGGCAGAGGCTTAACCATCTGAGCCACCCAGGTGCCCCTGGTAAGATTCCTCTTAAGAGCCTCTTTTTCCGTTACCCTTCTTCTGTAAAAGAAACATTATTTTACTCACAGAAAAAGCCAAGACTGCCATAGCTGTTACACTAACTACGGAGGGGCTGGGAGACAAGAACGCAAACAGGGGGCTAATTCGCTAAGAAAGGCTGTCACCTCGCCTGCTGGGGTAGCCCGCGTGGCCCGTGCCACGGACTCTCCCCGGCCCGGCGAGAACAGCGGCGCGGCTGCCGGGAGGCGGTTCTGCGCGGGAGCGGATGGAAAAGTGGCTGCTTAAGGGGACGGGCGATTATCTACCGCCACGCTGGAATAGAGGTGTACTCTGCATTCAAAAGGAAACGTCCTGAGCATAAGAAGTGGAAAGCGAAGCCTCTCCTAAATACTTCCGAGTTGTCCGCCGTGTCCTGTCCTTCGGAAAGGCGAGCTGAGGGGTCCACGAGGAGGGCACGGTGTTGCTGGGACTCAATAAACCTCGGGAGGCCGTAGGAAAGCCCAGGCTTACCGCCCCGAGAGGGAGCAGCTCCGAACCGCGAGGAAACCCCTCTGGCTAGGCCGCACCTGGCCGTCGCCCCCGCGGCCGGAGCGACGGACCGCCTGGCCCCCGCGGACTCCGCCCGGGAGGGAGGTAGGCTACCGGCAGGTGCCGCCGAGCAATGCCCGCCACGTCGCCGCACGCGGAGCGGAAGTCCCGGCACTTCCGGGGCGGCCCCCGGAAATATGGGCGGGCCCTCTAGCGGCCTGGAGCGCCTGTGCCGCGCCTCTCGCGAGGGTGCTTTCTGCTCCCTGATTTTGCCAGTATAGCACGGACGACCCTTCAGTTTTGGAACATCTACAGGTGGGCTCTACAGGATCCCTAAAAACGACAGGCGGGACTGCAGGAACTTGAAAGGCAGAGCTGCAGATCCTCTGTGGTTAAGATTAGGGACCAGGCCCAGGAGAGCAGGGCTTTCAAAACTTGACTCTGACAACACCGCAAACTCCCTCAAACTAGCCATTTCCGGAAGAATTTAACTCAAGACACCAGTCAATATACTTGTATGGACATACAAGCTGATAAAAGGGGTAGTTCCTAAAATGAAACATTACAGTTGTAGGCACTAAGTATGAATCCATCCCATAGCAGAAGACAAATTAAGAACATACTACAAGGGTCAGACCTGAGGGTATAACCAGCCGGAAAAGAAATGGGCAAAGCATCGGGTCTCTTTCTACTACCACTCACTAACGGTTGACCCAGTGTAAGCCACATGGCCCCTATGGACCTCCACTTACAGAATGGGTTGGAAAATGATCTCAAACATCACTTCCAAGCCTAGCATTCTATAGACTATGAATAATTAAACACCAGAGAAATGCAGTTATTTCTTTGGTTTGTTTACACACTGAAACCAATTGTCTAACTCAAGCTGATCCTTTTCAAATCTGTTTAGGTGCCAAAGAGCTGCAAAAATGAATGTTCTTAAAAAACCTTTTTAGGGACGCCTGGGTGGCTCAGTTGGTTAAGCGGCTGCCTTCGGCTCAGGTCATGATCCCAGGGTCCTCGGATCGAGTCCCACATGGGGCTCCTTGCTCTGCCTCTGCCTGCTTGTGCTCTCTGACAAATAAATAAAATCTTAAAAAAAAAAAACAAAAACTTTTTAACTATAGGAAATCACATTTTCTCCTTATTTGCCTTCCTAAGTAACATCGACAGCCTGTTTAAAACTTTATACAAGTGGGTATGTGTTTTACATGGCAAACTCTTAACATTCTGGCTTGTGGCTTCCTTGGAGTAGTTAATCCTGTCTAGAGGGACTGTTGAAGGTTATGTGTTGTCCCCAAAGCTATATCGTTTATAAGTTAGAGGCCCCCTGCTGAAGTTTTATCTTTGATTTTATGTAATGAGCCAAGAGGGGGAAGCCTAGCACTAACTTGTAGTCCTAGAACACCTACTTGGTAGGATAGATGCAGATCTGACGCTGAAAGCAACCTTAGAACATCATCAACCATTTTATGGTTTACCATCACCCCAACATGTATAATGCTGTGAACTCCCATCATTTAAGGCTTTTTCTTTTCGAATCTTACATACTATAAAATATACACACAAGGTTCTTTTAAAGCTTGCCATGGTTAATTTTTCTAATTGCAGTGCTGGTATTCCTCTCTCTTCTATGTACCTTAAATATATCTAGACCAAGGTTTCTCATGCACTATTAAACATACAGAACTAGATCATTTCCTTTGTTGCGGGGGCTGTTTGGGCATGCAGGATGTTTAGCAGCATCCCTACCCTCTATCTGCTAGATGCCAGTAGCATCCCAACTGTCCACTGATGGTACAACCAAAAATATCTCCAGGCGTTGCCAATTTTCTCCAGTTGAGAACCAATGGATATAACCTCAGATTATAAGAGCCTATTCTCAAGCACTTTTGCAGTAATTTTTAACACAGTAATCTCTAATTCCTTATTCCTATTTAACCTCAGATATAAAAGCCTATTCTCAAGCACTTTTGCATTAACTTTAACACAGTAATCTCTAGTTTCTTATTTTCTTCCTTAATGAATAAATAAGTTTGCCCAAATGGAGAGCTTCATATATCAGTTTTTGCGTATATTCTCCTAAAGTTGCGATTTTTTTTTTTTTAAAGATTTTATTTATTGGAGGGAGAGCGCCTGAGAGTGAGTGGGGGGGGGGGGGAAGAAAAGGGAAAAGGAGCAGCAGACTCCCTGCTAAGCACGATGATGCTGCAGTGGATGCGGGGCTTGATCCCATGGACGCTGAGATCATGACCTGGGCCGAAGTCAGATGCTTAACCAAATGTGCCACCCAGGTGTCCCTGAAGTTGGATTTTTTAGTCTTAGTCTGAGGAAAAGGCAGTTATAGATGTACTACAGAAACAGATCTGTGTACAAAGTGGTAAGAGAGACATATAACCTTGAAAACAGCTTAAAAATTTCTGTAGGTAACTCCATAAATAATCCACACAATGATTTGACAAGTATTTATTAAACACCTACTGTGTGCTCAGCACTGTACTAGGCACTAGGGGGTGCAGAGATACAAATGTAAAAGTCATTATTCCTGCCCTCAAGGAGCTTACAATTTAATTTTGGAAATAAATACAAATGTGAACTACAATACAGAGTGCTAGAAAATAATTACAAAGCAACATATTAGTAAGTGCATGGACCACAGTACAAACTCAAAGGATAAGTGCTGAGGCAGCACAGAACAAGGGAGGTCTCAGTGTGAGGTGAAGTCAGAAGAGCTCACTCAGAAGATATAAAGAAGCTAGGCTGCAGGGAGTGATGAACAAGAGCTGGGGCCAAAAAACAATCTAAACAAAAGACACCATGAGAAAGGCACAGAGGCAAGGGCTTGTAAGACAACAGTGTGAACAAGATGAGTCGAGGTGAATATGCCAGAGAATGAGGCAGAGGCAGATTAAGCATGAAGGGCAAAATAATGGGAGAACTTGGAACACCAGTGCTCTAAGAATTATCTGCTGAGTGTTCTGGACTAAAAATGGATTCTGAGGAGGATCACCTTAGAAGCATTACAGGATGGGGATCTTGAAAGCAAGGAAACTAGACTGAAATTACAATACTTGGCCATCAGAATATACGGATCTGCAGAAGGCTACAAGGGGATAGGAGAAATGTGAAAGATCCAGCCTCATGGAGAAAACTAAGAACTGGAATGTAGAGTGGAGAGCAGAAAAAGACAAAGACAACTCTAAGATGGGGATAAGAAATATGAAAGACAGGGCACCTGACTGGCTCAGTCAGTAGAGCACAGGACTCAGTCTTGGGGTCGTGAGTTTGAGCCTCACATTGGTGTACAGCCCACTTAAAAAAAAAAAAAGATACATGAAGGGCAGTGAGTCTATTCAGGATAAAGAAGCTAAGCAACAATGCCTATTTAAAAGGAAAATGGGGCTGGGGGACAAGGGTGATGAGGTCTGTTTTCAAATACCAAGTTGTGTAGGTATCTGACCCACAGGGTGGGAAATATTACTGAAATACAGAAGATTAAGTGCAAACAATCAAAATAAATAAATACAAGTGAATACAGAAAAAATACTGGATAAGATCAAGACATGAGGGTTATTTTCCATGGAGAGGAGAAAAAAGACCAATAATGAAAAGCTAGAAATTACAAGGAAAATGATCAAAAAGGATCCCATAAGCCAAAGAAGAGAATTCCTGAGTTGCAGGGTAAACTCAACAGTGTGAAATATAGATCAAGAAGGACAAGAACTAAGAAAAGGCATTGATATTTATCCATAGGACACTTCAGTGGAATACTGAGTACAAAAGCCAGTAAGAAGTTTCAAGAGTATAGTAATGAGAAAATGGGGTTGAGCGATGGATGGTACATTTGAAAAACCGTGAATGATAGAAGAAAAACAGAATAGCAGTTGGAAATGGGCAGTGAAGTTGAAGGTTTTCCACACTTCATGCTGTAGGTAAATTTTACTGTCATCCCCACTGACCATATGCCTGGCCTGGCATGGCACACGGATATTTCATTTCCCTCCACAATTCTAGTTCCCTGGGGCATTCCCTAGAGAGAAATGTACTTGAATCTGTACATTATTGCTTTATTGTCTGAGTTACTCTTTTAAACATGTTTTATGCGTACCATTTAGCTTTCTAGTACTACAAAGCATCAAAAGTACCAACCAAAATAACATTTTTCAATCAATTTTCCAATAATTGCAATGGATCTGTATACTATACTATACTGTACATTCCCTTCCCCAGTAGCTCTTACGGCCAGGGATACCAAATTTTCAGATGGCTGGCCAGGGTCAGGGTGTTCATAAGGGACATGGTAGCACAGTGGTCAGCAGCACAGGCTCGAAAATCTGACCGTGTAGGGCAGAGTCCCTGCTCTGTTACTTCCCAGCTCTATAACCTTGGTTACCCCACTCACCCTTCTAAGCCTATTTCCTCATCTGTAAAATGTGGGATATACTATCTATCATAACCATGAGAAATGCTTAGCATAGCGCTTGGCACACAGTAAGTGCTTAATAAATGTCAGCTATTACTATTTAGAGTCTCAGGACCAAGAGTAAAGCTAACTGCTCTGTATGGGAATCATCCACCACATTCTAGAGCTGCCATCTTGCTCAATGGCAGAAATCTCTGAAACCTAAGATGCGTTTCCTAGGACTAAGTTGGATGGCAGCAGAGTTACAGCAGAACCACTTTATCATGCTAGGCCCTAAAATGAGGTCATGATGGGAGAAGAAAGTATTGGTGAACAGTTCATTTCAGATTAAGAGCATAAAAATAGAATCTGCAGGATACAAAGGAACTTAGCACACATCACTCAGTCAGGAGCTCAAGATAAGGTCATAAAGATGGATCAACAACATTCTAGTGCAAAGAGTGAGAAGTGGAGCCCAAGAATGGACTTCTACGTGTGCCCCCAAAGAAACGGCCTTTACTCCTTTCTTACACTACATGGCCACTTCTATATGTGGGCTAAACCAACCTCGATAGTTCTTTCAAGTCACGGTCTTTCCTTATTCAACCCAGCATCACACTAATCTTTCTAGGCATATTTTCTTTTCTCTGAATTTCTGCCAGATGCTTAGTAATTATAGATTTAAGTAACATGACTACACATTACTGTGAGTAGAGAGATGTTAGCTGGTATGCTTACGGTCATTTCAAGATGTTGCTCTGAGAGCTTTCACTGGAACAGAAGACAAGTGCTCCTCGGAACTACATGGGAGGACCGTGTGTGCGTGTGCACATATTTTCCCTCTGACGATGTACCCATCCTATACAGTATCTGCACACAGGCAGCACTGGGCTCAGGCAGAATTGGTATCTTACAGAGGATAAAGGCACAACTGAAGCAGACAGCAAGCATCTAGAAACACCCAGATTTATAACTGGTTTCTTGAACTTTCAAGTACAAGGGAATGAGGAATGGAATTCCCTTCAAGTGCAAGGGAACCTATAGGCCAAAAGAAAAAAAAAAAGAGAATAAGAAAACAAAGGATAATGGAAAGCACTGTTTTGAAAAAGTTAACCAAGGAAACCACGATGACAAATGACAGGTGGTTATCAATGACTCAATGAAACAGGGGTAATAACCTTGATGTTGTTAGTGATCAGGGTGGGCCACAGTGGGGCAGAGATGGGATTTTATAGAGAAGGAATTTATGATCCAAAAGGCAGACCTTGATGATGAAAGATGTTATGACCTTTTGAAAAACATCAATACATGTTAATAAGTGTTGTTCCTGTTTAGAACAATCAGTGTGAAGTTGTAACTTCTTCTGGCGTGTATCCTATTCTCCTGAATAGGATCAATGGAATCAGTTCCAATTCTGAATGCTGATTTTGGAAAAAAGCCAAAAGTAACTCCATTCCAAATGTGATGAACAAGTGGGCAATAGTAAAAAATGAGATGTTATTGAAGGGTTCAAGTCTTCCAAATATTTGGAGGGGCCATAGCACTACTGCAATAACCGGAAGTGCCGGATTTAAAGGACGAACCATGTTTGGATGCATAGATTCTGGTGTGTGACTGAAACCAACCTTACCGCTTTATAGAATACCCTTTGGTATACTGGAAGCCTGTGGGAAAGACAGCCTGGCGATGAAGAGTTGCTAGACTGTGTCTGCTGGATTACAGACGGAGTACCCCAGAACCCAGGGGATGAGGGGCCGTGAGGTCAAGTATTCGACAGATCACCACTGCGGACACACAAAGCTAACGGCAAGAAACAGATGGACCAGGAAGGGTGAGTGCTGAGGCCATCCGATGAGGTGGGAGCAGGGTAATGACAAGAGTGACAGGCCACACAGTCAGGGGTTTGTGCAGACCGGTAAGAACCTGACAGGGCAGTACTGTAACGGGCCAGGAGGGCTGCGTGTACATTCTTTGTGAGGCACCTCTGTCTCCCCTCTCCCCCCACGTGATGCTGTCCCTGGGACAGTGTTCCCACCTCTGTGCACCACAGTGTACCGTGGGAAGGTGGCAAGGAGAGCCACAAGTCACCAAAAGGTACAGCCGCCCGAGCTCCAGAGCAGCCGGGCTGAGTCTGCACTCACCTCTTTCTCTGCTTCATTCCCACAACCAACTTCCTTTGCTGACACACGTACTGGGGCTGGGGGCGGTGAGTACGTGTGGACGCTCAATGACTCACTGGAGTCAGTGAAGGTGATATATGAAGAAAAATGCTGGAGTGCTGTTAAAAATATAGCATTCTGAGTTTGCATGGGAATACGGTTTTCCACTATCAGGAACATTAGAATAAAACAAAACGCACGCTTAAGCATAAATACATTAAGTGTCTATAAATATTTCCCTAGAACTAGGTTCTTAGAAAGCTAAATACAAAATAAGTCTCACACACAGGCTGCTTCAAACTCTCAAGTAGCTTCTCAGCGCAGCTTTGGAGCACAAGTGCACCCTCAGGGGGATAAGTAAGGGAAGGGGACCACAGGAGACGGGAAGAAGCAGAGGAACTAGGAGGAGTAGCCTCTCTCCAACCTACAGCTACTCACCCGAAAGACAAAATTAAGTGCCTCGGAGACAAGCAACTTGCTCTAATGCTATCTTGTTTCTAAAGGACACATCAGGCCATCAGGAGCTCCACGCCCCGACACCGCCCCGGACAGCCGAGCTAACCCGCCTGCATCAAGGCACCGGCCCAGACTCCCGAAGAGCTATTCTACCTCCGACACCACTATCGATTCCGACCTAGTGAGGTTGCAATGATGACAAACTCTCTTTATACTACACTGAAAGACCTCTCACCAGCATGTGGTTTCTCTAATGTTGAATCATGCCCAAACTATGATTGTGCTTTTTTCCTAAACTCCTATGGATTCAGATTTTTCTCCACTGTGGATTCTCTGATGCCGAATGAGACTTGACCTCTGAATAAAGGCTTTCCCACACTCATTACATTGATAGGGCTTCTCCCCTGTGTGAATTCTCAGATGCTGTATGAGGCCAGTGTTCCCATTGAAAGCTTTCCCACATTCTTTACATTTATAGGGTCTTTCTCCAGTGTGGATTCTCTGATGTTCAATAAGGCCTGACTTCTGACTGAAGGCCCTCCCACACTCATTGCATTTGTAGGGTTTCTCCCCAGTGTGGCTTCTCTGATGGCCAATAAGATGTGAGCTCCGCCTGAAGGTTTTCCCACACTCATCACACTCATAGGGCTTCTCCCCAGTGTGGATTCTCTGATGTCCAATGAGGTGAGAGCTATGACTGAAAGCTTTCCCACACTCATTACATTCATAGGGTCTCTCCCCACTGTGGATTCTCTGGTGCAGAATAAGGCCCGCGCTCTGACTGAAAGCCTTCCCACACTGATTGCACTGATACGGCTTCTCCCCAGTATGGATTCTCTGGTGCAGGATCAGGCCTGTGTTTTGACTGAAGGCTTTACCACACTCCTTACAGTGATAGCGTTTTACTTTGTTGTGGATATCCTGATGGGAAAGAAGGGCTGACCTGTAACTGAAGGCTTTCCCACACACATTACATTGATAGGGTTTCTCCCCAGTGTGGATTCTCCAGTGGCGAACAAGGCCTGAGCTCTGAGCAAAGCTCTTCCCACATTCGTCACATTTATGCCGTCTCTCCTGGGTGGGATTTCCCCGCTGCCTCTCTAATCTGCCCAGAAGATCTCGGGCTTCTCCACGCTCAAGACCCCCGATAACATCCCCGTTGCATTTGGCAGCTGTCTCTCCGTGTGGTTGGATTCCAGTGGATATTACCTGTTTCGAAGATAATTCCCTGTTCTCATTCCTGGTCTCACCACCTGAAATTAAAATGTGGGAAACATCAAGCCAATGTCACTTTCTATTCTCTTATGTTAAAAAGGAATTGAACATAAGGGAAATATACATGGAAAACTAGCAGTAAACACAAAGCTTCCGTCTGTCTCCAAATGCTGTCATAACATAGAGGGAGATGAAAGCAGGGTCAAACAGAAGTACCACAGGCCAAATGGGGAAGAAGTGCCATGAACAAAGAGGGATTTGGGGAGGGCACTAAAGCAGGGAAGGGATCACCTGATGAGAGCAGGGGAGTGGGAAGGAATATGGAACTGCTGAAGGACCTAATGGGACAGAAATGGAAAAAAGCCGCTGAAAGGGCAGAGTGCGACAAGCTTCACAGGGTGAAATCCAGGTGAAGGGCCCATGGGGCCGGGAGCAGAAGGAATAACTCCAACTGCATACAGAACAGTGCCCACGGTGAGTCCTGGACTGGAGAACTAAAGTCCATCTTATAGCACTGTTTCTCTCTGTTAGTTCCTGAGTTTAAACTCAACAATGTCTTTCAGAAAGCTCACAGCTACCATCACATAACAAACTAACAAAACACTTTAATTGATACAATAACCAGAGCTCTCCTTACCCAGGGAGAACATGTTTCTATAATTCTCTGGCCTGTTATCTCTGCTGGGATCCTTCTGTGATGGATCAAGAAGCCACTCCTCTCGAATCAGGGACACAGCCATGTCTTCGATCTTCTCCAAAGTCTGAAACAAGACAAAATCCCCGTGTGGGACTGGGACTGTTCCACAGCTCCAGCCCAGAGTATCAGAGATCCGCCAGAGTTGGAGAGGATCAAGAGGTGGGAACATACTGCGTGAAGGGATCTAAAGAAGCTAGAAGAGGAGGGAAATGCGCCGGATTTACCGGGGCTAGGGAAAATCAAGAAACATGTGGAAAGAACTTGGCGCAAGTTCCTGGTCAGTACTGCGAGAGAGTCCACACGAAAGGCAGACGCCACCCACGCTGTCGAGCAGAGCTCAGGGCTTGAGGGAGAAGCAGTACAGCTCACCTGGAACCCTGCTGTGAGAAGTGTTGCTGTCATCTCCTGGTCTCCAGGACTTCCTTTCTGGGAAGGGGCAGGACTCTGAGAAGTAGAGATGGCTGAGAGAGGAGAAAGGAGCTGAGTGAGACCAACCCTGTCCCACGCTGCAGCAGCCAGCACTGACCCATCCCAAAGACGCTTGTATTTCAGAACATATGCATGTCAGAGATTTCGCACATAAAATGAAGGGCCCCTGGCTGGCTCGGTAGGTGGAGCATGCAGCTCTAGATCTCAGGGTCGTGAGTTGAAATCCCACATTGGGTACAGAGGTTGCTTAAATAAACTTTTTTAAAAGTCTTTAAAAAATTAAAAAACATAAAATAGAATGATTATATCTTGGGCTCTGGGTCTATACCTAAGGCTGCCCACAAGACAGCATTTTGACGTCCCGCTCAGCCTGAAGTTAATGTCAAAAATAGAGTACTGGTTTACTTTTTTTTTTTTTTTAAGATTTTTATTTATTTATTTGACAGAGAGAGAGAGATCACAAGTAGGCAGAGAGCCAGAGAGAGATGGGGAAGCAGGCTCCCTGCTGAGCAGAGAGCCGAATGCGGGGCTCGAACCCAGGACTCTGAGATCATGACCTGAGCTGAAGGCAGAGGCTTTAACCCACTGAGCCACCCAGGCGCCCCTACTTTTTATTTTTTTTAAGATTTTTTTTTTTTTTTTTTAATTTATTTCATTTGTGAGAGAGCAGGAGCAGGAGGAATAGGGAGAAGCAGACTCCCCGATGAACAGGGAGCCAATCCCAGAACCCTGAGATCATGACCTGAGCCGAAGGCAGATGCTTAACTGACTGAGCCACCCCGGCGGCCCTGACTACTGGTTTCCTAACAGGAATTGCTTTACAGTTTCTTCTCTCTCACCAAAGCTACATTCTATCCTTGTGCCTCTGTACGGTGTTTCTTTAGGTCCTGATCTCATTGGCAAATGGAATATGAGAGCCCATTTCTCTCGTTAACTCTAGTACCTTTCTGAAATGTCTACCGTGACTGCCACTATCTGCTGCCTACAGGTATCAGACATTGCAATACCCAAATTAACAGACTACTGTGTCTTGGACAATAGGCTTTAGAACTTTAGACAACAATCATATTACTAACTGAAATATTAAAAATCCTTAACTAACTGACTTTTATATGGAACAAACTACTATAAACCACATAAATGAAAAAAAAAAAGAAGAAATGCAGAGCAAGTACAAGATGAGACTAGAATATCCTGTTCTGCAAGAAGGTAAGAAGTTCTCAAAAAATGATGGGGAAATGTCAAAAGGACAGAGGAGCCAGACTGAAAGGGCCTCCTCTGACCAAATCCGAGACAATTTAAGCATCAAAATAAAGATACTAACTAAATAGAGATAGATATAGATATTTTATTTCTGGAATAAAATAAGACCTTATGAGTCCGTACTAACTAAATAGAGATAGATATAGATATTTTATTTCTGGAATAAAATAAGACCTTATGAGTCCATACTAACAAATTAACAAAATAAAATAAAATGGGGAGGAGGGAACACTCTCTATTACAACACATAAATGTAGAAGGCATGACACGGTTAGAAAATCGTCATTTTGTAAGTCTTAGTAATCACCGATTCATTCAAGCAGCATCAATGAATATTAAAACTAGTGTTTTAGGAGCGCCTGGGTGGCTCAGTCGTTGGGCTTCTGCCTTCAGCTCAGGTTGTGATCCCAGGGTTCTGGGATCGAGCCCCATGTCGGGCTCCCTCCTCCACGGGAAGCCTGCTTCTCCCTCTCCCACTCCCCATGTTTGTGCTCCCTCTCTCGCTGTCTCTCTCTCAGTCAAATAAATAAATAAAATCTTAAAAAAAAAAAAAAACTAGTGTTTTAGCAACAAAAGTTTGATGAGGACCTGATATTTAAACACACTCAAGAGTATCTCTTCACAAATTACTAATTATAAAGGGAAAAACAGTAACTTTACAGTGATTAATCTAGCAAGAATAACCTTAACCAAGTCATCAGAGATACCAACACGAGTAACAGGACAAACTCCTGTGGTACGGCGGCGAAGGAGGCCACAGCACTGCTGGGGTGCTCCTGCCGCACACACACAACCGGAATTTACACATAAGGAAACATCACACAAACCCAAACTGCAGCCATTCTATAAAATAACCGACCTGTATTCATCAAAAATGTCAAAGTCACGAAAGGCAAAGAAAGGCTGAGGAACTATTCCAAATTAAAGGAGTCTGAAAAGACACAGTGACTGACTGCGAAGGGCTAATCTTGGACTGGACTCCAGAAGAACATTATTGAGACAACTGGCAACACAGAAATATGAACTGTGGACCAGATTAGTGCTGTATCAACATTACATTTCCTAATTGTGATGCCTTTATTGTGGCTATCCAAGAAAATGTTCTCGCGTGAGAAATTATATACTGAACTAGTTACAAAGAAAGGGGCATGATACCAGCAAAACCTCGAAAACACCTATGTTGTTACTACACTGGGATAATAGAAATGTGTGAAGATTTAAAAATCCCCGAATTCTTTAATTTGTTCATGAATTCACCAATGGGACTGACAGTCTGTATTTGAAGCCTAGATAAACATTCAAACCCAGATCTCAGGACTGGTCTGTAAACAGAAATTCTACTTCCTGGTTCTCCAGGAACTTGACAGGCATTTTTTTCCTACTCCTCCCTCCTCGTCAATGACACCTGGCCCCTCACCTCTCTCTTGTGGCCCTTGGGGCACTGGAGATTTGTGCTGGGTTGCCACAGGTCGGAGCGGAGTATCTGGAAGCTCTGGCGCAGCCTCTGAATGCACCACCTCCTCCCAGAGTCCACGTCCATGTGCACGGGCTGGGACCTGAAAACAATGGGGCAGCTGCATTACAAGAAACAACAGGAACAGGACCAAGAGCACACCTACGGGGATATGTGCTTGTTAAAAGGAAGAAGCAGAATTTCATCTACTTTCTAAGGGCAGTGAGAACACAAACATGCTGCTTCGCACAGAAAGGCAACATTTCTGCTGGCGCCCTTCCTGCCTTTTGCACTCGCAAGACATGGGAAGAATGATAAGCAGAAACTTAAAGCAGTGCTATTTGGTAGAAAAAACTTTTGGTAACACCAAGGAAACCTGAGGTCTGGTCTCAGATCTACCTTTAATTATGAGTGCCCAGAATAATTCAAGTAACTTAAGCTCTCTACGTATGTTTCCCATCTGGCAAACGGGAACAATCATAGTTGCAAGGATGTTATGAGGATAAAAAATGTACACACAGCGTCACAAAAAGAAAAAGAACTCTACAAATATAAGCCACACTGCCCTAGAGCTGTGTTCATCCTCCTACGACAGAAACGGAACGCCCGGCATTTGTTCTCCCGCTGCGGTGCTAATGTCCCTCCAGCCCGCTTCCAGACCTCCCAGTCACAGCATGCACACCTCCTTCTACTTACTGGCCGTCCCAATATGTCGATCTGCCTCTCCAAATCCTCCAGTAGGGTCACCACCTCCTCCCCGTTCTCTAGCTGATGTTCCTTCACCAGAGTCTGGAGCTCCTCGGGCAGGATGGTCAAGAACTGCTCTAGCACGAGCAACTCCAAGATCTGCTCCTTGGTGTTCAAATCTGGCCTTAGCCACTGATGGCAAAGTGCGCGGAGTTGGATCAGAGCTTCTCGGGGTCCTAATGTCTCCTGGTAGCATAACTTCCTGAAGCGCAGGCGGAACAGCTCTTGGCCAGGAGGGTGATTTTCATGCAGACTGGATTCCTGGTCCCAGCCATGATCTTCCTCTACCTTGACGATTACAAGGTCTTCCTCGGGAGCTTGGTCAGATGGGGATGGGGCCAACGACTTTCTTGATTCTGCTGCCATTTAGGGCTGGAAAAGCTCAAGAGGCTCGTTTCCACTATCTTCTTTATCTTAAGAGAAGAACCTTCCAAGGAGCTCTTCAGTAAGGGCAATACTTGGAGTAGAGAAACTGCCGAACAATATTAAAGCAAGTCAAATTTACTAAGACATCTTAGCCAGCTCCTCACCACAGCATGGCCCGCATGGCTCAGTCAGAAATAACTCCTTGCCCCCTTAGCTTTCTGCCACACCAAACACCCATCTGGGCAATATTCCCTTCCTTCTGCTTCCTCTTGTCGAGGATGTGGAATACAGCAGACAGTCAGGAAACCATGCAGACTGGGTCGAACCGAAGAGCTGCATTTAACCCCAGCTGGTCCTCGGTGATGCTGACGAACTCTCTCAGCATTTGCCACACCAGCTATACTGTTTCTACACGCTTCAGCTCTCAACCTAGCCCTCACACTCAACAGACGAGACGAACCTTGATATACTCTAGCTCAAGGTATTGTCCAGAACCGTCCTAACACCAGAGGCTCTTCTCCACCCAGGTCATTAACCTACAGTGCTCTCCCTCCTGTCTCAAGGCTAACCACTTCTACTGTGGACCTCGGCTCCCTCTACTACTCTCTTGGGGGCACTGGTCCTGCCTCTCCAAGGAACCTAAATGCCCTAACCACACCTGCGACCCAAAAGTCTAGTCCCACACGCTAATGACTTTCCAGTGTTTTAGAAATAAAATCATATAGCAGGTAGTCTTTTGAGTCTGGCATCTTTCACTAAGCATAATACATATGAGGTCATCAATGCTGTAGCATGTATCAGTAGTTTATTCCTTATATGGATGTATGTTTATCCATTCTCAGTTGAGAGATAACCTCAAGTCATTTTCAATTTTTGATGATTACAAACAAAGCCACTATGAACATCTACATATGAGTGTTTGTGTGAACATGTTTTCATTTCACCTGGGTAAATATCTAAAAGTAAAATTGCTGGGTCATATAGTAGGCATATGTATAACTTTGTAAGAAACTGCAAAACTGCTTTCTAAAGTGACTGTAACACTTTACATTTCACTAGCAATATGTGAGAATTGCTGTTGCTCCATATCCTGACAGGCATTTGATATTTTTATTTTTAATTTTAATTAATTTAATTTTAATTTAATATCTGAGTGTGTAGTATTATCTCACTATGGTTTTATTTATTATTTATTTGCTTTTATTTTTAACCACTCTCTGGTATTTCATTACGGTTTTAATTTGCATTTTCCTTCTGACCAATAATGTTGAGCATCCTTTCACGTACTTATTTGCCATCCATAGATCTTTGGTGAAGTATCTGCTCAAAACTTTTGCCTGTTTTCAAAATTAGGTTCTCTTTTGAGTTTGAGGCTTCCTTACATATTCTGGGTACGAGACCTTTATAAGATATATGATTTGCAAGTATTTCCTCCTCTTCATACCTTTAACAGCACCTTTCGAAGAACAGAAATGCGTAAATTTCTTGAAGTCAAACTGGTCAATTTTTTTTTTTTAGGGATTGTGCTTTTGGAGTCAAATCTAAGAAATCTTTGCTTAATCCATGGTCACAAAGATTTTCTCCTGTTCTCTTCTAAAAGTTTTATAGTTTTAAGTTTTACCTTAGGTCTATGATTCGTTTTGAGGCTTTTGTTTTTAAGTTAAGCGTACACCCAGCCTGAGGCTCAAATTCATGACCCCGAGATCAAGAGTCACACGCTCCACCTGCTCAGTATGAGCCAGGGAGGCACCCCAAATTTTGAGTTAATTTTTACACAGAGTTTGGGGCGCCTGGGTGGCTCAGTGGGTTAAAGCCTCTGCCTTCGGCTCAGGTCATGATCTCAGGGTCGTGGGATCGAGCCCCGCATCAGGCTCTCTGCTCAGTGGGGAGCCTGCTTCCCCCTGTCTCTCTGCCTGCCTCTCTGCCTACTTGTGATCTTTCTCTGTCAAATAAATGAATAAAATCGTTAAAAAAAATTTTTTTTACGGAGTTTGAAGTGTAGACGGAGGTTCATTTTTTTGCACACAGATAGCAAATTGTTCCAGCACCATTTGCAGAAAAGATTACTCTTTACCCATTGAATTATCTTTGCCCGTCTTTGTGAAAAATCAATTGACCATATATGTGTGGGTCTATTTCTGGAATCTCTATTCTGTTCCATTGACCTATACCTTTATCCTTTCACCAAATCTTGATTATTGTGGCTTTCAAAATCTTGAAATCAACTACTAAGAGTCCTGCAACTTTACTGTGTATTTTCAAAATTGTTTTAATTTTTCTAATTCCACTGACTTTTGATATAAATTCCTACAAAAAGAAATCCTGGAATAGGATTTGTGCTTAATCTATAGCTCCTTGACATTTTAATTTCCATTCTGTAAACACAATCTGTCTCTCCATTTATTCAAGTCTTCTCTGATTGCTTTTGTTAGTGTCCAAACTACCTATTCTTTTTTTTTTTTTTTTTTGTCAGAGAGAGAGAGCGAGCGAGTACAAGCAGGGGGAGTGGCAGGCAGAGCAGGCAGAGGGAGAAGCAGGCTCCCCGCCGAGCAAGGAGCCCGATA
>CM052886.1:127903211-127977555 GCA_028534135.1 Potos flavus | reverse complement strand
TTTTTTTTTTAAGATTTTATTTATTTATTTGACAGAGAGAGAGAGATCACAAGTAGGCAGAGAGGCAGGCAGAGAGAGAGGGGGAAGCAGGCTCCCCGCTGAGCAGAGAGCCCGATGCGGGGCTCGATCCCAGGACCCTGAGATCATGACCTGAGCCGAAGGCAGAGGCTTTAACCCACTGAGCCACCCAGGCGCCCCTAAAATTTAATAAATTCTTAAATGTTCTTAAAATAGCGTCTTATGGTTTAAAAACTTAAAAGGTCATTACCATGGGACATTAATTCTAAGTTCTACTTGTTCAGAATGTGATGCTGCATAGTCACAGTTTCACCATGTTGTCTTACAAATTTCCTTAAAGCCAACATTCATCTTTACTGAACAATTGGCCATCTTCCATCTTATAATCAATCCTTATCAACACTAACTAAAAAATGCTTCAATGATAAGTGTGCACCATTCAAGAACTTTATATTGTTTAAGATATTAAATAATTAACATATTAAATGATATTAAAGTTTCAATAGCGAGACCGATAGAAGTCATTGAATTACCAGCTGTGCTCATAATTTATACCAAATCAGCCACCTAGTCTCATCCATTCTCCACCCTGATTATTCTTTTTAGTAGCTCATTTTAGTAGCTTTTTAGTCTCTTCCCTCTCCAATCAAGTTTTTGACAATTACAACCTATAACTAATCAAGTACAAAGATACAGACTACAAAATTAGTCTATTATTTACCTTCCTCTCAGTTTCATGTATACACATCTGCATTAAATTGGTAAGCACCTTTTGGGTAAGGACTGCTTCTTACATCCTCTTTTAAGAATACCGGGTCAAGGGGCACCCGGGTGGCTCAGTCAGTTAAGCGTGGGACTCTTGGTTTCGGCTCAGGTCTTGATCTCTGGGTGGTGAGATGGAGCCTGGGGAGGGTTCTGCACTCAACACAGAGTCTGCTTGAGATTCTCTCTCTGCCCCTTCTCCCTCAGCTCGCTCTCTCTCTCAAATAAGTATATAGGGGCACCTGGGTGGCCCAGTCAGTTAAGCATCTGCCTTCAGCTCAGGTCATGATCCCAGGATCCTGTGATTGCAGGGAGTCCGCTTCTCTCTCTCCCCTTGCCCCTCCTCCCTGCTTGTATGTGAGCACACGCACTCTCTCAAATAAATAAATAAATAAAATCTTTATAAATAAATCAATCTCTTTAAAAAAATACCTGGTCAAGTTTATTGATTTAGGAAGTTAAAATAGTCAATCTGTGAAGACTCTTCTAATCTCAAATGCTATAATCCTATCAACTACTAAAGACACAACTCAGATTTTATTTCATTATTCTTTTTTTAAACATTATTTTGTCAGCATTTTGGGGGGGGAAGATTTATTTATTTCAGAGAGAGAGAAAGGGGGGGCAGAGGGAGAGAATCTCAAGCAGTCTCCTCGCTGAGCTCGTTCGTGGGGCTCTATCTCAGGACCCTGAGATCATGACCTGAGCCCAAAGCAAGAGTCAGAGGCTGGAGACACCTGGGTGGCTCAGTCGGTTAAGCGTCTGCCTTCCGCTCAGGTCATGATTCCAGGGTCTTTGGATCAAGTCCTTCGTTTAGCTCCCTGCTCAGAGGGGAGTCTGCTTCTCCCTCTACCTGCTGCTTCCCCTACTTGTGGGCTCTCTTTCTCTCTCTCTCTGACAAATAAATAAGTTAATTAAATCTTAAAAAAAAAAAAAAAAAGACTCTGAGGCTTATCCTACTGAGCCACTCAGGTGCCCCACAACTCAGATTTTAAAGCATTGTTTTTTTAAGAGGTGAGAAGGAATGTTTTCTTCCTTCAGACTAAGTAAGTCTACTTTGAGATGTTTGGGAACTGAAAACGAAACAAGAAAGATTTTTCAGGCTTTAAAGATCAAGAAAAAATAAGTGAAGCAAATACTGTCCTTTAGAGTTATCTCAAACTGCGGAAGCTGGTTTTAATATCCACCACATTTCACACTCAACCACAGCACGAATTCAAAATACTTACGCGTTTTTTAAAACAATGATTACCGCATAAATATGCTTAACTGAACTAACCAAACAACAGAAATCTGGATTGTTCTCGGAGGTGGTAGTGGCAGCCTTCATGCTGCCTGACAGAATGACTCGTGAGTGACCTGAGTTTTGGAAATGGGGCCCCTCCAGAAGAGTTCCCAGGCATCTACTTTAGTGGCCCTTGACAAACAAGGTAAGTATTTCGAGTAAGGCTGAATTCCGTATCTCCCGAAAGTCATGAAAAATGTGTCTTTTGTACAATTACCCAGTTAACACACCATCATTTTCTGAATACACTACAAAGAGCAGAGTAACAGCAAAAATAGGTTTCCAAGGTTAATTAGGGCTTCCAAAAGGGAAATATTGCTGCTAAAAGAAAAAAAAAAGGGAAATCGTACTGTGAAGGAAATGCAAAACTGCGAAGTGAAACCAATTCAGACGGTGGAAACAGCTGGATAAAAGATAACGTGGGGGCGGTTTTCCATTTTAAGACATAACATCACAAAAAGAGGGGCGGGGTGAAGAAAGCGAACCCCCAGAAGAGGGTCCCTGGCAGAGAGTTTGGGGCCACAGCCCGGGCCTGCGCCCGCGGGGGCAGCAGCCCCCAACCCCCCTGCAGCCCCGCGCGCCCCCCGCGTCTGGGCCCCTCTGCAGACCCTCAGGCCCGACCCCAGCCGCGGCCTAGTCGGCCCACAAAGCGCTCCCCTCCTCCACCTGGAGCCCGAACCGTTACTCACCGCGAGCTCCAGGGGCGGCCCGGGGTGGGGACGGCGGGCTGCAGAGGACCCACGGACCCGCGGGAACGGCAGGGAGGGAGCCGGGAGAAAGCTGTAACCCGACCAGGGCCCTCCAGCCCCTAACTTCCAAACCCGCGGAGGTACAACACCGACCAACGCGCATCTTGTCTCGAGGCACTTCCGGAAGCTCTCTAGGAGCCTGGAGGTCTGGAAGCTCTATGGTCGGCCGGCTGAGGGCTTCGACTCGCCTGCGCCTGCGCGCGGCTCTGTCCGCGGGTGGGAGGGCGGAGGTCGGTATAGGCTCGGGTCCTGCAAACCCTTGGAGACCCCGGCGCTCAGCTGTCCTCCAGGCCTCCTGCACAGCCTGCTAGTTGCTTGAGGAATTCCTGCCAGCCACAGTTTATAGCCTTTGGAATCCCCTTTGGCATAGAGTACATCTTGCACTGTCGTGTTCAAAAAATCATGCTGATTGAGTATAAATTCCCCGCGAATGTTTACATGTGTTCAGCCCTTTCCTATCTGACTGAATTGCAATGTCTTACAAAACCTGCTTTGCAGCTGAGCCTTTTAAATGTTCAATTTGTGAGGGAGGCTTCACTAGTAGACCCTAGTTTTCACACCACAAAGTTAGGGAAACAGATCTATGTTCGCATCTGCATTCATTCTTTTGTTGACTGAAAGAAAGCCAATCTCAGTAGGTTACTGAGGACTATGCCCAAGGAGACAGTGTTTCAGACTGCTCTGAAGAACTCCCAATCTTGTTCCCTTGCAGGGGATTTCGTGCAAAAACGGGAAGAGTATGCATGCTTACCAGCAGCACTCCAAATTCTTGACTCACAAGGTATTATCTGTTTGGTAGTAAACGTTAAGATTTACTGATTTCCACAAAGACATAAATCTTAATGTACACATCATCTTGATGCATTATGTTTCTATCATTTGATTGTTCAAAACTAGTGCCTGCAGGCCTGTGCTTCACTGGTTTTCCGGTTCTTCCTGTTTGGGGATCTCCCGGAGGTCCCCTGAGATGATCACAGAAGGCTGACATTAGTTCCTACTGCAGTGTTAGGACACACTTCATATATCCGTTGTATTACAGTTTTAACTTTTCAGACTAAATAGGATTTGGGGGGTGGGGATTGAGGAAAATGTCTTATTTGTGTCATTTTGCACTCCCCCATTTTTATTCCATCAACACCTTTCCTAGCCATCCACTTATTTTCTCAGATGCCCTTCCAATCTTCACCCTCATTTCCCTTCTTTATCTGTTCCTGCTGATAACTGATGTGGAGAACAAAGGCAAAAGAAAAAAAATTAAACTTCCTTACAACTTACAGCCCATTGACAAGTGCTTGAGACCTGCAGAGTGACTACCCTCTAGGAGCTTAGCTGCCACAATGTTAATACTTTGCCACAATGTTAATACTTTTGCTTAATACTTAAGCAAAAGGCAATCTTAGCTTGACATTAGTCTGACTTCCAGGATCCAGTAAAAAATCCCTTTGGAAACTTCCTTTCTCTTTATCCCCTAAGATATGTGTAGCAATCATCCTCCAAGCATAGGGCCCACTGATATACATCTGAAGGGTCTCATGACTAATGATTTAGATAGATAGTTATAAATGACCTTTTCTAAAAATAGCTAGCCCCTCCAGGTCCTGGAAACCCTGCTTCCAAAATTCCTCAGAGAGGCACCTGGGTGGCTCATTGGTAAAGGGTCTGCCTTTGGCTCAGGTCATGATCCCAGGACAGAATCAAGCCCCACTTCAGGCTACCTGCTCAGAACGGGAGTCTGCCTCTCCCCCTCCCACTGCTCATGCTCTCTCTTTCACTCACTCTCTTTCTTTCAAATAAATAAATAAAATATTTTTAAGAATATTTTATTTATTTATTTATTTGACAGAGACAGTGAGAGAGGGAACACAAGCACTGGGAGTGGGAGAAGGAGAAGCAGGTTTCCCACTGAGGAGGGGGCCGGAAGTGGGGCTCCACCCCAGGACCCCGAGATCATGACCTGAGCTGAAGGCAGACGCTTAACGACTGAGCCACCTAGCCGCCCCTCAAATATATAAATAAAATCTTAACAAAACAAAACAAAATTCCTTAGAGACTTATGCTATCCCTAACGCCCTCCCAACTTGAGAGTGTATAATGGGTCACTCCTCATGACCCCAGTGCAGCTCTTCTTGCCCACCGGTCCTGTCCCGGTGCTTTAATAAAACCACCTTTTTGCACTAAAGACATCTCAAGAATTCTTTAACTGACCATTCATTCCCAAACCCCAACATTTTCACATCAATAGCCCCCATCAGTGTTTCTATCTAGTTCCCAACCCAAACCCGAAAATATTTTGTCCACTCATCAGGACCAAATCTTAGTAGTTTTGATTTGTTTTTAGGCTTTTCTAAAATGCAATCATTACAATGAAACAACACTAAACACTGAGAAGTTACAGTGTTTCTAGACTCCTTCAAAACACTTATTTTTGCTCCTTATTTTATAGCTCCTGCCTCCCAGATGGGATGGTAACTGGAGGTAACCGGCAATAGATTAGAAATCTGCCCTCAGTTTCTTTTTTTTCATTAAAAAATAACTTTTTTTAAAACAAAGTTGTACACATAGGTAGTTTAGAAGTAAAATAGTGTCATGACCAAAGGAAAGATTTCTCAAAGGCCCTAATGATAACAGATAAAATTGCTAAATTTGACTTCATCAAAATTTAAATCTGCTCAATAAAAAACACCTTTAGAAGGTGGAAACAGTGGGGCGCCTGGGTGGCTCAGTGGGTTAAAGCCTCTGCCTTGGGCTCAGGTCATGATTTCAGGTCCTGGGATCGAGTCCTGCATCAGGCTCTCTGCTCAGCAGGTAGCCTGCTTCCCCCTCTTCCTCTGCCTCCCTCTCTGCCTACTTGTGATCACTCTCTGTCAAATAAATAAATAAAATCTTTAAAAAAAAATAAGCATATGAAAAAGTACTCAACATCATATAAGGAAATATAACATTAAAATCACAATAAAACATTAAAACCACTACATATCCATTAGAATGGATAAAATTAAAATGACCGACAGCACCAAGTACTGGTGAGTATATGAAGCCACTGGAACTCTTATTCACTGCTAGTGCGAATGTAAAATGATATGCTCGTTTGAACAACTGGAAATTTTTAATGAAGTTAAATAATGCCTGCATTATGTCCCAGCAATCTCACTTCTAGGCATTTACGTAAGAGATGTGAAAACATAAGTCTACAGCACCTCTATTTGTAATAGGCCCAAACTGGAAAAACCCACATATTCATCAATAGGAGCATAGAGAATCAAATAGTGTTATGTTTTTACAATGTATACTACTCAGAAATAAAAAGAAGCTACTGATAGACGAATAAAGTGAATGACTGTTAAAAATATTATGTTGGGCCACCTGGTTGGCTTAAATTTTTTTAAATTTTATTTATTTCTTTGAAAGAGAATGAGAGAGAGAGAGCCTGAGATGGGGAAGGGTCAGAAGGAGAAGCAGACTCCCTGCTCGATTCTGGAACTCCAGGGGAGGAGAGGGGGTCAGGCTAGGATTGCCTTTTGCCCTTAGCAAAGTATTAACATCGAGGCAGTTGAGTCTCTAGAGGAATGTCACTCTGCCTGTTTCAAGGACTTGTCAATGGGCTCTAGGTACTGGCTGTTCATTAAATAACATTCATTCCAAATAATCAATAGCCCAAAGTGGCATACTGGGGGGACAGCCTGCCCTGAACCCCATCAGCAATGGACAGAAAAGGAGACAGGGAGGTACAGTTAAATAACATCATTTCTGTTGTAGGTTTTATACATACTCCTTATCATATTATCATATTAGGAACTCTCCTAATATTATCATATTAGGAACTCTCCTTTGGTTACTTAATTTGCTAATTTTGAAAATTATGAATGGATGTTAAATTTTATCACCTCTTCTATTGAATGATATATTATGTTTCTCCTTTAACATGGTTAATATGAAATACATTGATTTTCTCTAGTGTTAAGTCAACTTTGCAATCCTGTAATAAACCCAACTTGGTCATAACATATGTCATCCTTTCAATATATTGGATTTGATTTAATATTAATTTTTGGACTTTTGTAACTTTTGTTCATGAGTTAGACTGTCCAACTCAGGTTTAGAATCAAAGATATGCTAGCTTCATAAAATGGGTAGAGTATAACCTAATCTTTGCATTCTGGAAAGGTTGATATAAGATAGGAATTATTTATTCTTTGAATGTTTGGTGGAACTCTTCAGTGAAACCATCTGGACCTGGAATTTTCTTTATTTTTCTTAAATTCAATTACACAGGGTGCCTGGCTGGTTCAGTTGGTTGGGTGACTGCCTTTGGCTCAGGTCATGATCCTAGAGTCTCTGGATCAAGTCCCATGTCTGGCACCCTGCTCAGCGGGGAGTCTGCTTCTCCCTTTGACCCTCCCCTCCTCATGCTCTCTCTCTCTCATTCTCTCTCTTTCAAATAAGTAAATAAAATCTTTAAAAAAATTTAAATTACGCATGTAAACACCATAGGATCTTATTAACAGTACCACCAATTTCCAATGTATGCCATCTTGAGAGGCTTCCTCGATTTACTCGGATGAAATGTGTGAAGTAAAAAATCATCAGAGCCAGCAGATTTCTCCTTTGAAAAGTTGCTCTTTTCCATCACCATAATCATCATTCTCAGTTCTAGTTATTTCATACCTAAATGACTGCAGCCCTGAGATAGTCTTCATACCTCTAGTCCATCCCAGAGATGATCATTACATTCATGTTCCTTAAGTATCATTATCACTCCCCCAATCACTGATCATGAGTGGCTCCTCATCTTTCGCTAAAACAACTTTAAACTTATTTGTTTGTCTTTTGTTTTTTAATTATATTTTGAAAGATTAAAATAACAAAATATGATAAAAATTAGAATCTACATGTATATGAAGTAAAAAAAAAAAAAAAGAAAGAAAAGCTGACACGTGTACCTCCAAATGATATTACCTAGAATGTTGGGAGACAATTCTCCAAAGATTTCTTCTGACGAATTTTCTTTCAGATTATCTTCTCAAAGATGTAACTCCTTTTGGATCAGATCTACTTCCCGACCAGGATAATAAAGATAATGCCTCATTCTGGGACAAGATTGGGCAAAGACTGGGTTTTCCCAAGCTTGGGGTTCCTCTGCTAGGATGCAAACCCAATGTGTGAGCAGCATCCACCTGGGCTGAGCACAAGGGAAATCATCCCTGTGGGCTGAGCACAAGGGAAACATGAAGGTCCTGATGTTTGTGTCATTAAGTAAAATCCTTTGTTACTGTCACAGGAGTCTAGTGACTTCTACTGGGATCTATGACTCTGGCATGTGAAATTGTTAGCTTGCAAATATTGTAGAGTTTTTACAATTCTTTTTTTTTTTTTTTTTTAGTTTCTATGATTCTTAACATGAGGGAATTACTGTTCAGGTTGGAGTGCATCCCTTTCCTTTAGGTTCACAAGCACAGCACATAATTACATATATATACACATAGTTTTCTTCCAAGAGATATGGAATATATATTGTTCTGACACTGTTTTTTCCAATGATAATTTGTCATTTTAAATGCTGAGTAGTATTTACTTTATTTTATTTTTTAAAAAGATTCTATTTATTTGAGAGAGAGAGCGAGAGCGTGAGAGAGCACGAGCAGGGGCAGGAAGAGAGGGAGAGGGAGAGTCAGAGAAGGAGCCTGACACGGGGCTCAATCCCAGGACCCCCAGGACTTTTCAGGACCCCTGGATCATGACCTGAGCCCAAGGCAAACGCTTAACTGAGCCACCCAGGCAGCCTCTGAACGGTATTTTATAATATGATAAGGCATATGTAATTATTCCCCTATTGATAGACATGCAGATTTTTTCCTTTTTTTTTTTTTAAGATTTTATTTATTTATTTGACAGAGAGAGCGCGAGAGAGCACAAGCAGGCAGAGCAGCAGAGGGAAAGGGAGAAATAGGCTCCCCACTGAGCAGGGAGCCAGATGCGGGGCTCGATCCCAGGACCCTGAGATCATGACCTGAGCCAAAGGTAGTCGCTTAACCAACTGAGCCACCCAGGCGCCCCAGATTTTTTTCCTTTCTAACATTAGCAATCCTGTCTGTGTTTATTGCCCTCTAGAATGTCCCTGTCCCTACCCCATAATCACTGTAACGTTTCCCCAGTACTCTGAAGTCAAGGATTTGTCTCATTGTTTCCTAATCGTTTTAAATACTGGTCTGTTATTTGAATAACATGTCTCTCTTCTCAGGATTTTATCAATCTATTTATTGCATTGTTTTATATTACCTACTATTATTGCATTTGCTCTTTAAATAGAGTATAAACTTCCTCATCTAATATTTATTCTGAGGTCTCTCTCCCACTTCTAGTATGTAGTGGCCTTTAAAATATGCAGATGTGTCATACATTTCAGACAGAAAAAAATGCTTTGATTTGTTTTGTCAACTAGTGAAATTTAGTCAATCTGATTCACCTTCCCCTTTCTTTTCTATTAATTCCTTTCCACTGAGATCTGTCCTTATTCATCCAAGGAACTACTTTTCAAGAGCCTGCCTGTGCCAGGTGCCGAGTTTGGTGAGAGTGCTGAGATAAGTACCTGTATGAGGCTCACGATGACCACAACTTTTCCATTCTTCATGGTTTGTCTCCTACTCAAGTCCTCCACTTTTATGGGGGAGACAAAATAACTTCCTCTCTACCCTTCTAGGTTTTTGGCTGAGATCCCCCCAACACCAATAAAAAGACAGGTCAACAGGAGAAAAACCGTTTAGTAACAGGTGTACCTCCTGTACACAGGGGGAGATCCAGGAAAACTGAATGACTCCTTGAATGGCCGAAGCCACCACTTTAAATATAATGTCTGCCTCTCAGCAAATGAAGATTTTTGGGTTTGGGGAGCCCCGGGGGGTGGGGTGGGTTGTCAGGTGAAGCACAGTAAAGAACGACGAGGTTGTTACGCAGATTTGTTGTTACCCTCTCAATAACAAGGAGTCTCTGGAAGTTTGGAGTCCTTCCCCCTCTTCCTGGGGAGACACCCTTACAAATGGAGATTTTCCTTACAAATGTAAATGTTTCTTACAAAGGGATAACTTTGACACGGTTTTCAGAGCTCCCGCCCTGTTTTAAAAAAATAATCATCCTAAACTATCCTTATATCAAGGAGGCACATTTGGGGGCGGCATATTTTGCTCCCCTTCACTTTTCCGGATGAAAGGTTGCGGGGCGCAGAGGCCCGTCCCCACAGTCATTCTTGGGAGTCCTGTGGAATCCTGGAGGTTTGCCCAGCCCCGCGGTCGAGGGACTTCACCGGAACCTTGCCGCCTGACAGAGCCTCCGGGGACCCCGCTTGCTCTTGGGGCCCCCGGCCTCTTTCAGGCGGAACCCCAGTGTTTCTGGCCTCGGGGAAGACCGGACCCCTTTGGCGGCGCTCTCACGACTGCTCGGCACTTCCGGTGGCTGGTCGTTAACGGTTCCGGAGCGGCTGGCTGGAAGGCCGAGCGCCGGGTGGGCGGTGTCGCTGGCTGGGCGCCCCGGGCTCGGAAAGCTGCGGCGAGAGGGGCCGGCGGTGAGTGGCGGGACGGGCGCCGCGGCCTGGTGGGGCGTTCGGGGAGCAGTCGGAAGGATGGCGTGGTTGTGGCGCGCGCGCCGTGAAGCCGCGGAGACGGGTACCCGGGAGCTGCTGGACGCGGCTCGGAGGGCGGAGTGCGGGCCGCGGGGCGCTCAGCCGGGGCGGGGCACGACCCGCTTCTTCCAGGCTCAGAGAGTCTCTGCGGAGAGACCGCCCGGCGGGCTTCCCGGTGCCCGGCGGCTCTCGTGCTGCGGGGCGTCCCGGGCTGGATCGGGGCTGGCCGCGGGCACGTCCCCTCCCCAGGAGCTCTGACGGCCGGGAGTGCTTGTCCGTCCCTTGGCGTCTTTTCCATTCCTGTTTGCTCCACGAACCGCCTGCTCTTCCTTGATATTTGTCGCATTTTTTCCCTGACCGTAGGGTAGGCTTGGAAGAGCAGAGATCTTTTTTTTTTTTCCCCCCCGGATGGGTTTCCAGGCATCACCTCCAGGACCTAGGAATCTGTATTTCGATGCCCGAAGTTATTCTGGAGCAGTCAGCCTGGCCCTGGTTTCCTGCCCAGGTATCTTGGGATTTACTAGTTGAGCCAAAGAGTAACATACTTTAATGGCTGACTGTACCTGTTGAATATTGATTCATCAGATCTCCTGAATATTTGTGTCTGTGATCACCTATGTGGTTGGCTTTTTTAGGTTTTTGACCTCCTTCAACCCATGCCTCCCATGCCTGCCCCCCGTTCTGTTTTCTACATCTACGTGTTTTTTTTCTTTTTTCAGAGTCCACATATAAGAGAGACCGTATAGTTTTTTTGTTTTTTTTTTTAAGTAATCTCGCCAACCAACGTGGAGCTCAAGAGATCAAGATTTGCAGGCTCCTTTGACTGAGCCAGCCAGGCACCCCAAGAGAGATCATAACAGTATTTGTCTTCTCTGACTTATTTTGCTTAGTATAATGCCCTCAAGTTCCCGCTATGTTGTCACAAATGGCAAGATTTCATTTTTTAAAAAAAGAGCTGAGTAATATTCCATTCTATGTATATACCACAATTTCTTTATCCATGCACCCATCCATGGACACTTAGGTTGTTTCCATATCTTGGCTGTTGTAAATAGTGCTGCAGTGAACATGGGGGCACATATATCTTTATCAGTGTTTTTTTTCCTTTGCATAAATACCCAGAAGTGAAATTGCAGGATCATATACTTCTATTTTTAGTTTTTTGAGGAACCTCATACTGTTTTCCACAGTGGCTGCACCACTTTACTTTCCCACCAGCAGTGTATGAGGGCTCCCTTTTCTCCACATCCTCATCAACACTTATTTCTTGTCTTTTTAATAATAGCCATTCTAACTGCTGTGAGGGGATATCTCCCTTTACTGTAACATAGGCTTATAAGGGCAGAGACCTTATCTTGTCCCTGCTGAGTCCTCAGTACCCAGTATAGGGGCTTGGCATTGAAGGGAAGGAAAAATTCTTCCGGTACCCTTCGTGGTCTTCCAGTGGACTAAGAATTTAATTTACTGGAGACAGACTAACAGGAGAAAAGACCAGATGAAAGCCCAATAATGAACTTAAGACCTAAGAAAATGACCAAAGCAGGCAGTTTTTAAATTTTTCAGACAGACGATAAATCTGAGGATTTGACAGGACAAAGAAAACTTAACTTTGGGAGCTTCAATTAGTGAGGAATTCTAAACAGAGCTTGGGCTGGGGTGGTAAGTTAGTAAACAGTAACATGGGGTGTTGATACAGCCTTTTGGGCGCTAAATTTCCTATCTCTGGTAATAAGGATGTCTCCTTACCTTCTGGTACTGGGAGGGTACCTTTCACACAGGAGATTTATTTCCTGCTTTCAGGGGGACACAGAGGAGGTCTCACTGTTCTTGCACCAGCTGTCTTTTAAGTAACTTTTATTTAAAATAATCAGTATGCCATAGTGGTACATTTTGGGGCAGCCTGCCCTTGTCTCCTATAGCACATAGCATGCGCTTAGTAAGTACTTGTTGAACAAATCAGTAAGAAGAAATAGGTAAAAAGTCCTTGGCATCATAGAACTAGTCTTACAGAATTCAAGTGGTTTGAGGGATGCCTGGGTGGCTCAGCTAAGCGTCTGCCTTTGGCTCAGGTCATGATCCCGTGATCCTGGCATCTAGCCCTGCATCGGGCTCCTTGCTCAGGGCTCCTGGTTCAGCTGGGAGCCTGCTTCTCCTCTGCCTGCCGCACCCCCCCTGCTAGTATGCGAGCTCTCTGACCAAAAAAAAAGTTGTTTGAAATAGAGAATGGGACTACCCTGAGGTGAGATCTTGATCAGGCTGTCCAATAAATAGGAATATAATGTGATCTACCTATGTAAGGTTTTCTAATAGCCACATTAAAAAAGTAAAAAGACAGGTGAAACTAATTTTAATAACATATTTTATTTAAACAAGTATATCCAAAATATTAACATCTAATCAATATAAAAATGAAATATCTTACATTCATTATTTTATACTAAATCTTTAAAAGCTCATGTGTTTCTACTTATTGCAAGTTTCAATTCAGTTATTAAGTTTTCATTGAAAATAATTATTGAGATTATACAAAATTTAAAATGTTAAAAGTAGATTCACATACCCAAGTTACACCAAACATAAAGGTTTTCCAATAACTGAATTATGTTTTAAAATTTAATTAAAATGAAATGAAATTATAAATGTAGTTTCTTAGTTGCATAGCCATGTATATCTGATGCCTACTGTACTGGACAGTGTAAATCTCAATCAAAAAGTCTCTGTTCATGGTTTGGTCAGGGGGCAAAGGAGTGGGTAGCACCACAAGTATGCAGGGGGGTGGGGGGAGAGGAAAGTCTTACAAAATGCAGTGTAAGCTCCTTTGAGGGCAGATTCTTCTGGTCTTCAACAGTGAGGTATGGCTTCCTAAAGCAGACTAACTCTTCAGCATGATTGCTGTTTAGAGCTTAGGTACTCTGGGAATCATTTTTTGGGGTAAGAAAAGGGTCTAGCAGTGCTGGTCATATGCACCATCTCTAAGTAGAATCTTACTGTGTATGATGAACAGTTATGGAAATCAGATTATTTTTCTACAGATCAGTTCTCAACTGGGGGTGATTTTGCCCCTCAAGGGGGCACTTGCTCCCCCATTTAAAAAATGCTTGCTTGTCACAAGTAGGAGGTGTGGTAGCATCCGGGGGTTGGAAGCCGGGAATACCCCTAAACGCCCTACGCTGCAGGGGACAGGACGCTACAAGGAAATGTCTGGCTGAAAATGTCAACAGAACCGAGATGGAGAAACCTTGCTATGGACGATTTGAGGAAGACTGAGCAAGCTGTTCCTTCAGAACCTCAACATGACTCCCTTGTGGGATCAGTTAGGGGAGAACAGCTTGTTTTGTTGAAGTATGTCAAGGTTTCTAGTTGTGTTTTCACTGTGGACGGACTTTTTGGTTATAAAGAAATGTCATGCTCAGGACGGGAATGGAGACCTGTTGGATAAAGATAAATAATACGGGCTGTGCTCATGAGATTCAGTGTACCTTGGGATAAGGGGCTCATCTGTCTCCTTCGTATGGCTTGTATGACCGAGGCTCAAACTGATTGATGCCAGTATTAGATTACCGGTTACTCTCTTCTCTTTCCCTATCACCATCTCATTTTATTTTTGTTCTTTCTCCCTGTGCCCTTGTTCCTTTCTATTTTCTCCCTTCCTCCCTTTCCCCTGATCTCATTCCCCGCCCCTCACCAATGCCCACACACCTCCCAGCGCTTAATGTTTCCTCCCTTCAGAGCTGTCGATTCCTCATTCAGAATCACCACCTCACCACCATCCCCCATCTGTGTCTAAGAGACCTGCCCCCGCACACCCTTCAGGTGCCTCTTACAGTCACAGCTGGCTTGTTCACAAAAACTTCAAACTACAACTTCTTGCCTCCTTCAAAAAAAAAAAATCATCTCTCCAAAAAGATGGGGGGAGCAACTCATATGCTTCTGAGACAACTGTTTTGAGAAACTGGGTTCTTTTAGAGCAGGTGCTGTGTGCCGCGGATGGCTCTCTGCTAGAATCAAGCGGCTGTAGTTACCGTCTCTAACGTATTACGTCTTCTCTTCCGAGAATTGTGGCTGTGCTTGAGCACCCTCCCCAGTTCTTCCCTTTGGGTTTCTCCACACTTACAGGACAGCACCTGCTTCTTCCTGGTACCAGCAACAACTCAGATCTTTGACCTCATGCCTCCTTTGCCTATGCCTGCACTTATCCCAGGTTTCTCTTGCCTGCAGCACTCCAGGCTGTGTCTGGCCCCATATATTTCTGTCCCTCCCTCCGTGTCAGATGGTGGACACTGAGGTGGCAATTTGGAATCAACACCAAACCTAAAAAAGGGTAGCATGGTCTGTCTCAGTGCTCCAAACTAGTCTTCCCTAGCCTTCGAAGGTATACAACTTGAAGACTAGAATGACTCTGTACTTCACAGGTATTCAAAACTATCTGAGGAGAATGTTCTAGCATATAGAAGATGATAAAGGAAAATCGGTAGGTCATGTCTTTACCAATTTTAGGAAATCTCATCTTGTGGTCGCCAAAGTCATCTTTCTTACCATTGCAGAAGCCTCTCTCAATTCAAGGGACTATAGCAGGAGTAGGAGCTTTTCTTTTACAGAGACCACCGACAGCTTCTACGTTTGTTTCTCAGCAAGACAAAAGGTAAAGGGGAAAAGCTACCACTCAGCATCTAGCTTTATTTTTAAAATAAGGATGTTTCTAATACTAAAGATTTAATACTTTACTTTTCTCTTCATGACCATTAAAAAGTCCTTTGTTTCAAATGCTTTGAAATATTGCTCAGATAATTATAAGTCATAAAAACAAGTAGGAGTATGAAACTTGATGTTTTAAAATTTTCTACCAGTTGATGTAGACATTCAAAATAAACTTAATTTTCTTTTAAAGCAGCATTACATTCAAAAGACAGGGAAGTTCAGTTTACGGTGTTACAAGCAGTGATTTAAGATTCATCTTCCAATAGTAGTAGAGACACAGAAGTGACTGTGGTGGTTTAACTACTTGGTCACAATACAGAAGCAAGTGTGTGTCATTCTTGTCCTCAGGAAGAGATTAGATCCCTTCCTGCTTGTTCTGGGGATGGCTATTCCTAGAATCGGTGATTCACGGTCATTCGATGGTGTACATTGGAATGTACTGGGCCCCTGGTCACAATTTATGTCATGTTATAGTATTTTCAAACTAGGGATGTAAAACTGTTTCAAGTACATGAACTGCTAATACATTTCCAACCCAAACAGAAAGAAACTGGCTTGTTTATTAAACTCCCGAGAGTCCCAGTTTCTTATCAGCACAGATGGATGGGATGCTACCTTGTAAAGGTAGTTACACATTTATTTTAGAGATGAGGTAGTAATTTAAGCTTTCAATTTAGATTATTAGGTTATTGTATTTATTTCAATAATCTTCAGTCATTCAGTTATAATACACCCTTTTTTTAAGGCTGAAAAAGTGCCATAAAATTATTACTAAATCCTTTTTTAGAGTGTTTGTATTTTATCTCTTGTTGCTACTACAGTCTCCTTAGGCGTCTCTTTTACTACCTTCCTGAACTCAGAATCACACAATATCTAAGCTGGAAGACATGTTACTAGTGATTGATTAGGACAGCAGCATCCTTCAGAACTCTCCGCAGTGATAAAAATGATCTGTGTCTGGGCTGTCCAGTTCAGTAGCTGCGAGCCACTTGTGGTTAAGGAGCAGAATTCTCTACTTTGAGTGAATTTAATTTTAAATTTATCCAGCCCTGTGTGGGCATTGGCTACTCCACTGGACAGTGCAGTTCTGGACCAATCCCTCCCCGTCTCAGTTTACAGGGACCTGAGACTTGGAAGAGGAGTGATTTATCCTCATTACGATCATCTCCCTTCCCAGCAGTTTCTACTCATCACTTACTGCTTTCCTTTCCACTTGAATGTTTTCCTTACTCTGCTTCTTTTCTGATGGTGTCCTCTTTTTTAGCATTGGCAAACAAATTCCACAAAATGATTACACCCCCTATGTTAGGCCATTATATCAGTAGTGTTGGGAAACAAATATTTAGTATCATTTGAGTTATTAATTTCAGAAGCAGCTTTAACTTAATACAATCTACCTTTAACTTAATACAACATACCTCTACTGTGTCTTCTACTGAAGGGGAAATGAGGGCAGAGAAAAATGTGAATGCTTTGCCTAATGTCATACACACAATAATCAAGTAAAAAAGAAAGCTGAGAAGTAGAATTCACTATCTTTCAACCAAGAAACATGGTTATTTTGGGCTGCAAGTGAGCAGTCTTGTCAACAGACAAGGCTTTCTGAAATAACCCTAAATGCTAAGTAACTGAACTAATTAAGAAATAAAAGGAAAATTTCTCAGGTAGATTCTCTGGTGCCAGGGAAATGTTCAGTGATGACTGAAGCTCTGCCTACATTCAGGATACTCACAGTCCCTAAGGCAGATTCTCTGATAACTAAGGAGACCGGAGTAGCTAAAGAATTTCTGTTACTTCACCATCTTAGTAGAGCTTATGTGCTGTATGAATTCTTTGATGTCTGATCAGGGCTGAACTTACACGGAAGGGCCTCCCACACTCTTCACATTCATAGGGTTTTTCACCTGTGTGGATTCTCTGATGCTGAATAAGACCTGTGCGCCCACTAAAATCTTTCCCACATTCTTCACATTTATAGGGCTTCACTCCAGTGTGCACTCTGTGGTGTCCAATGAGATGGGAGCGTTGAATGAAGGCTTTTCCACATTCATCGCATTTGTAGGGCTTTTCTCCAGTGTGAGTCCTTCTGTGCTTACTAAGGTCTGAGCTGTGACTGAAACTTTTCCCACAGTCCTCACATGCATAGCGTCTTCTTTCCCTCTGTTGCCACTCTAATCTGCCCTCACTTTCAGTAGCATCTTTGGATTCAGGATGTTGAGGAATGTCTTTGTTAAGTCTGTCATTTATCTTCCCAAGGAATTCCGTGTCCTTGGGCATATCTTCCTTCTGGGACAACGTTTGATTCTTAGTTTTGGTTTTATCACCTGTAACAAAGAGTACACAAACATGTCCTAGTCTAGGTTTGAGAAGCAAAGCCTCTGAAAGAATGAACACGTAAATGTTATAAATGTGTTATAAAAACAAAGTTACATACAATGTGCAAACTAGATATTTGGCATCGTCGAAATGTATATGACAATATAAGGAAGAGATTAAGAGGCCAGTGGGGAAGACAGCAGCAGAATACATTATTTGGGAGCAGATTACGAAGAGAGGAAAAGGCAATGATGTGGATCGGGGGATTACCTGGCAATTCTGTGCAAAGGCAGAGTGCGTGGTAAATGAGGACTGGAGATATGCCGAGGATAATTAAGAGGAGCAGACGGGGATCAAGGAACAGAGATGGGAAGGGAGGTAAAAGTTTGGGAGAAACATGCAGGGGCCTGAAACACAGGTGGTTAAGTGGTAGTAAAACTCAGTGAAAGTGGAGAAGACAATGGGATTAGGTATCTGAGAGGAATACAGTGAATAGGAACCATCAAAGGAGGGGAATGTGTGAAGGATAATAATTAAAAGCAGACTTAGAGCATGTAGGTCAGGATAAATCCAGGAAGATTAGTAGGAAGCGACAATGGATGGTCTGGTGTATGTGCCGGGTTCAATCCTTTTTTCTGAAACTATCATCTCTTGCTGTCCAGATCCTAGCACGGTGGCTCTCAAACTTGATTGTGCATCAAAATCACCTTGAATGACTTACTAAAACAGAATGCCAGGCTTCCCGACCCCAGAACTTCTGCTTTGACAAAGCTGGAGTGCTCAAGAATTTGCGTTCCTAACAAGTTTCCTGGTGTGATAGATACTACTAGTCTAGGAACCACACCTTTCAGAACCACTCGCCTAGGTATTATTCAAGGTCCATCTCAAATGCTCCGTCCTCCAGGAAGTCTTCCCTAATCTCCCAAATTGGAGGTGTTCTCTCCCTCTTCCTGCTCCCCATGTCCTCAACCCCAAGCTTAGTACAGAGCAGCACCTAACAGCAAGTACTCAATATTTGTTGAGATGAGTTTTATAAGAAAATAGCTGTTTTGATGATTTGGAGGGAATAGAGTGTCACTTATTCGGTCATGCTGTGACCACCATCTTAACAAACCTAGGAATACTCACTGTGCAACAGTCATTTAATTACAGTTTTCAGTGGTCACCTGGCATAATGGAAGCAGCAGCAAGAGCTACCAGGACATTTCAGTGCCTGGGCTGGGGGTGGAAAACACTGGCTCACACGGCTGAGTGCCTCGCCATGAAGTCCACTCTTCCCTGTCCTCACCATGTCCCCTTGCTACCAGTCTTCCTCAAATCGATTCTTAACGATCATTTTTTTTCTTTTTAAATCAGGCAGTAGACTTTCTCAGTTTGGATATTTCCTCTAAGATGATATTGTTTTGGAATCTAAATGCCGTATTATCTTTGGCTAGAAAAGATAGGACTAAATTAGAGCCAGGAGGTCTAGATATCAGCCTTGGAATTGTCTGATAACTGCTTAAATTTTGGCAGATGACCACTGTTTTAGTTTCCTTATCACCTCTGTGCCCTCTTTTCCTATAGTTTGATTAGATGAGGGAATCTATGGTAAAGCATTTGTAAAAGTATAATGTGTAAAGCAAACAGAAGTATTGCAAAGTTAGTAGGGTAATAATGATCAAGCAAATCATGGAAATCAGAGACACCCCCATACCATTAAGAAAAGTGTTCTCAAACATCAGCATATTGGTTGGCTCAATCGCTTCTTTTATATAAGCTGTCACCACTGGTTGGCTTTCCTGTGGCTTACTGATGAAGATGAATATTAAAAAAAACAAAACAAAACGCAAAACTGAGTGGTCAGTCCACCATCTTCAGTGTGATCTACCAGCCCTCAGGATGAGTCTCTCTCCCATGATTTCAGGAGAAATCTAGAGAAAAACGTCACCAGGACTTCAAAAGGCTTTATTTATTTATTTATTCATTTATTCATTCATTCATTTATTAAGATTTTATTTATTTATTTGACAGAGAGAGAGAGATCACAAATAGGCAGAAAGATAGAGAGGGGGAAGCAGGCTCCCCACCGAGCAGAGAGCCTGATGCGGGGCTTGATCCCAGGACCCTGAGATCATGACCTGAGCCGAAGGCAGAGGCTTTAACCCACTGAGCCACCCAGGCGCCCCCCCCTTTTTTTTTTAAATACAAGTTTGGTTTTTCTTGGTCAGCAATTGAAATGATAACCCTAACCCTCTCCCTTAGATCTGTAAGTAATTGAACAATATACAGAATAATATTTATGGAAATTGTCAAATGGGAACTTTTCTCATCTCAAGGATCTATAGTCTATTTCTGGGTCAACTGGAATTTCAGGGCCTTGTTTATTTATCTCTTCCAAGTGCCAGCTAATCCCAGGCCAGTGGGATTCCAAGAGACATCCTTTCCAAGATTTACTTATTTTTTTGGGGGGGGAGAGGGGGAGAGAGGGAGGGGGAGAGGGGGAGAGAGGGAGGGGGAGAGAGCGAGCGAGTGAGCGCGCGTGTGTGCGCGTGCGCGAGAGCCATCAGTGGGAGGAGGGGTAGAAGGAGAATCTCAAGCAGACTCCCCACTAAGCATGGAGCCCGACTGAGGGCTTGATGTCATGACCCTCAGTTCATGACTTGAGCCGAAATCAAGAGTCAGATGCTTAACTGACTGAGCCACCCAGATGTACCAAGAGACCTTTTAGAACAGACAAAATGAAAAATATTTGGATCTAACATCTTCCTCCAGGGCTGTCCTTCCAATGTTATTTTGGCATATATAATACTGAGAGTCCTTATCAGTTACAATTTGAGATAAGTCCAGCCCTGCTGGTCACTGAGATGAGGACCGGTCCACAAAGATCATCTGTACACACTTGCTTGACAATCTAGGGAGCAAGGACAAGGTTAAATGCTGAGTGCAGTGAAACGAATGGAGTTAAGGAGACTGTCATTTATTTGCTAATGGAGAGTCAGTGTCATGGGTTAGTTAGTTCCCTTTGAAATACTTTAAAATGTGCTACAAAGAACTGCAAGATACTCAGCTCTCCAAGTTCTTTTGTCATCTACGACGATAATTCCTATTAAGTGATTATTGCTATTGCAGTTCCCAGTTATGTTTACAGAGAGGAGTCCTATTATCCTAGCCAATAGCTAATACAAATAATAATACCTTGCTGGTATGGATACAGTAATTTTTTTTTTAAGATTTTATTTATTTATTTGACAGAGTGAGAGAGCAAAGCAAGAGGAACAGCAGAGGGAGAGGGAGAAGCAGGCTCCCCACTGAGCAGGGAGCCGGATGTGGGCTCGATCCCAGGACCCTGGGATCATACTGGAGCCTGAGCCAGATGCTTAACCGACTGAGCCACCCAGGCGCCCCACAGTGAGTTTTTTTAAACAAGAAATAGTGCATACAAAAGTCTATTTAACAATAAATTTATATTTTGAAAAACAGTGACTTTTTGGTACATTCTCCTGATGGCTTTTAATAATTGTTCTGGACCAGCAGGGAGGAACCCCAGGTTCTCACTGTAATCTCAGCTCTGCCTCTTACTCTTTGGAAATCTAGACAAGTCACAAGCACTGTGGGTATATTTCATCAACTATAAAATGAGGATTTGGACCGGACATTACATGCTTTTAATAAAGCTGAGAGACACATCCTGAAATGTGTTGTAATTTCTGCAGAGTTTGTTTTTGTATTGTTTTGGTGGGTTTTGTTTTTTGCTTGTCAGTTATTTTGGTGGGGGGGGTGGTGGTGGTGGTGACACAGATAAAAACTGTGTATGGCTCTTGGTGCTGTACCTTAGGAAAAAAGTCATATTCATACCGTTCTGTGTATACAAAAGGGATTGCCTAAAAATTCTCAGGCCTCATAGGATAGCTAGATCTCATGAAGCACCTTTCAGTAGATTAGATTAAGAAAAGACCATATTTTTCCTTGAAAAGTTACTTTAATAGCAGCACGTGTGTAAACCTCTACAATTTTAGGTATAAGAACTATGTATTTTTCTGAATTTATAACACGAAATAGAGTGGAACTCGTCCAGAAATATCTATTAAAAAAAGGGAAAGACCATCTAGAACTCAAAAGTTTTGCACATACTATCCATTAGTCATAATAATCCTGTATTCTCCATAGAATTTAGCATGTTGACATGTTAAAATATTACTGTGACCTGTTTTATGACTGCATGTCCTGTCTCCTCCCAAAGGCAGCAGAGAAATTTCTTATGATAGGCCTGCTCACAAAAAAAAACGTTAAGACCGCACATAGTTGAGGTTACTAAAGCTTATTAAAATAGCCTACATTTTTTTGGCTTCTGCCTTTGGAAGCTATTTATCTATCTATTTATCTATCTAGCTATCTATCTATCTAACACATAGAGATCACAAATAGGCAGAGAGGCAGGCAGAGAGATAGGGGGAAGCAGGCTCCTCGATGAGCAGAGAGCCTGATGCGAGGCTCGATCTCAGGACTCTGGGACCATGACCTGAGCCGAAGGCAGAGGCCTCAACCCACTGAACCACCCAGGCGCCCCCTGAAACTATTCTTGACTACCATTAACTTCTAAATGCCGAATTCAGTAAGTGGACGCTTCTCAGTTCTTATCCTGTGTCCCATTGGTAGCACTGGCTAGAACTGGCTGAAGCTCCTGGTGTCTTTAGTGACACCACCCTCTTCTGCTTCTCATCTCTCTGACAGTCCCTGATCTTTTTTTTTTTTTTTTAAAGATTTTATTTATTTGAGAGAGAGAAAGACAGATAGCGAGAGAGCACGAGTGGGGAGGAGGGGGTGAAGCAGGCTCCCGGCTGAGCAAGGAGCCCGATGCGGGGCTCAATCCCAGGATGCTGGGATCATGACCTGGGCCGAGGGCAGCGGCTTAACGGACTGAGCCACCCAGGCGCCCCGCCTGGTCTTTTTTATAGAATCTTCTTCCTCCACCCAAACTTCAAATGGTGGCATGCCTCAAAAATTTGCATGTGCCTCTCTTCACTTTATACATTCTTGGTCAACTTCATCTCCAGCCATGTCTTCTATCATCTACCCAGGGGCGATTCCCAAATCTCTTATCCCCTCCCACATCTTTCTCCTCTATCTAGAACCATATTTTATTTTATCTTTTTAAAGACTTTATTTATTTGACAGAGAGAGATCACAAGTAAGCAGAGAGGCAGGCAGAGAGAGAGGGGGAAGCAGGCTCCCTGCTGAGCAGAGAGCCCGATGCGGGGCTCAATCCCAGGACCCTGAGATCGTGACCTGAGCCGAAGGCAGAGGCTTTAACCCACTGAGCCACCCAGGCACCCTAGAACCCTATTTTAAACTGCACTGCCTACTGGATGGATGTTTCAGAGATACAGCAAATTCACGTGTATAAAAACTGAATCCATTCTTAGGTTTTCACACATTAAGATACTCTCACTTTATGGGGTACCTGGGTGGCTCAGTCGTTAAGCGTCTGCCTTCGGCTTGGGTCATGATCCCAGGGTCCTGGGATCTAGCCCCGTGACGGGCTCCCTGCTCAGCAGGAGGCCTGCTTCTCCCTTTCCCACTCCCTCTGCTTGTGCTCCCTCTCTCACTCTTGTCTCTCTCTCAGATAAATAAATGAAATCTTAAAAAAAAAAAAAGATACTCCCACTTTATGGGGCGCCTGGGTGGCTCAGATGACTGGGCGTCTGCCTTCAGTTCAGGTCATGATGTCCGGGTCCTGGGATTGAGCCCCACATCGGGCTTTCCAGTTGGCTCAGCAGGGAGCCTGCTTCTCCCTCTCCCTCTCCCCTGCTTGTATGCTGTCTCTCTCTCAAGTGAATAAATAAGATCTTAAAAAAAAAAAAAAAAAAAGATACACCCACCTTCTGATTTTCCTCTCAATTACTAACACCATTATCTGCAAGTTGCCCAAGTCACAAACTTGGATTTTATTAAAACACCTACCACCAATATCTAATCAGACCTGTTCATTAATAAATTAGTGATAAGTATCTCTTGAATTTTCTCCTTCCTCTCTCTCCAGCCTTATTTGAGCACTGGTTTACAATCTTCTGTATTTGAAAGTAGTCTCCCCTCACCCCCCTTGTGTTTGATCTTTTCTCCTTATTTATAGTGGTGTGCTCATTCACTTATAGACTTTGGAAAATAGAGAATAAGTCACCTGTGATTTTATTACCTTCAAATAATTGTCTACTTCCTTACCTTCAAATAATCTTGGTCTACATTTGGAGCTATCCTTCTAATATTTTTCTCTGTAACTTTAAAAAAAGTAGACTCATGGATAGTGATTTTTAAAAACACAAATCTACTACTTGGAGGCTTAAAAAAACCCCAAAAAACCACAAATCTGTGCCATCCACTCCTCTATTAAAATAATGTAACAGGGGGCACCTGGATGGCTCAATTGGTTAAGTGTCTGGCTCTTGATCTCAGCTCGAGTCTTGATCTCAGTGTTGTGAGTTCAAGCCCTGCATTGGTGTTGGGGTGTGGAGCCTACTTAAAAATAAACTAAAAAGTAAATAAATAAAATAATGTAACAGACCTCCGTCTGTTTCCTCAGCATGGTATTCAGGAACCTTCACCACTGGCCTTTGATTTTTCCCTTCTGCAAAATTCTCTTCAACAAAATCAACTCAGAGCAACTATTCTTAGAATGTTAAGCTTTCATCCCCCCACCCTCGCCCCCCAGGATGTTCTCCCTTCCCAGTTCCCACCAGTCTGACCATCTCAGCTCAAGCAAACCTACTCCGGGACACTTTTGCGGGCCTGCCACAGGGATAGCGGTCTTTTTTTTTTTTTTTTTTGTGGGTTATAGCATAACTGCTCACTTCTGTTTTTTGAAGAGAAGTCATTGCTTTGTATTCCTGACATCTAGCATGGTGCCTAGCATGTAGCTGCTGCTCAACAAATGTTTAATAAAAGAAGAATGAACAGAACAAGGGGTCTCAACCTCACCTCTAAAGGGAACCAATAACCAACACTATGCTTTAAAGCACGAAAAAGACTCCTTTAAATTATACATAATTGCATGCCATCTTTCCAGGTATGAACTACAAATATCTTAGTTTAAAATCATTTTTCAGATTAGACAAATCACCTGGCAGGGAACCTAGAGAATGAGAGAACCATACTGGTAAAATTTAAAGTAGTGAGAATGGAATCCATAATAGGCCAGGCGAGGCAGTATGGACACAAGAGCCTGCAGAGAAAGGACAGGGAGCACTGAAAAAAGCTGTGTTTGGCCAAACTGGAATTTAAAGTTTGTTTACTTTTTTTTTTTTTTAAGATTTTATTTATTTATTTGACAGAGATCACAAGTAGGCAGAGAGGCAGGCAGAGAGACAGGGGGAAGCAGGCTCCCCACTGAGCGGAGAGCCCGATGTGGGGCTCCATCCCAGGACTCTGAGATCATAACCTGAGCCAAAGGCAGAGGCTTTAACCCACTGAGCCACCCAGGCGCCCCTAAAGTTTGTTTACTTTTTATTGAAGCCTGGGGATACACTAGACATCTGGTTTTCAATTATTGAACTGATTACTGGGGTGGGGAAGCAAACCACAACCCAAACCCAGTCAACCTAACATAGAGAAACAAAAGGCCTACTATACTGACTAGTTCTTGCTCTCTCTTCCCTACTTTTTTCAGGGTGAGGGTGTATTAGGGAATGAATTGTGCCCCATCTCCCCCCCCAGCCCCCACCCCCTTGTCCATTTATTTGTTGTAGCTCTAACCTTCAATGTGATTGCATTTAGAAAAGGGGCCTTTAAGAAGTAATTAAGAATAAATGAGGAGGTTATAAGGGTGGGGCCCTTATCCAAGAGGATTGGCATCCTTACATAAGAGGAAGAGATCCCGAGTGTGTGTGCACAGCAAAAACACCGTGTGAAGACACAGCGAATCTGTGAGTCAAGGAGAGAAGCCTCACCAGAAACCAAGCCTCTAACACCTTGATCTTGGACTTTCCAGCCTCCACAACTGTGAGAAAATAAATTTTTGTTGTGTAAGTCACCCAGCTTGTGGCACTCTGTTGTGGCACACCCACTCTGTTGTGGCACACCCTTGTGCGCACCCTTGTAGCACACCCAACCTAATACAGGGTGTCATATGAATTCTCCTGCTCAAAATATAAATTTAAGAGAATTTAGAACTAGAATCATCAGATATCAACAAAAAAAAATGTAAGGTATTATTAACTGCAGTGAGTATTTAAATCCCATCCCCCCATCGAGTCAAAAAGCAGCTTTTAAGTCTAATGAAAAACTAAAATATAATTTTTAACATGATGAGGCAAGGGTAGGTAAGGGGATAAAATCTACAGTGAGGTGGAGGATAAGCAAGAAAACTTGAAAAGGAGAACATCAAAGTGAGAAAGCTCCTCTCTAACACAAGGAACCCTATCTTCCCTCATACACATAAACTCTTGCTCCTTACCATTCCTTTGGGGCTCCCCAGATTCCTGCTCCCGCTGAATCTTCTTGGGATGGAGCTGCGCAGTCAGTGACTCATGGGGCCTTCCCAAGGGGGTCAGCTTGTCCAGAAGTGTGTCCGGTCTTTCTGAATTGGCTGGGACCTGGGGAACAATGAAGTATGATTGGGCTGGTAAGGTAGATTTTGTGAAAAAACTTCAAGACCTTCAGAGAAAAGATCAAATGAAGCATTTGCCAGGGACCAGGAACACAAACGGGAAAAATTCTCATTCAATTGCAAATGGCAATAACGACTAAAAAAAGAAGGAGAAACTAATCTCTAGACTTCAGGCCACTGGAGAGTGAAATTCAGTCTCTTCTCACAATGATTGGCAGAGGTCCAGGGTAAGAGTCTTGCGACTTGGAAAGAACCTTAAAAATTATCTAGCCCAACCTCCACTATAAATGGGGGCATTTCTTCTCTAACTGCATTGTCCAATATGATAGCCACAAGCACAGTGTGCTTACTGGACGCCTGAAATGTGGTTCTAGGAATGGAAATAGGCAAAGCGTAAAATATACACTGAATTTTAAAAACAATACAAAAAAGGAATGTAAAATACCTCATTTTTTATACTGATTACATTATTACTTTGGGTTAAATATATTAAATCTCACTTTTTGAAATGTGGCTACTAGAATATTTTAACTACACATATGGCTCACATTATATTTCTTTTGGACAGTGCTGTTCTGTAATACCCTTGACATCTATTTGAACCCACCGTGACTATTCCCATGGAAAGGGAGTGTGTGTTTTTTTTAACCAGGTAGCCCACTTTTTAATAGCTATGAATGTTGGAGAATTGTTTGCCTCTGTTACCTACTTGCGTTCCTGTAACTTCTCAGGGTTCCCAGCCTTCCAAACTGAGTCTGCATCACTTTCCTGTGTCTGTACTCAACCACGCTTCAGTTATGTGACACTGGCAGCCCGGTCCCTAAGCCTTGTTCTTCTCTAGGATAACCTATGAAATACCTGCAGGTCTTCTAACACATGCTTGTTGCTTTGGCTCGCTCCATATGCCCTGACCTCTCCCAGCCAAACTGGGGTCCCCTTCCCACCTGCTTCCGAGGTTCATCCAGCTCCCGCTCCAGATCCTCCAGCACAGTCACGGCCTCCTCTCCCGTCTTCGGATGGTGCGCCTGCACCCATGCTTGCAGGTCCCTGGGAAGAATGCTCAAGAACTGTTCCAGCACCAGCAGGTCTAAAATCTGCTCTTTGGTGTGGCACTCTGGCCTCAGCCACTGGCGGCAGAGCTCCCAGAGCTGGGTGAGGGCCTCCCGGGGTCCAGGCGCGTCCTGGTAGCAGAGCTTCCTGAAGTGCTGCCTGAAGACTTCCCTCCTGTGAGGGGTGTAGCTTCGTGACACGGAGGCCTGTGCCCAGCGATGGTCTTCTGCTTTCACCGCTGGAAGTCCCTCTCGTCCGTCGGGGTCCGGGGCTGCGGCCATGGCGCGGCGTGTGAGAGTAATCGCGTCCGGGGCTGACCCAAGGACAACCCCTCGGAGCCTCAAGAGCAGAGGCCCGCGCTAACGAAGGGGACCGGGGCGCCTCGGCCGGCAGACCCGGCTCTCCGTCCGTCAGTGTCCCGCTTCCCCCGTGGCCGGCCCTCGTCAGCACTCCAGCGACGCCGAGGGCACAGCTCTGGGAGGAGGCTCGCGGATGCCACGCCCGAGAAGCGCAGCCCCGGGGTTCCGCGGCTGTGGGGACCGCCACCGCGCCCGCTCCCGGAGGGTCGGCCCTCGACGTCCCCGGGAGAAGCGGTGGACGCACGGCACACGGACCCGCCGCCGCAGCCACCTCGCGGCGGCCCGGAACAAAGGCCTGGCTGCAGCCTACGAACGGGCGCCCGGCCGCCGGCACTTCCGGCCGCTCTAGGAAGCCGCGGCTCGGTGGCCCCGGCCGCTCTAGGAAGCCGCGGCTCGGTGGCCCCGCCCGTGGAAGACCGCGTGGACGAACGGGCTGGACGCGGCCCCGCGGGCACGTCCTCTTTGTTCTTTTTCCAAACTTTTCCCCTCTCAAGGCTTTTTTAGGTTTACTTATTAGATAAGTAGTATGAAAAAGGTATGCATTCACACAGTTCAATATTTAAAAAGAGTTAAGTGTCCTCCAGCATCTAATTTTGACAGCCTGACTTTTTCGGGGACACGTAGGGTTCCGTAGACCCGTCAGGCCCGTACTTACCACTCTCGCTTTCCTCCTGCACAGAAGGTAGCATTTCTGCGCCTTGCTTGCTCTTCTTACTAATATTGGAGAGTGTGCATAAAGGGTCTCCTCGATCGGCCCCCCCTTTTTAAATCACTTGCACAGTATTCATTGTATGTGCCATCATCCATTAATGATTACCCCATTGATGGTCAGGTAGGTTGTTTCCAATCTGCTTTTTGAAACGCTGCTGCAATAAATTACTGTAAACATAAATCTTTCTCATGTGTAAGGGTATTTACATAGTATATATTCCTAGAAATAGAATTACTGGAGTACAGAGTAGGGACATTTGTACTTTTGTTAGTGCCAAATTACCAATCATAGAACCTACTAGAGATGTTCCTGTTTACCCATACTCGTCAACACTAGATCGATATCATAAGATATTTTGATGTTTGCCAATCTGATGGGTTAGAAATGCTTAGGTTTTTTTTCTCCCTCTTTCCCTTTCTTACACAAATATTGATTATTCACCTGCTATTCCAGGCACTGTTCTGCAAGCTGGAGTTATAGTTTAAAGGAAAATAATACCCTTGACTTAATGGAATTTGTAATTTAGTGTGTGTGCCTCTGTGTATGAGGTAGGGAGGCAGGCAATAAACAAGAAAAATATATAGTATATTAGATGGTGGATGTTAGTGACAAGGAGAAAATAAAGGAAATACAAAGTTTGGATGAGAATGAAGTAATACAATTTTAAATAGGGTGGTCATGGAGGACCTCACTAGTACACTTATATTTAAGCAAGGACTGAGGGAGATGAGTGAGTGTATCATCAGGGGTAAAGCTGTTTCAGGGAGAGGGAGAGCAAATGCATAGCCTGGAGTGGAGTGTGTTTGAAATATTCTAGGCACAGGGAGGAGGCTTGTGTGTCTGGAGCTAAGGCAACAAAAGGATGTTGGGAGTAGAGAGAGAGGGAAAGATAGGAGGGTCTCGGGTGAGTTCAAGGATAGTTCAAGGATATATATATATATATTTTTACTCCAAGATGGGAAGTAATTCAGAATTTCTGAGCAGGAGAGTAACATGTTCAGATACAGGTATTGAAAGAGTTTTCCAGCTGCTGTGTTAAAAATAACTTGTAAGTGAAGGGGGTCAGACAAGGACAGAAGCAGGGAGATAGGCTGGGAAGCTATTGCTACCTTGGAGTGGGGAGAGATCTAAGCATGACATAAAACCCTAAAGACATATAACTGGAAACCCATAAAGGAAAAGATAAATGGAACTGGTGATGTAAAAATTTGGAATTTTAAATGAAGAAAATAAAAAGTATAATCTCAGAGTAAAATATGTCACCCATCTAAAAGACATAGGACTGATTTTCCTAATACACAAAGGCCTCTTACTAAAAAATAAGAAAAGTACCACCAAGCCAATAGAAAAATTGGCAAACAACTTAGGTAAGCATTTATAGAACACAAATGGACAACATGAAAAGGTGCTCAAGCTCACTAATAACTTAAATTAACAAAGAAATTTTAAATTGTTCAGATTACTAAACATAAAAAGATTGGTCATATTTAGTATTGGAAAGTGTGTGAAAATTGAGGCACTCTTGGGTTGTGTATTTTCAGAAGGCAATACTTTAAAATTAGTATGTCCATACCTCTTGATCCAACAACTTAGCTTCTCGGAATTATTTATATAGAAATACTTACACAAGGGGTGCCTGGGTGGCTCAGTCATTTGAGCCACTGACTCTTGGTTTCCACTCAGGTCATGATCTCATGGTCATAGATCAAGCCCCACTTGGGGCTCCACACTCAGCGGGGAGTCTACTTGAGATTCTTTCTGCCCTTCCTCCAGCTCTCGAGCTCTAAAATAAGTAAATAAATTTTTTTAAAAATACACAAATGTTAAAGCATATACAAAGAAACATTATTTATTTAAATTGGGGAAACCCAAATGTCCACATTTGGGAATTTAGATTTTTATATCCCCAACTTTTTTAAAAATTAAAAACTAAAAGATGCCAAAGGCATATTGAAATTAAAAAGTAAGTTATAAAACAGTATATGGGGGCGCCTGGGTGGCTCAGTTGGTTAAGTGTCTTCAGCTCAGGTCATGATCCCAGGGTCCTGGAATTGAGTCCTGTATCAGGCTCGCTTCTCCCTCTCCCTCTGCCTGCCTCTCTGCCTACTTGTGCTCAATCTCTCTGTCAAATAAATAAATAAAATCTTTAAAAACAAAACAAAACAGTATATGATTGTTTTTATAGAATAATTATCTTAAATTATCTTAAACGTGTTCTTAATTGGGGTAACCTTACAGAGAACTTCATTTTATATATTTCTGTGAAAATAAACTTTTTTTTTTTTTTAAGACTTTAAGTAATTTCTCTGCACCCAATGTGGGGCTCAAATTTACAACCCTGAAATCAAGAGTTGCATGCTCTACGGACTAAGCCAGCCAGACGCCCCTCTAAAATTTAACTTTTTACAAAAATGTATTACTGCTATAAACGGGAAAGATACTTGTTTTAAAACCTCATTTATTCTTCACAACCCACAAACAATTTCCCTGTTTGGGAAATGTCATCAATATCCCTTTCCCTCTGAAATTCTTTGCCTGACAGGTCATCTTGTAAAAGGATATAACTCCTTTAAGATGAAAATCAGATTCAACTTCACTAGGCTTCATAGGGCAAATATAAGTGATCAAATAAACGTGGGTGGGGCTGTGCCTGGGTGACTCAGTCTGTTAAGCATCCAACTCTTGATTTCGGCTCAGGTCACGATCTCAGGGTCCTGAGATGGAGCCCCTCATCAGGCTCTGCGCTCAGCGGGGAGACTGCTTCTCTCTCTCTCTTCCTCTACCCCTCCCCCAGCTCATGTGCTCTTTAAAATCAATAAATAAACCTTAAAAAAATTAAAAAATAAACCTGGAAGGGTCATTTAGGAAATGCAGAAATGAGTAATTCCAAGTAAACCAGCTTTAGAGAACTGTCCTCTCTGGGAGAGAAATTTAAAAAGAGCATAACTTCTGCTCTTCTTTCCATCAGAAATACGTGATGGAAAGCCAGCCCCTTCCCTTGACTGTGGCGTAACCCGTCCTCAGAGCCGGCTGAACAAATGAAAACCGCAGACAACGCGCAACTGTTCCCTGCCGCCCCTTCAGTGCAGTGAACTTACCAGCATGTTTCCCCCTCCTTACCTAATGTCTTGTATCAAATTCTCTCACCAGCTTCCAAACACAAACCCTGCTCCAGGTCCTGAACTTCTTAAGGAATCCAGAATATTTTCAGGTATGCCCCAGCTTCAGGCAGTCATCAGCTTCAGAGAAGCAGCTTGCCAGAGCCCTGGAGCACCTGGCTGTGGAAACGTGAGTGCTTGAACATCAGTCAGAATGAGCTTCCCGGTAAAACCCTGGTCGGTTACGTCCTTCCTCTACCTGGATAGCGCCTCTCTGCCTTCACGATTGAGGCATAAGCAGGCAGGCCGGTGGATGACAACCAGGGCCCTCTTCTTCTCTATTTAGATCTTCCAAAGCTACCAAAAACAAACAAAAACCACCCCACAAATAATGTTAAAAATCACAGCATTTGATGGATGTATATTCTCACTTGCTTTCGTTATTTAAAAAGAGAAAATGAGGGGCTCCTGGGTAGCTTGGTTGGTTAAGCATCTGACTTTGGCCCAGAGTCCTGGGATCAAGCCCCATATCAGGCTCCCTGCTCAGCAGGGCTCTGCTTCTCCTTTTCTCTCTCCCTCTGCCTCTCCCCTTGCTTGTGCTCTAATAGATAAGTAAAATCTTAAAAAATAAAATTTAAAAAGAGAAAAATGAATGAACTAAGCATTCAAGAAATTAGAAAAAGGATGAGAAGAAAATCCCCAAGGGAAAGGTTAGAAAAGAAATAAGGATAAAAGCACAAGTAAATGAATTAGAACACAGAAAAAGTGACATTAATAGATCCAAGAATGAAACATTTGTAAACAAGCCTATTAAAAACCACAAACCTGCAAGAACCACGGTGCGGCGTGGCAAGGCAGGCATTTAGAAAGTTTCTTCCCCTCTTTGATGGACTTTTAGTTGAAAGGAGTGCAGCTGAAACTGTAACCAAAGGAGGTATTATGCTTCCAGAAAAATCTCAAGGAAAAGCATTGCAAGCAACAGTAGTAGCTGTTGGATCGAGCTCTAAAGGAAAGGGTGGAGAGATTCAACCAGTTAGTGTGAAAGTTGGGAGATAAAATTCTTCTCCCAGAATATGGAGGCACCAAAGTAGTTCTGGATGACATGGATTATTTCTTATTTAGAGATGGTGACATCAGAAAGTATGTGGACTGGAATCATTGTTAAAATGGCATGAAGTGAAGCTGCCCCTTCCAGTAAAGTGAAATCTTTCATCATGTAAATAATTTTCATGTCTCTCTTTTATAATAAACTAATTGTATTCAAACTACAAAACCAAAAAACTAAACACGAAAAAACCCACAAACTGACGGTAAATCCAAATGAAAGAAAACATTCAAAAATTGTAAATGACAAATAACAGATGAAGACGTATGCTACCAAAATTTTAAAAAATCTCAACAAAATTGGTGATTTTCTGGGAAAGAAGCTTTAGTTCCGAAATTCACTGAAGAAGTAGCAAAATCTATGGGGCACCTGCCTGGCTCAGTTGGTGGAGAGTCCAGTTCTCAACCTTGGGGTTGTGAGTTTGAGCCCCACGTTGGGTGTAGAGATTCCTTAAAAATAAAATATTTTTTAAAAAAGGTAGAAAACACTAAATAAACCAGTCCTAAAGGAAATAATTGAAAAGGCTATCAAAGAATCATCTCCAGAAAGGCTCAAGTAGTTCCGTAGTATTTTAATTTTTAAAAAGTATTCACTCATGTGTATGATGAATTCTAACTTTTCCATTTGGAATATACAGAGAAATAGAAAAGGTGAGAATCACTCCCTTTTCATTACCTAAATACACTGTTGAATTTTATTACTTCCAACTTTCAATATTTTAAATCTGTTTTATGTAGTTATTATATTCTAAAAATACTTTTATAGGCTGTTTAACATTTAAATGTATTGAAAACTTTTCATTTTATTATAAGCCTTTCATAAGAATAAGTTACATCGACACATTGTTTGAGATAATAAATAGTACCCTACAAATGAGTTGGAATGTTTACATGAGATACAACATGCTTAATGATGGACGCAACTAGTGTTCAACAAATGGCAGCCAGGATTGTCAGAGTTTGCAAAGGACTTTTCCTATATCATTTAATTAATTTATAATGGGTATTTCTATTATAACAACACGCTTTCCTCTTTAGGAGGAATGGGTAAATCACATGCTTCCCAAAGAGGCCAAGCATGAATTCTTTTTTAAAAAAATATTTATTTATTTAGAGCAGGGGAGAGAGAGAGAGCATGCATGGGCCAGCCAGCAGGGTAGGGGTGGGGGCAGAGGGAGAGAGAGAATGTTAAGCAGGTTCCACGCCCAGCACCTGACTTGGGGCTTGGCTCAATTTCATGACTTAAAATGATACCAGCCTGATATTTCATGGTATCTTGCCTGATATCATGACCTGAGCCAAAATCAAGTAGGACGCTTGACCGACTGCGCCAGCCAGGGGCCCCACCAGAAATGTATTCTTGCTTCTGGGGGAGAATCCTCCTGCTTGGCTGGTTTTGTTCAGAAGGCGGAGTCCAGGCTGAGCAGGGCTGAACAGTCCTTTTCTTTTCTTTTCTTTTCTTTTCTTTTCTTTGAATAGTCTTTTTCTATACCTAGAGAGGTGTCCTGTGTCCCAACACTCAGAGACCCATGCAGGCCAGGGTCCTGAGTGACACAAAGAAACAGCAGTGACATTAATAGATCCAAGAACTCAGATCTGGGTGAGGGTCTTTCATATTAGGCATTTGGCCTACACAGCATAGAAACAAAGGGTGGATTAATACTCAGTGCTCCCACCTCCAGCCTCTCAACCTCCCACACCCTCCTGCTTTTTCTTTCTTTCCTTCCTCCCTTTCTTCCTTTAAATATTTTATTTGCTTTATTAGCTTGAGAGAAAGCAAGAGCAAGAGAGAGAGCACAGAGGGAGAGGGAGACGCAGATTCCCTACTAGCAGAGAGCCCAACATGGGGCCCAATCCCAGGACCCCTGATCCTGACCTGAGCTTAACTGACTGGGCCCAGGACCCAGGCGCCCCTCCAGCCCACATTTCTTTAAATCATGCTTTCTCACTTAATGTTTTCACTACCTTTGCTTTGGCTTCCTGTTTGCAGTTTGTTTTCCTGGTGTCTCTGGCCTTTCTCCTTCCCTCCGTTTATCCCAGACCCTCCCGTATTCATAGCTTTTTCTTCTCACCTCTCCCCATCTCCCATCTGGGCCTCATCCCACAGCCTTCCCACGGCTGCTCCTGTCACTACATGCTTCAAATCTCGAAGCTTCTCTTTCTGACCTGCATCTCCGCTTTGGGCCCCAGGCCTTCTCACTCTGACATTAGTGTCAAACCCTGTCACATGCGTTGTGTCTTCATCTCAGCCAAAGAACTAGTCTCCATGGGTTTGGCTTGAAGCTATTACAGCTGACTTTCGATAATTACCTATATATTCTATCTAAGGAAAAATTAAAGTGGCTTTCCTCTACCTTCAGGTGCACAAGTGCACACTTTTAAATTTATTTTTTTAATCTAAATCTTCATGCTGTTGTCAGAAAGCCCTTTCTTCACAGAAAATCTTATTGGGGGCCTGTGCGTAAAACTAAGGTGGAACTCTTGGTGGCAAGTTGGCCTGGAACCCACAAGCCCCTGGGAAGCCCTGAGGGCAGGGCAAGGCTCACACAGGCAGGGGGAGGGAGGGGCGCGAGACCAGACCGCAGGAAGCTGCCTGGCAGTGGATGGGTCTAACCACACAGTAGCGATAATCTGTCCCAGTGAACTCTTGCCTTGTGGGAATATGCCATCTAGTGGTGCCACATCATGCATTTTTGTAAGAGAATCCGGAAAGTCTGATTTTATGTGATATTGCCAGATTTTTAAAAAGTTGAAATAATTGGGGCACCCAGGTGGTGCAGTCAGTTGGGCATCTGATTCTTGATTTCGGCTCAGGTCATGATCTCAGGGTCATGAGATCAAGCCCTGCATTGGGCTCTGTGCTCAGTGCAGAGTCTGCTTGGAATTCTCTCTCCCTCTCCAAATAAATAAACTTAAAAAAAAAAGCTTTAAAAAATTGAAATAATTGTATATATTATTGAAAAAAAATACCATGTGGGAAAAATACACATATTTTCCCTAAATACAGCCCACTGGCCTGTTTGCCATCTCTGGTGGAAGACGTGAAAGGTCGCACTGGAACGTGCGTGATCCACCCTCTTGCTCCACCCCACTGAATTTTCCTACCTACACAAGTTGTTCATCCCAAACTACAGACTGGTTTTTGTATCCACAATGTTTTCAGTGTAGATAATTGATAGGCTGTCTTTTATCAAGCTGACCTAAAATTCATTTTTTTTTTTTTATGTAGAGGAGATGTTAACTCTAAATTCACACTTCACGCAAGATCATTACTCTAACTCCAAAGAAAACAGGGGGGAGAAGGGAAGGGGGAGGAACAGCAGCCGTGTATACGACCTCTGAGTACATATCTCATGGATGACTGAGGTTTCCTGAGCCCTTGCTTCAGAGAGGGAAGTTTGAGAACGTGGAAGGACGTGCTTGTTTGGTAAGCTGTCAGGTGATCGCCTGTCTCAGCCTCCAGAAGTCTCTTCTGCTGACGGCACCAAGTGCGGTGGTGATCACAGAATCCCGCACATTGCTGTCGCGGTTGCATCCTCTGCTAGCTGTGCCTTTCTGGCATTCTGCAGGAATGAGCGCCGACCGACCATCACCAGGGCCTCTATCCAGTGTGAATTTGCTGATGTACAATGAGGTGCGAGCTCCGCCGGAAAGCTTTCCCACACACGTCACACTCATAGGGCTTCTCTCCAGTGTGGATTCGTCGGTGTCCCAGAAGATGTGAGCTGTAACTGAAAGCTTTCCCACACACGTCGCACTCATAAGGTCTCTCTCCGCTGTGGACGCGCTGGTGTCCCGCCAGAGCCGAGCTGTGACTGAAGGCCTTCCCACACTCATCACACTTGTAAGGTTTCTCCCCAGTGTGGATTCTCTGGTGATGGAAGAGGCCCGAGCTCTGGCTGAAGCTTTTCCCACACTCGCTGCACTGGTACGGCTTCTCTCCAGTGTGCACTCTCTGATGCTGAACCAGATGCGAGCTCAGACAGAAAGCCTTCCCGCAGTCACCACACTGGTATGGCTTCTCTCCAGTGTGGGTCCTTTGGTGTCGGACGAGGCCCGAGCTGTAGTGAAAGGCTTTCCCACACTCACTGCATTGGAAAGATTTTTCTCCAGTGTGGGTCCTCTGATGCTGAACAAGGTGGGAACTGTAAAAAAAGGCTTTGCCACACTCATCACACTGATATGGTTTTAACTGGCTATGTAGTCTCCGATGGTCTATAAGCTGTGAGCTCTGGATGAAAGTTTTGCCGCACACGTTACATGAATAGGGTCTTTCTCCGGTGTGGATTCTTCTATGTCTAAGGAGGTTTGAGTTTTGAGTGAATCTTCTCCCACATTCATCACACTTATACCGTCTCTCAGCGGCAGTGTTTCTCTGATATCTTTTTGTCCATCCTTCATGTTCTTGGGTTTCTCCACATTCAGAGACCTTTCCATCCATTTGGCCAGGTGACTTTTTTGGAGACTCCGTATCTACAGCAAACTCCTGCTTTTGAATCAGTTCTCCTTTCTCAATTCCTATCACATTATCTGAAACAAAAAGGATAGATTTCAAACATCAATGAAATATACAGAAATAAAATCAAACACATATACTAGAAGCACAGAAGCACTAGAAGCTTAACTCTACCAGCAAAATAGCTTGACAACATTTGAAGAAGAAAGTGGGAGACTGCACAGGAAGAGAGGACTAGCAGTGTCCGGACTGGCAGGGCATGATTTGAGCAGAGTGGAGACAGGTCAGGGAGGAATAAGTCAACAACAGAAGAAAAGATCTGAGATGAGAGCAGGTTCCGAGGGAAGGGCAGACCAGAGCAGAGCGAGAGGAAGGAATAGGACTGCGGGAGGAGCAGAAAGGAAGCCACGGGGGCCGGTGCTGATGCGGAGCCGTGAAGCAACTCTGTGCAGGTGCTCTGAAGGCCGCGGGGAGAACTGAAAAACGAGGGGTCAGAGCACAGGAAAGTACCCTATTTCCAGATATGCAGAACAAGATCAGAGTCTAAACACACGGGGCACAAAAGGATGTTATCGTGTAGGGACAGACAGAAACTGGTTTGGCCTCAAAGAAATCTCTGCTCTTCTTGCAAAGAACCTGGGAATCTGTTAAGCCTGAAGCTACACTCTGTGGACCATCGAGACTTCCCAGGCAATAACAGACCCAGACCCCCGTCTGTCCTGACCCAAGGAAAGCATTTCCCATAACCCCCCAGCCTGTCTCTCCTGCAGAGGCGCCTCTGAGCAGGGTCCCAACTCCCCTTCCTCCAGGGAGGGCGATGTGGCCACTTCCTCAATGGTCAACAGTTGCTGAAAAAAAGTGAGATTGTCCCACTCAAGGCATATTCTCCCTGAACTAATCCCATGTTAGGACCCAGAGTGAAGGGCAGACTTTGTAACCATGCAGTAATAATGCAGAGAAAAGTGATATGCTTTTAAGTGGGGAGGGCGGCTGGCAATGGGAGGAAAGACAAGTGTGCAGACAGCTGAAGACCCAGGAGGCAGTTTACGTCAGACCTAACCCTAGGCACAGGCACGGGACAACTGCCAAAACGGGTCGGCTAAGGATACTCTGGGAGGAGAGAGGGAAGGAGCCATGGCCAAGCAGCAGGAGTGAGCTCTCTGAGTGGGGACGAGGGACGAAGTTCACTGGCACCCCGCCTCAGGAAAGTGACAGCCCCCCTGGGTGTCAGGGCTCCCACTGTATGAAGGTGCAGCTGAGAGGCAATGCTGACCAGGCGAGAGGAGCGTTTCCCCAGGTCTCCTTGTAGGACGGTGGCCCGCGATAGTTCCTCACCAGACCACCTTGCCACACTGGTGAGAAGGTTCTCCCGTTCCTGGTTACATAAGGTTATCTTAAAATCTGGGGCACTTTAAAACTTCATGTTGCAGCTACTTTAGATACATCTGGGTGCAGAATTCAAAGGAAAATCACACAAACTACACATTTATGCAAGAACACAGTCTTTTAGGGGCACCTGGGTGGCTTAGTTGGTTGAGTGTCTGACTCTTGACTTTGGCTCAGGTCATGATCTTGGGGTTTTAGGGCTGATGCCCATGTTGGGGTCCCCTCAGTGCAGAGTCTGCTTGGGATTCTCTCTCTCCCTCTCTCTGCCCCTCCCCCTGCTCTTGCGCTCATGTATGCCCTTCCTAAATAAATACAATCTTTAAAAAAGAATAAAAGAACATCGTCTTTTAGAGCCATTAGCAAACATAAAATGTACTGTAGGATGGGATCTAAAACATCACTGCACATATAACAGGACTAAAATTCCTATCAGCATGAGAAAAACATAGATTATTATTAAAAAACATCAGAGCATAGAAACATAATTTCTGACAACCCACCTCTTTCCCACCTGTTTTTGCACATGCTCTTAGGCCTACGTTGCTTTCCCCTCTACAACTCACCTGGCTAATTTCTATTCTACTTTTGGGACTTAGCTCCCATGTTACTTCCCCAAAAAGGCCTTCTCTGACTGCCTTCTTCTTCCCCTATATACAAGATGTTATGGTACATTTATTTTGTAAGCTCCATGCTTTGTTCACTATACCCGGTGCCTTGCATGGTGCCTGGCACAGAGTACGTATTCAATATATGTGTGTTCAATGAGGAATGATTCTAAGGTCTTCAGGGCAGCCATGTGACCCAAGTGTCAACACTAACCACGATCCTGTTGGTGTTGAGGTTCCTGAGAGTCACCCTTAAGCTGGATCTCCATGGGTTGAGGCTGGAGATACATTGCTTCCTTAGCTGGATCCAGGGGCTCCGATGTCTCAGAAAGCACTTCCTGTGCACAGGTCTGGGTTGAAACCTGAGGACAAGCAGGCTTACTTGGCATCTGAAGGGCCCACAGTGTACATGATCCCGAGAGCCTGTAAAGGATAGGCCTGGATGCCTGCTCCCAACCATCCCCGCACTGAGCACAGGTCCCTTTCTACCTGTTGGCCTGGTTCATCCAATTCCTTCTCCAGATCTTCCAGCATAGCCACGGCCTCCTCCCCGCTCTCCGGGTGATGGTCTTGGACCCAGGCCTGCAGCTCCTTGGGCAGGATGGAGAGGAACTGCTCCAGCACCAGCAAGTCCAACATCTGCTCCTTGCTGTGCATCTCGGGCCTTAACCACTCACAGCAGAGCACCCAGAGCTGGCTCAAGGCCTGGCGGGGTCCAGGAGTCTCCTTATAGCAGAACTGCTGGAAGCGCTGGCGGGATAACTCCCAGCGGTTTGGGCTGCTCCCCGGTGGGCCAGATCCCTGAACCTTGGCAGGACCTTCTTTGTTGTTTACTCTGCAGAGCCCTTCTGGCTCTGCAGGAGCCCATGGAAGGAACACTGCAGCCATTCCCGCTCCAATGGTTGGAGAGAACAAGTGTTATGTTTCAGGGCACACTCCTAAGGTTATAGAAACCACAGTTAAAGACAGAAACACACACACACACACACACACACACACACACACAGAGGCTGATTAAACACTTGAACTTACTAAGTCTAATGTTTCTGTTTCAGAAGAGCAAGAAGGCTTCATCCAAATTTAAAGAAAATTTTAAAAATATGTTTAAGGTAATTCAAACCTTTTTCTAAGTAGAGGAATGTTTGTCAAGAAAGAGCTTTTTTCATAACACTGAGAATATTGTTGGACCTCCGCTTTCCAAAAATAACACCAAAACAATCCATTGATTAGGCCACGCTAAATTTATTCTTACAAATGCTAGCACTACCTTGACAGAGTCTAAGTAGCATCTCCCAGGGAGGAAGGCAAAGTCAGGATATTTGTGAGGTTTTGGGGGTTTAAGGCAGATCTTTCAAAGCAGAATAAGGATTGGGGAAGGATCCTGACACAATAGTTTAGAACTGATGGGCACAACAAGGTGAAGGTTTTTAGCTGAGGGTTTCAAAAATTCTGGATCCTATCCATTTAAAATTGGGAATCTGATATTCATTCAGATGGATTTTTGGGGGAGTAATTTTTCAAAACGAATATGATTATTTGCAACTTTATCTTCTAGGGCAAGAATTTCCTGGAATAGTAATGTCATGTTGATAAAGATAGTGGAATAATGTTATACTTAGTGTAAACAAATGAATAGTAAAGTCACCTTAACCTAAGTAGGTAGTAGGCTGTGTGGGTGTAGATAGTTTCACTTTTCCATGTAATAGACTTAAGCAGGGGCTGTTTAAATGTGGACCATATCATCAGCATGGTGGGCCTGGTGAAGGACATGGGCTGTGGATTCAGGAAGACCTAGGCTTGGATCTTGTCATGTTCTCTTATGTGTCGTGGCTTAATCTCTCTAAACCTCTATTTTCTCCCTCTGTAAAAATCTTATCTTTTAAAAAATGTATTCTTTTGAAATAATTTTGAATATAAAGGAAGTTTCCCCAAACAGTGCTGACAAGTCCCTATACGGTTCACCCAGGTTCCCCTAGCATTAGCGTCTTATTTACATAACCGCCGCAGAGTACAAGAGCAGGAAAGCAACTGGTGAACTAAACGGTGTAATGTCGTTCTGAGAGTAACTACGGACGGCATTAGATGTGGAGCTCACCCCTGGTAAGGCCTCGGTGCGGGCTGCAGTTCTCGCTGTGACCCCATCATTGGGGCGCTGGCTTGGGAGCCCTGCCTCGGTTTCCCCACACAGAACTCAGGACCACGCATGGGGGCCCCTCTCGTGTCTTCTCTGCGCCTCGCACCTGCTACCCCATCGGCATCCCTCAAACACACCTTTACTTCCCCGGCCCTAAGGATTCGGCAAGGGGATTCCGGAGTGGGCTTGCATTGCAGAAAGCCCGTTTTAGGAATCATTCCTAATGAGGGACACGGCAACTCGAGGCAGTTCACACCTGCCGAAGAACGAGACCACGGCGCCTGAGCCGGCCATTCACCCTGTCCCCGACGAGCGAGCACAGCGGCCTGGCCTCGGGGAGGTCTGGCTGTCCGTCCGCGCGCCGCAGGGACCGGAATCCTGGGGCCGCCCGCACACCCGCCGCCCGGGCCGCGGTCTCTGGACGCTGGTGCTCCCGGGGCCCCGAGCTGGTCTGCGGACGCGAGTGCTCCCAGAACCGAGCCGGTCAGCGGACGCGAGTGTTCCCAGGGCCCCGAGCCGGTCTCCGGACGCGAGTGCTCCCTGGCCCCGAGCCGAGCCGGTCTGCGGACGTGAGTGCTCCCCGGGCCCCGAGCCGAGCCGGTCTCCGGACGCGAGTGCTCCCTGGGCCCCGAGCCGGTCTATGGACGCGAGTGCTCCTCGGGCCCTGCCCGGCCACCGGCAGAGGTGCACCCGCCAATCCCGCCCAGCTTCCGGCGGGGACCAGGACCCCCGGCGCGCCGGGGGCGGGGGGCGCGGCACGGGGAGGGGCGGGGGGCCACTGGGGTTACTCCTCGCCACCCCTCGGGGCGAAGAAGGGGATTGGGCGCCCGCCTCCCCGGCCGCGACCTCCGCGCTCCAGCCGAGCGCCGTTGCCGTGGACACATCTGCCCGGCGGGGAAGCTGAGGTCCCGGTGCAGGGCGCTGCGCGTCCCGCTCCCGGCCCGGGGACGCGCTCGAGTCCGCACTACTAGGGCTGGGCGGCCGGAGACCGCTGCGCGCCCCGACACTGACGGCATTCCTGGGTTTACTGTGCACCCTGAACCTCAAGACAAACCTGCTGCATGACCCTCATACGCGGGTACAGAAGAACTGCGCGCCCAGAGGGTGCAGTGTTGCTGGGAGCCCCTCAGTAGCAGTGTGCGCACCCCGAAGGTGGCTCTGGCCGAGGCTTGCAGTCCAGTGCTTAACAGCTTCTGCTACGGAGTCGGGGCGACTTCCGACTGGAATCTTGACTTCTCTGATTATTAGCCGAACTCTTCTGAAGTCATTTCCCCTACAAATCGGAGAGGACAGTACCTCATAGGCGTGTTCTGATGAATTGGGAAATACGGCATTGCTGTTACAACGCTTAGTAACTTGATAGTTTCGTACAGACTCCAGTAAAAATCACTTAGTAGCTGAATTTCTTACCTTATTTTAGGCAGCGAGCTCCTTGAGGCTACTCTCTTCATTTTTGTATTACTGAGCTACTGCATCTTGTGCAGCAGGGGAATGAAGGGCTCAGTTTACCCCTGGGGGACTGGTGCAGAGAAGAATGTTACCAGACACTCCAAAAATGTCTTTAAGAAAATTGGAATCCCAGGAAGAGAAGGGGGTCCTGGAAACCCTGAACAGCTGCTGCGGGGCAGCTTACACCAGAAGCTCCTAGGCTGGAAGTTCTCTACGGTGGTGGGGAGAGTGGGAAGCGGGGAACCACTGACAAGCTTTGCTAACTTACAGGCCCCGCAGAGAACCCATCTGAGAGGTGACAGATGAGTAAGACTTCAGTGTTGAGGAGGCACACAGACATGAGCTGTGACAAAGCAGACTACCCCTGTAAGAACAGACATATATCGGAAAGCTGGTTATGACTGAACTGAAGACGGATGGAAGAACAGCAAGGTTGGTATTGAGGGTCTTGCAGAGTTTGAGAGATGTGAGAATGAGCATCTGCCGTGGTGGGGGAGGAGCTCAGGTTAGAGAAGGAAAGGTGGTGTATCTCTGGCTTTCTCTTTCAGCTCCTCTAAATCCTTTGTGCTGTACTGAGCCACTTGCTCCAAGACAGATGTCCTTTAGCTGGATTTGATTGCTTTTCTTTGATTTTGCTTTTTTCCTTTTAAATTTTGCTCTTTCTTATCTGGTACCCAGGCTGCCTTCACCAAAGGCAGAAGTATTATTTCTGGAATATCAGCATCTGGATGGCAGGGATCTGTCTTATCTTTCTTTGTATTATATGTTGAGTTGTATTAAATGCTTACTAAATATGTTTTTAGTTGGTTGGTCAGTACTAAAGCCTGAAAAATTTAAGGACGTTGTGGAGGGAAAATCTGTATAGCTTTACAAAAGCATTACCCAAGCCTAAGATTTTATTTTGCAGTGTTGTAATGATGTCTGTGAGGGGTATGTAACAATTGTATCAGGGAAATGTTAAATGTTAAATTTTCCCTGCCTTAGGAATTCTCCCAGAACACAAAGAGGAATCTTCCTGAACCATAGCTCTATTCAAGATGAGGATGACTAAGGAGTTGAAGACTTTAGCAAACTTGATCCCTAAGATACAGTCTCCAAAAGCCAAATAACCTCTATTAGTAAAAGAAGGGGGACAGTCTGGGTGCAAGAATCCTGGCAGCAGTGGAATAAGTCTATTGACCAGAACTTTTGCCAGTGCTTTAGGTAGTAATGTTAGCAGGAAACAAATGTCTGGGCCCTAAAGAATCTCTGAGCTAACTCTAGGAACGTTGCTATTAGTGGCTGAGGTCCAAGATACACACTAAGGAGCAGATTATAAAGGTGCTGGAGCAGTTCTTGACCATCCTGTCCAAAGAGGTATAGGCCTGTGTGCATGAGAAGCATCCACAATATGGAGGAAGTGAGTGTGCTAGGAAGCTTTAGGGAAAGAATTTGATGATTTAGGATACTGGGTGAGAAGAGTTACAATCTTGGTAGGACAGTTGAGGATGGTGGGAGGGGACATGGATGCAAAACTGCAATGAGCAGATCATTACTGAGCTAAAATCTTCCCTGTGGTTCCAAGTCTGTCTCTTACTCCTTGCTATCCTCTTTCCTATGTTTGAAAACTAGGTGAGCTTTTGGTTCCTAGGTCTCATGTTCTGTGTCCCTTGGTTATACTACTTGTGATTTATGAGTTCTGTTTCCAGTTCCCAGTGTGGATCCCTCATAAGCTCAAATGTATCTAATTTTCTCCAGGTCTCAGCTTGTTGCCTTTGACAGGTAATGTTTTTAAAGAGAATTGTGGGCCACAGGTCTTGCAGTTTCCAACTCTAGCTTGTGGAAACATAGCTTTGCTGTCAATCTTAGAGATTCAGTCCCCTACAGAATGGGGTAAGAAGCACAATTTACCTTGAATTCACCTTTGGTCAGACCATCTTTCCAGAGTACTTCTCCTGACACCCATTTTGTATTTGTCAAAGGTGTAGTCAGGAATTTAAAACCGGATACATTTACCCTGGTCTGGGGAGGTCAGTGAAGGTTTCCTGGGACTCACTGAGCTTTAAATGGACAGTGGGCCTTAGAATAGACAGGGAAGGAGAATCATATGGGGAGGAAGAATTTAGAAAATTGAGTGGCCTGTGTATGTCCTCCATAAGATTCATTAAATGTAACAAACATTTACATAAGCTCATCATCCTTAATGAGAGTTATTGAATCAGCAAAGTGAAAACTTGTTGAAATGTGGAAACTGGACTCTCTCACTGACTTAATAACTTTTAGCACTCCAGCCTTAAGGTGTTTGTGACTCAGCAAATGAGAAACAGAGACATGGATCCTTGGAGTCCTTTGTGATGACTTGAAATGCTAAGGATCTTCTGTATTTAGTAAATTCCTAAATCACTGAAGACAGATCACTGAAGATCCGTCTTCCCCCTCAGTAAAAACTGCCCATGGCTTGTTTCAGGATCAGCTTCAGTATTGAATCAGACTTTCCTAATGGTTTCTATTTGACAACTTATTCTTCTTTTCTCAGATTTCTATTGGATCATATTATTATCAATGGCCATTGTCCCCACTTTCTCCAGTCCACTGTCTCTCCTTCCTCAGTCCCTCACATAATGTTGCATTGACCTATGGTGATGGATTGACTCTTAACACTTCATAGCTCTTGCTAATTCACTACTATTTCTATTCGTTCAGCTTCCAATTCTACATTTTCTCTGATTCTCCTTTTGATTATCATTCTTCTCTCATCTCTCATCCTTGTAATGAGTAATCTAGTAAAGAGGAAATAGGATTTGGAATCAGAATATCTGGTACTGGAGTCTGTGCTTTACCAGACATCTTAGGGACAATGCACCAGCTGAGAACTCTCTTTATTCTGTCTCTAAAGCTTTCTAGTGTGGTCATTTCCTCTTCATATTTATTGCTATGTAACAAATTACCCCCAAATGTGCCATCTTAAACATACTTGTGGTTTCTGTAGGTCGGGAATTTGAAGTGGCTTAGTAGAATGTTCTGGTTCCGAGTTTCTCAAGAGGTAGTGGTCCAGATGTTGGCTGGGCTGTAGTCATCTGAAGAAAGCTGAGGATTGGCTTTCAAGTAGCTTCCCTCACACGGCTCTTAGCAGGATGCCTCAGTGTCCTCACAGTATGGAAGCTGGTTTCTCCCAAACGAGTTATCCAAAAGACCAAGGATGCTGCAGTGCTTTCTATGATCTAGTTTCTACCACCACTCCCACAATATTCTGATTTTTGCAAGTATATCACTAGGTCCAGCCAAGACTCAAGGGGAAGGAAATTAGGCTCCATCTTTTAGATGGAGTTGTGTCAAAGAATTCATGGTTATATTTTAAATCACCACAGGCAAGTTACTTAACCTCTGTGAGCTTCTGTTTCTTCACCTTTGAACGGGGGACAAAAATAATATCTATCTTACAGGAATGAGTTGTGACGTTAAATGAAGATATCTTTTGAAAGTGTTTTATATACATTATAACTCTCTAATGCTCTCATAATTTTCAGTGTAATCATTGCCAAAGATCTACTGTTCTCATGTGTGTCCTGGTTCTCTACGGTGTTAGTGTTCTCTCTCTTGAACTGACCCTGTTAAACTGTGCTTAATTTAGGTTGACCCATAGTATATAATCTGGGACATGCTTGACTCATCCTTTGCTCTTTCCCTTAGGTGTCTGTCTCAGATCGTAAGTTGTATCTGTGCAGTCTGTTTACTTTAGGTGACAAAAGTAGTACCAACAAGAAGTCTGCTCTAAAGAAGCAAATACTTAGAGAAATACACATAGGCAGTATTAGCGCAAAATGAAAATGTGGGGCCCTTTGTTCAAAAAGCAGGAAAAGCATATTGTTAAAGGTATTAAAATATAAAACTCATTTATCCCCTACCACGGGCTCTCTCATGACTCATTGCGTTTTTGTTATTTAATGTCATTTAAAGTAAACAAAAATTAAAATTTTAATTATGAATTTTGCTGTTCACCTTTATATTGTACAATACCAGTTTTAAATGCAAATATAAAAGCATTAGGAATCACCAAATTATACACAATTCATATTTTGTAGTTCCCATGTGCATATGTATTTCAGGTCAGTGGAAACACTGTACAGGGCGACTCACCACCCGACGGGCACACATTCTATCAACTCTATCTTTAGCTGCTGAGGACTAAGGAGAAAGAAAAAGAAGGTGGCAGTATGTTGTGCTCTTCCCTTTTGCTTCGGCCATTGTTTGCAGTAAGCGACTGCCCAGCACAGGGAAGTAACACAGTAAGAACATAGTGGGTTCTTTGTTCCTGTTTCTTAGACCCTGCCATCTGCCAGCCTTCTGAGTTAGGAGCAAGTTCTGGTTCCAGCAAGAAAGGATGGTCTCACCTGGCTGTCAGCACCCCAGCTTACTCACGTGTAGATAGAACATGCCTACCTTGTACATGTAGGGGCAGGAAAATTTCTCTTCATTCCTTCTAGCTTTTTTTTTTTTTCCGTTCTAGGTTCTTTGGCTGGTCTCATAACTAAATTGACCTAAGATTAACAGGAGAAAAGCAAATTTAATTATGTACATATAGGAATCCCAAAGATATGAAATTCATGGGCAATTCAGGCAACTGAGGTTTATATGCCATCCTGAGCCAAGGAATGGGAGAGGGGTCTGGGACTTCAAAGGGGAGGAGGAGAATTCACAGGATGATGAGAGGAGATGTTTGGTAATCAGATGTTTGCCATGGCAAGCAGTTCAGTCTTTCAGATAAAAAAGTTATGTCTGGAAATAGCTCTTTTTCTAGTACAGGCCCCTTATCTAAATTATTTTAAGTAGTTAATGGAGAGGTAATGTTTTTCCTGAGTCTTCTGGGTCTTGATTGCCTTCAGCTCAACATAATCTACAAACCAAAGTGGTGTACTTTGGGGCAGCCTATTCTGCTCCCCTTCATAGTTAGGAGTCTCACTGAACTCGCAGGAATCATGGGTCCACTGGAATTTTGTGCTCATAGGGGATTACAAATGCTATACACGAATGGGAGGGCAAGACATACCCTCTGCTCAAATGCAGGCATTATTGTCCTGTCTTTCACACATAAAACACAAGCTCAAAGATAAAATTTAGAATCTCAAGACTGTGACAACAATATTAAACCAAGCTCAGGACCTTTGGAAAAGCAGGACCCCTGCGAGCACTCTGAGCCCTAGGGGCCTGTGTTGCTGCATAGGTAACACATCTTGGAAGCTGACACTGCACATCTGGCAGACTCAGTGGGGAGACTTACAAGGAAGGCAGCTGTGAAGAAGTCTTCCGACAGGTGATAAATGTAGGAAAAATATCCCCTGGAATTTAAATCTTTAAACACAGGAGAAACCATACTGGATAAAAACCTGTAACTGTGGTGACTGGGAAAGCCTTTATGCAGCATTCCCCCCTTTCTGGACATCAGAGAACTCACTCACTCTGGGGACAAATTGTATCACTGTGGTGTGAGAAAACCTTTACTCAACGCTTTCATCTTGTTGGCCACCTGAAAATCCATGCTGGAGCGAAGGCCTATAAATGTAAAGAACGTGAGAAAGCTTCCAGTGCAAGCACTGGCCTCATTCAGTAACAAAGAATTCACATAGGAGAGAAACCCTATGAATGTAATAAACATGGGAGAGGTTTCCAGGTGAGTTCAGCTCCAGTAAGGCCTCAGACTGCTCCTGTGGATAAGAAGTTCTAATAATGGGCTACCTATTCAGGCAATTTCATTAATAATTCAGGCCTCTTTCAACAGATATGTTTTGGAAAAGGATGCTATGGGAAGAAGCATGAGAAAAGCTTCAAGGTCTTTTCTTCCAGACATGGGCAAATTTTTTCCCATGTCAGACCCTTGTATGGAGATGATCCCTTAAAATAGCCATTTCTATGGTATCATGACTTACTCATGAGCACTGAGTAATGTATAGAATTGTTGAATCATGTTATACACCTGAAACTATTATTACACTGTATGTTAATTATACTTGAATAAAAAAATAAAGGGATATGAATTTAAAAAAAAAAGCCTTTTAAATATTCTTTGCAATGTGCTAAACACCAATAGTTTAAAGGTTTAACCATGGTCTCTGGATGAATAAATGTTGGTCTAGGGAATCCTGCATCTTCGCCTCACAACCTTGCAACTGCTGACAAGTTATTTAACTCCTTTATGCCCAGAAATTTTTCAATAAAATATGGATAACAATTACTATGTACCAAGGATATTATAAAGATAAAAGAAGGTAACAAGTGGAAGGCATCTTGAATATATGTATTTTTGTGCTGATATAAGAAAATTGTAGTGAGTATTGGCTCTGCCAAATAAAAGAAGACCAAAATAAAGAGTATGACAAGAATAAAATACATACTAAAACCTCACAATTATCATTTGAGAAACATGTTACAATTGTTTCCAGAATATGAACCAAACTCTTTTCCCAAAGTATAGATTATAGAATATCATTATGCTTTTATATAACTTGAAGATTCAGAAGACATAAACTTTACTGTCTTTGCAACCAAATATCCTTTCTTTTAAAAATGTGGAATATCAGTGCTTTCAGATGGGAAAAAGAAGGTATAATATTTTAAGACTTTTTAATTTTAGGAAACAAAATAAAACTTGGGTTTATAAGAAGTTATGTTTGAGAATGAGAAACTTTGTGTTGAAATGAAAAAAATAAAGGAGGAATCATTTTTAAATCCAATTCTGTTATACACCGGAAATTAAAAATTCTATTTTATCACCATTATTATTAATCTAAAAGTTAATAATGATGTGGATAGTAAGATTTGGAAAAAGAGATTTCATGTCAGGATGAGTCCATTTCAAGATGCTGACATTTATAAAATAGTTCTCAGGGAGAGGAGAAATATAGGTCTATTTTTTTCATTCAGATATAATGGATATCTAACACTGTGTTAAGTTTAAGGTACACAACATTGATTTGATACACTTATATACTGCAATATGATTAGCATTAGCTAACACCTCCATCATGGCACATAATCATTTTTGTGATGACACACTTAAGATCTAATCTCTCAGCAATTTTCAAGTATTTAATACCGTTAACTACAATCACAATGGTGATTAGATCTCCAGAACTTACTAATTCTCTAACTGCACGTTTGTACCCTTGATCATCTTCCCCATTCCCCCCACGCTGAGCTAGGAACCACCATTTTATTCGTTTTACGAGCTCAGCTTTTTAAGATTCCACACATAAGTGGTATCTTAGTGTTTGTCTTTCTCTGACTTATCTCACTTAATACAGTGCTCTCAAGTTCCATCCATGTTATCACAAATGGCAGAATTTCCTTCTTTCTCATGGTTGAATAATATTCCATTATACTACACTTTATTCATTCATCTAACAATGGATACTTAGGTTGTTTCCACATCTTGGCGATTGTGAATAATGTAATAAACATGGGAGTACAGATATCTTTTTGATACTGTTTTCATTTATTTCCTTCAGATATATATGTGTATGTATATATATATATGGGATTGCTAGCCCATACAGTTCTATTTTTAATTTTTTGAGAAACCTCCATACTGTTTTCCATAGCGGCTGCACCAATTTATTTTCCCACCAACCAACTTTCCCCTTTCTCCACATCCTTGCCAACACTTGTTATTTCTTGTCTTTTTGATACCAGTCATTCCGACTAGTATGAGGTAATATTTCATTGTGGTTTTGATTTGCATTTCTGTGATGATTTGTATCTCCTGGCCATCTGTATGTCTTCTCTAGGAAAAATGTTCACCTCCTCTACCTGTTTTATTTATTTATTTAAATTTAAGTAAGCTCCGTGCCCAATTGGAAGCTGGAACTCATGACCCTGAGATCAAGAGTTGCATGCTCTACCGACAGAGCCAGCCAGGTGCCCTGCCTGTGTTTTAATTGGATTGTTGTTGTTGTTGTTATTAAGTTGTATGAGTTTTTTAATATATTTTGTCTTTGTATTTTTAAATTTAAATTAAATTTAATTTTTAAAAAAGATTTTATTTATTTGACAGAGAGCAAGCGAGCGTACAAGCAGGGGGAACAGCAGAGGGAGAAGCAGGATCCCTGCTGAGCAGGGAACCCAATGGGGTGCTCGATCCCAGGACACCAGGATCAAGACCTGAGCCAAAGGCAGACGGTTAATAGACTGAGCCACCCAGGAGTCCCTATATTTTGTCTTAAAAAAAAAAAAAAATTTTTTTTTTTAAAGCAGGCTCCACACCCAGAATGGGGCCTAAACTCACAACCCTGAGATCAAGACCTGAGCTGAAATCCAGAGTCAGACAAAACAGACTGAGTCACCTGGGCACCCTGAGTTCTTTATGTATTTTGGATATTAACCTCTTATCTGATAGATGGTTTGCAAATATTTTCTCCCATTCTGTAGGTACAGAGTTGGGGGGTGAGGTGGGCAAGGAAAGAGATGAATAAAGCAACTATCAAAGAGGGATTTGGACTGAACAATAAGAGTAATGATAGGCGTCGAAAGTGGAAGAAGGTGAAAATAAGAAAGTCTGGGGCTGGCAATAGGAAGTAACAGAGCGAAATATATTTTAAAGTTTTTAATTTATTTTTATTTTGAGAGGGAGAGCAAGCGCAGGGGTGGGTGGGTGAGAGGCAGAGAAGAGGGGGGGCAGCAGACTCCCCACTGAGTGCAGAGGTCAACACGGAGCTTGATCCCAGGACCCTGAGATCATGAACTGAGCTGAAATCAAGATCTGGATACTTAACCGAGTCACCCACGTGCCCCAAAATAATTTGTTTTTAACCGATAGTCAGAATAGATTAAAATGTACTGAAATGGGGCACCTGGGTGGCTCAGTCGTTAGGCGTCTGCCTTCAGCTCGGGTCATGACTCTGGGGTCCTGGGATCCAGCCCCGCATTGGGCTCCCTGCTCGGTGGGAAGCCTGCTTCTCCCTTTCCCACTCCCCCTGCTTGTATTCCCTCTCTCGCTGTCTCTGTCAAATAAAAAAAAATAAAAAAAAAAGTATTGAAGTTAGAGGAAATGGGGCCAGCGAGGAGATAACACTGAAAAAGAGAAATCTATGATATTTTAGAATCATTTGTGACTTTTTAACTAAAGATAGCAGATAGTAAAGGAAAAACCAAACAAAATAGGGTAAGATAAGTCTGAAAGATCAGGCGGATGATGTAGCTGCCATTACAAGGGCACAGGAAAGAGGTGCAAAATGGCTTTAAATGATCTGGGAAATTCAGAAAAGGTAATTTTAAGACAAAAGATTAAGTGCTACTTTATAGAGCAAGTGCTAAATGTACAGTAGAGGTTAGGCCATGATATTACATATGATGAAAGGTTTAAGTAAAGATAAATTTTATGAGAGCAGTCTGAAAAGGTTTTTAAATGAAGTTAGGAATGCTGGTGTACAACTTCCTCCTGAGGCTGATAATAGGGAAGACAGCCAAAAAAAAAAAAAATAGGGAAGACAGCATCATGTTATCTGTATCATGTCCTTTGTTAGTGTTACCCAAGAGGCAGTGCCATACTTGAAGGGATATTCAGTCTGAATCACCATGGTGTTTCTACATTTCAGGTGTTCCTAATGCTTTTCAACCTGGGTAGCTAGCAGAACTTTCAACTACCCTCTCTCACCTCGCTCATGAATGGCCTGGAATTCTAGGTATTTCATGGGCTGGAATAGTTGGGTGGCTTCTGTGCTGCTTGGTGAGGAAATTCTGGATGTACTCCCATTCCACATGTACTGGCTACAACCTGGAAACAATTAAGATATGGTCAGGTTTGTGAAAGACTCAATGAGTGAACCAGAGTTAACACCTTAGAACACCTTAGGGGAAAATTCTCAGGGACTAGAATAGAGAAAAAATGGACACACAGTCTGTTCCACCTTCAAGAAGTAGGAAACAAACTAGGAAGCATGAGAGAATGAGAAAGGCGGACACTAACACATCTAGCCTGGCTGAGTGGAGATTGAAACTCTGCAAGCTTGCTCTCACCGTTGTATGGATGCCACAAAGTTCCTAGGGTTGGTTCACAGCCTCCCAGGGTCCAGGTGTCTCCTGGTAACAGAACCGCCTGAGGTTAGGACTAGCAGTTACTTCCTGGTTGTTGGGCGTTCTTCCTGCACAGCCCACATTCTCGGCTCCAAGTGTAGTTCTCCGGACCCTTTGAGATTTAACAGCAAGGCTGCCTCCATTACGGGCTCTAACTGAATAAACTTACTTCACAGGTTTCTGCTTCAAGGAGACCTTTGAGTGTGAATTTTTTGGCTACTCCTCAGGCAAAACAAATCATTAACTCACGGAAATGCAAAAGTGGCTGAAAACTTTCACTGAGGTTAAAGCCGACTAGTCCTCTTGAGACTGAATGAGGGGCTCCTGGGTGGCTCAGTCATCTGAGTGTCTCTCTCCATCTCGGCTCAGGTCATGATGTCGGGTGGTAAGGGCTCAGCGGAGAGTCGGCTTGAGATTCTCATTCCCTCCCCTTCTGCTCCGCCCCCATAAACAAAAATCGTAAAACAACAACAACAACAAAAAACCCCAAATCTCACTTAACTAGATTAATTCTAAAGGAAAACGACAATCCTGGTGAATTTTGTCATATGTGACGGAAAGCACAAACTAGGCCAGTCAAAATTTACGATAACGGAAGGAACGCGAAGCTTGACCCCAAGTGGAATGAAACGAAAATTACCAAAGCAAACATGCTGGTGTTTTGCAGCACACGCAAATCTACAGGTTAAGACTTCTGATCCCGACCAGAAAACGGGCGCCCTGTGAGCCGACGTTGCCCCACATGAAGAGGCAGGTCTGAGGGGCCGTGGGTGGTCACACGCCCGTCCCTCCTGCCGGGCCGCCGCTGTCTCTCCGGGCGCCCGGGCCTCGCACAGCCGGCGCCGGAGGCGAGAGCGCAGGCTAACGGGCTGGGGGGGAGCGGGGGGCTCGGGCTCGCTCCCTCCGGGGCCTGTCAGGGCGGTCCGTAGCCGCCGCCTTCGTCTCGGAATTCTCTTCCTAAACCTCACCAGCAGCCCCAGAGAAGTGAAAGGCGGGCGCTGCGGACATCACCCTTGGCCGCAGTCCCCGCCTCAGGCCACACAACGCCCCTCACCGCCGCCACACGCGGCCGGAAGCTGGGTAGCCACCATGGGCAGAAACCGGCCATTTCCGACTTCTCCGGGAGAAGCTGTCTGTGGTAACTTCTGCGCGGCCTCTGAGGGGCGGCCCCCGAGTGCACACAGCCGCTTCCGGCCTCTCTGGGAGACGCTCCTCTCGGTGGTGGCCTCGCGCTCTCGGAGGTAACTTCTGCGCGGCCTCCGAGGGGCGGCCCCCGGGTGCACAGAGCCGCTTCCGGCCTCTCTGGGAGACGCTCCTCTCGGTGGTGGCCTCGCGCTCTCGGAGGTAACTTCTGCACGGCCTCCGAGGGGCGGCCCCCCGGTTGCACACAGCCACTTCCGGCCTCTCTGGAGACGCTCCTCTCGGTGGTGGCCTCGCGCTCTCAGAGGTAACTTCTGCGCGGCCTCTGAGGGGCGGCCCCCGAGTGCACACAGCCGCTTCCGGCCTCTCTGGGAGACGGTTCTCTCGGTGGTGGCCTCGCGCTCTCCGAGGTAACTTCTGCGCGGCCTCCGAGGGGCGGCCCTCGGGTGCACACAGCCACTTCCGGCCTCTCTGGGAGACGCTCCTCTCGGTGGTGGCCTCGGAGGGGCGGTGCTGGTGTTTTGAGTTGCGTGTGATCGTTCGCGCTCTGAAAGGCTAACCACGTGCGAACCACGTCCCCTATCTTAAAGTTGTGGGGCACGAGTGCCGTCTGTTTTGGTGTTACGTCACGTCGTGACACTGTCAGGGACATAATCAAGGTTAACGGTTAGGCACGAGGCCCGGAACAGCGCGTGTTTGAACCTGGTTCCAGTCTTTGCTGTGCATGTATCCCGAGCAGGACGCTCAGAGCTCCGTTTTCCCCGCCCGAGAACGGGACACACAAACAGCGCTTGGAGCAGTCACGACACAGGGTGCCTTAGCACCGTACGTGTGAAGCAGGAAGCTGCGCGGCCAGTACCACGCGCGCGTGCACACACACACACACGCACGCACATTGGGTTACTTCAATGCTATCAGGACATTTTTAGTTCAAGGTAATTGAAAAACAGATGCTAAGACATTTTCTTATAAAGCCTATTAGTGGAAAACTTTGTGCGTTAGGTTGTCCTAATTCTACACTGGGGGTTGTTTGCTCGTTTTCAGATAAAGACATTATAATATATAGTGGGATATTTAAGCCTTACGTAGTTGCTTTTATTTTCACATTAGGGAAAACAGGGCAGGATTTGCCTTTATAACCTGAAATCACTGATGGTGTTCTTACTTGTCGGATTCCTCTCTACACTGTCTTTTCTGGAGAGAAGAGCAGCCAGCAGTAATGAAACAGTTTCAGGACCGTTACCTTTGGTGCTAATTCCCTCAGCCCTCTTCCGCAATGGTCAGTAGCCAGAGAACCCTGTTTCTATCCAGAGAGCTCCCCAGAACTGCAGGCTCTGTCCACTCACCCCAGGGAGGTGCCAAAGGCGTAGGTGGCAGTAAGATACGGTACTATCTCCTCCAAATTTGAGCTTGAGTTTGATGTGACCACCCAATTCCTAATTTACTTCTCCTCTCCTGTCTTGTTTGACTCCCTATGGATTCTGGCCTCTTGCCTTGGATACTCTCCTTGTTTACCTCCTGGCATGACCTCCAGACACAGACTTTGGTCTACATATTGGAATGCTACCATTGCGCAGGTCCTCGTTTGACATGACTTTCTAATTTAGTTTTGTTGTGCCTTCATTTAAAGGAATGTTCTGCAAGCACTGTTGTGTATTGCTCATTGCTCAAACTATTCCACTTCAGGACTTAGCGTACCTCCTCTTGAGGAGAATCATTAATATTGATGATCAGCTTCTTTACTGAATCTTTTCCCCTCCACACTGTAATCATGGTTACTTCCCAAGACAGTCCTTTCCCCCTCTATCTCCATTGCCATACACTAGCCTTTTTATTAGCCTCCTCCAAATTCTGCTCTTCTGGCTTGACTTCAGCAGTCAGTAGAAGAGAGGAAAATCCTGTCTCACAGAAAGCATCCCCCCTTCCCCACAGGTGAAGACCATAAGCAGAACAGCAAGCCAGAGAATGAGAGAAAAGAGATATTGATCTTTCAATCATCCATCTCACTTCGTATTTTTTATTCAATATTTTTCATGTTGCTATTTCTTTCACATTTCCATAAAAATTTAAGTTCTTTACATTAACAGGTTTTCCCTCTTGTGAATTCTTTGGTGTTGACGAAGGTGTGAACTCTGACTGAAGGCTCTCCCACACTCACTGCATTCATAGGGTTTCTCTCCAGTGTGGATTCTCAGGTGTCGAATGAGGTGTGAGCTCACTCTGAAGGTTTTCCCACATTCATTACATTCATAGGGTTTCTCTCTGGTGTGAATTCTCTGATGCAGGATAAGATGTGAGTTCAGGCTGAATGCTCTCCCACATTCTTTGCATTCAAAGGGTCTTTCTCCAGTGTGAATTCTCTGGTGTCTAATAAGATCTGAGCTCCCCCCAAAGCCTTTCCCACACTCATTACATTCATAGGGCCTCTCTCCAGTGTGGATTCTCTGATGCCTGATAAGCTTTGAGCTGTGTCTGAAAGCTTTCCCACATTCATTACACTGGTGGGTTTTCTCTCCACTAAAAATTGCTGCATGTTTAATAAGGTTAGGGCTCTTGAGAGATGTTCCATATTGGTGAATTTTTTCTCCAGCATAAATTCTTTGATGCTTAATAAAATCTGGATTCCATTTGAAACTTTGGTCATAGGTACTGTGTTTACAAGATTTCTGGTGTGTCAATTCACTTGAATTCAGGTTTAAGCTTCTCTCACAACCATCATGGCTAATGCTACCTGTAAGTGTATTTTTGTGGGTAAGGATTTTACTAAAACCTCCATCCTGAGATGATGGTCTCTGAGCACCCCCTGATTCTTTTTCACATTGCTTCTTCAACCTGCCTGCAGACTTACAGGTATCTTGAGGCTCAGCAGATCCTTCTGACATGAATCCTGAAATTCTTCCTGATAGAATCCTCTGTGATTCCATTTTTTCATAAATGTCCAACTTTGGCATGGATCCACTGTTTTCACTCTCATTATCTAAAAGAATGAAAAGACAAAGTGGTAAATATCTGTTTGCTGAGTTGGAAGAAAAGAAAAATTTGAGATATATCCAAGATAGTTACATACTGGTATGTCAACTGGCCACTGAAAATGTGGCTTTTTAAGAGAAAGGCGTGCTGGGTAAAGACACAAAAGAGAAAAATTGGTAAAAGTAGAATGCTCGTGGAGGGGAAAACCATCCATCTATCTACCCACCCCTTTCTTCGTGTCCATGGCTAATCAAGTTCTGTAAGTACGTTCTGCTAAATGTACCCTGAACACATCCCCTTCTTTACATTTCTGCTACCACTACCCTTGTCACTCTTCCTATCTAGGGGACTGTCACAGCTTCCTGCTGTTTTGACTGAGCTGTTCTTCCTAGTCATCCTGAATACCCTCACCAGACTAACTGTCCTTAAAATCCTGTCACCTCCTCTACCCTACTCAGAAACCTTCCCTCTCTTCTTCTACAACACGCCTGAACTCCACCGCCTGGTTTCCAGGATCCATTTACGATCAAGTCCTCACAATTCCTGCCTTCCGGCTCACAAATTTACATTGTGCTTATGACTCAATATTGTGCTACAATCAAGCACCCCCTCTTTTTGTAGGGTTTCCTTTGTCTAGAGTATGCTAGGGCGGGAAAGGTGGTTAGGCAGTGCTGGTCTTGGGCTGAGGGAAGTATATGATTTTGGATGGAGTGGATGGAAATGTCTGCAGAACAAACTGGAAAGCAGAATTTGGGTATTTTTTTAAAAAGACTGACTATAATTTATTTTTAAAAAGATCATGATTATTTTTATTTTTTTAAAGATTTTATTTGTCAGAGAGAGAGAGAGCGCGCACAAGCAGGCAGAGTGGCAGGCAGAGGCAGAGGGAGAAGCAGGCTCCCTGCTGAGCAAGGAGCCTGATGCGGGACTCGATCCCAGGACCCTGGGATCATGACCTGAGCCGAAGGCAGCCGCTTAACCAACTGAACCACCCAGGCGTCCCAAAGATCACGATTATTTTGTCTTTTTTTTTTTTTTACACGTTTTTAATTTATTTGGGGGGGTGCAGAGGGAGAGGGAGAAAGCAGGGTAGCCTGATGTGGGGCTTGATCCCAGGATCCTGACATCATGACTTGAGCTGAAGGCAGATGCTTAACCCACCGAGCCACCCAGGTGCCCCCAAAACTAATTTATTCTTGAGTTTATTTTTGAGATCATTCACACCTAAAGTAATATTGAGTCCATGAACTTTTTAAACAGAGGAGTTTTAGGACAGTGATGAGTATTCCATGGAGGTAGTCACCAGAAGTATGGCTGACTTCCTATAAAAACATGAAAGCTTTGTAAGACCAAAAGTACAATAAAAAAGACAATAATGTGGATCTTGTTCTATGTATCTGTGAATTATATTCCACTTCTGAGTATATCATTATGTATCTGCTTCTCTACTAACATGTGTTATTTCTCTTGATGTGTTTCTTCCTCTTTTTCTTTTGTTTATTTATTCCCTGATGTTTTCTCACGCACTCATTTTTCTTTCCTTTAATTTACTCATAAAAATATCTTGTGTTTTGGAAATATTCTGGATGAAGAACAAATGGGAAAATGTAAATATTCTGGATAAGGAACCAAATTCTCTGTTTTTGTTTTAATTGGCCAATGACACACAGGGAAAAAGTTCTCTACTTCTCATGGTGTGATAAAGGAAAGGACCACATATGGTAACTGAGGCTACTCTGAGAAGGGACATTCCCAGTCCCACTCCTCCAGCGACATGAATTATATGCAATACTGACCCTTACCACCGTCCAGCAGCAGGGGTGCTGAAGAACCACGAAGGGCCTTGGGGTCCACTGGCGGCAACTGGACACTAAGTGCCGGTCCAGGAGGCACCACCCTTCTCCTGAATATCTCTTGTCCGTGTGCAGGGACTGGAACCTGAGAAACAAAGTACATTTGGGCTTGTGAGAGAATCTCTGTTGGGGATTTGAACACCTTCCAAAAACAAAGAGAACCTGCTGTAGGAATACAAAACTGCAGAAGGACGGATTAAGTCTGACTCAAATGTAAAATGTGGCACAGCACGAAATGCAGTGGAAAGGAGACAGAAAGGCACACTGACCTAACAGCCCCTGCAGGTCTCCCTGGGTGTTCAATCTCAGGCCCTTCCCTCCCACTGTGGCACTCCGGCCTTGTGGTCTTAGATCTCCCATTCCCTGTGTACCTGGACTACTGCTTCATCAGCGCCTCTCTCCAGGTCCTCCAGCGCGGCCACCGCCTGCTCCCCGCTCTCCGGCTGCTGCTCCCGCACCCAGGCCTGCAGCTCCTCGGGCAGGATGCTCAGGAACTGCTCCAGCACCAGCAGCTCCACGATCTGCTCCTTGCTGTGGGTCTCGGGCCGCAGCCACTGGCGGCAGAGCTCCCGGAGCCGGCTCAGCGCCTCGCGGGGCCCAGGGGAATCCTGGTAGCAGAACTGCCTGAAAAGCTGTCGGCAGAGCTCCTGCCTGAAGGGGTCGCTTCTCTGGAGGGAAGTGTCCTGCCTCCAGACACAATCTTCCTCTTCTATCTTCACTATCACAAGTCCATCATCCTCCTGAAGGTTCTGAGCTGTAGCTTTCTGTGATTCTGTCGTCATTTTGGGATGAAATGTATTACCAAGAAACCCACTTCTGCTTTGTGAAGGGTCTTACTTAGTTTCAAGGGCTCTTCTAAGGGATAAAAGAGGAAAGATCACATCACAGAGATAGTCATTTTCCATTGCGCAGAAGTGTACTGGGCATTTACTATATGTAAAAACACTGAAATTCTTTGTGGAATACAACTGTTACATAATTTCTACCTCAAAACACCTTAAAGTTTAAAAACAAAATACCTCTTTTTAGAAGATCCATTTATTTATTTTAGAGAGAGATAGACAGGGTGCACGTGCGTGACTGTGGGGGGGAGGGACAGACGGAGAGGGAGAGAGAATCTCCAGCAGACTCCTAGCCCATCTCAGGGCCCAAGGCTGCAGTCAATCCCACGACCCTGAGATCATGAACTGAGCAGAAACCAAGAGATGGACTCTTCATCGACTGAGCCACCCAGGCACCCATAAAAACAACATACTTTAAAGTAGAAACAATAAATGTAAGATTTATAAATTTAAGGCAATGCTACATGTTAACATGCCACATGCAATTAAATTATATGTAAGTCATAAAGACAATAAGGGCCAGCATAGAAAAATAATAAAGTGCTTCACAAAGTTGGAGATGCAAAGGAGTTGCAATGCAGGGAAATGCGAAGCAGGCAGCAACGGTCAGGGAAAACTTAATGAAAAATTAACTTCTGAAGAATGGAAAGGATTTGATAGGATGTGGGAGAGAGAAAAATAGGAAATTACAAGCAAGGAAACAGCCTGAACAACTGGTTAATGGTAAGATCACAGAAGTGGGAAAGCAAAAAATGCAGTAGGTTTGTATAAGGAAATCACAGAGGCAACGGCCCTACCATAGAAAGCCTCAATGCTAAGATCCTGAATTCAGAGTTTATCTTTTAGGCACTGGGGAGCCAAGGAAAACTTCTGAGCAGAATGACCTGACGAATACTATTTGTGGAGATTAACATGTTCATTTCTAGGATGGGCTGCAATATGAAAAGAGAAACAGAGAGAGGCCATACTTGTACAAGTGTGAGGAAAATACAAGCTTGGAATGATAATTATTAATTCAAAATCTGGAACTAGGATTACTTATAAATCTCTTAAGTAATAAGGGTAACTCTTTTCTTTCTTAAAAGATTTTTTAAAAAAGATTTTATTTATTTGACAGAGCAAGAGAGCACAAGCAGGGGGAACAAGAGAGGGAGAAGCAGGCTTGATCCCAGGACCCTGGGATCATGACCTGAGCTGAAGTCAGATGCTTAACCATCTGAGTCACCCAGGCGCCCCTAAAAGATTTTATTTTGCGTAATCTCTACACCCAATGTGGGGCTGGAACTCACAACCCGAAGATCAAGAATCAGCTGTTCCACCAACTGAGCCAGCTGGGTGCCCCAGAGCAACTTTTCTTGAGAGCCAGAGGCTAAGTTTCAATCATGTTAACTAGTTCCTTCCCCAAAGGTCTCAAAGAGGTTTCCTGTTATCCCAACAGTTCCTTCTCTACCTTCCTAGTTTCGTGGCTCCGTTCATATCTTGGACATTAAGTCCTATCATCTCACCAAGAAAGTTAAATATGATAAACCAGCAGCATGACTCATCGGTCGACTGTGAGTCTTGTTATTAAATACCAGTTCCTCCAGTCTTAGCACATGGGAATGTCTGATTTCTGCACTGAAAAACTGAAAAACAGGAATTTAGATGTGAAGCCTAGAGTGCAAGAGCAGAATGCAAGTATCAGTCTTGCAGGGCCTCCTACTACACATTTCACCAGCTGACTGCTGATGGTTGCACTGACACACACTTAAGAATCTGAATACGAAGAATCTGAATACGAGCCAAGCTCTGGGCTAGAAGTTGTACAGCAATGGTTTCCAAGAAAGTCTGAGTTCCCAACTGATTAATTAGCTAATTACTCATGTGGAAACTTTGTTAGAAACGGATTCTTGGGATGCTGTCTGGGTGAGTATGGGTATACCTGGAAAAGCCGTATTCTGATGCACAGCCCTAAGGAATTAAATGGTGACTGAGTTTCTAAAAACAGTTGGGAAAAAAGGACATAAAACTCACGTGGATTAAAAACATTTAAATAACTAAGTATGTTTCACATAACACACACTGAAATGTTGATAATTGCTGTCAACTGAAGGACTAAACAAGTTGTACGGTAGCGCTATCAAATATCCTAACAGTTTAGAGGCAGGGAGGGAGAGAAGGAGAGGGAGAGGGAGAGAGAGAGAGAACACGCAGGGAGAGAGAGGGAAAGAGGGAGAGAGAGAGAGAGAGAGAGAGAGAGAGAGAGAGAGAGAGAGAGAGAGAGAGAGACTGTGTGTGTATGTGTGTGTGTGTACACGCGCAGCGTAGCAAACACTTCCTAGAGGTCCTGGGCCTTAAACTGGACAACACACGACGGGAAAGATTGAAAAGGCAGACAGGAAAGCTGAGGACATGGGAATGAACAGCAGACTGAGGGTGAGACGGGCTCGCAGGGAGTAATACTTGGAGCGACAACTCTACGGAATTCTCCTACATAACACCCGGGACTACAACACCGATCACTGTGGATTATTTTTAGCTTTGGCTGTTTTTCTTCCTCAATGACCGTTACTCCATGAGGTCAAGGGCCACGCATTCCCGTTTTCCGAGTTGTGGCAGACGCTGGACGGCGGGAAAGCCCGAGAGGCCTCCGGACGCGGCCGGCACCGGCAGGAAGCAGGGATCGTGCCCGGCGGGCGGGCGCCCGGTGAGGGGCGGGCGCCGAGGTGTGCGGGAGAGCAGCCGGGAAGGCTTTCCGCACCGAGGCCCGCCGCCCGCTCTGCGGACCGTCTCCGCCGCCTCCACCGCGTCCCGGGAACCCGGAGGACGACACACATCCAGCGCGTGAGCGCGCGGCACGACGGGGCCGGGGCTGCCCGCTTTCCCTACGAGAAGGCGGGCACTCCTCCCGCGAGAGTCGGGCGTCGGGACGGCTCTCGGGCAGCTCCTCGCGGCTGGAAGCCGCCCTCCAGACGCCGCCGCCGGGCTAGCTATCCCCGTCAGTGACCTCGCACCGCGGCCGGACGCCTCAGCCCGGCGCCCCGCCCCGCCCGCGGCGGTGACGTAACGGCGGCGCGGGTAACCATGGAAACCGCCGTCCCTCTGGAAGTAGGCAGGCGCAGTGTACTCTGAACGCCGAGCCTCAACTGCACTTTTCCTCGGGATTCCTCCGCGGTCCCGGCTCCGGGGCGCCGCGGGGCTGCTGCAATCCCGAAGTAAAGTCGTAAGGACTGGGTGCTTGGAGGGGACAAAAGGTCGGACCGGTGGGTCCCCAAACCCGGACTCACCTCTCCTACAGGGTGGTTCCGATCGGACACTTCCGGTGGGGGCACGGCGCTGCACCCTCTCTTAAAGCTTCCGTCCTCGTGGGCTCTGAGCCTGCGCAGAAGGCGGCCTGGCTCTGGACTGCGACTCCCAGAAGTCTTGGCGTCTCCCCCGCGCTCTGACTCCGGTTTTCCGGGCGGCTTCCGCGGCTCTTGCAGTTCTCGGGGCTCCGGGGTGGGGGTGGGGGTGGTCCTTGCACCCTGTGAAGCGGGAAACGCGGCCTCGCCTGGACCTCAGTCTGGGGGGGTGGAACGGAAGGCACGCAGCGCGCTCAGACCTCACCCTAGCGAAGCCTTCCTGGGCTTCCAGGAACGTCGGTTTGCAAACGTGGCTGCCTATAACCCGGGCTCGCGACGGCCTGTGCGCGGCTCGAAGCGTGGACTTTCTCGAATCCGTGGGCCAGCGTGTGAGGTCTAGAATGTTGACGGTAGCTTAGGTTCACTGCTCCTCCTCGGTACCTCCTCTCACGTGCGGTGTTAAACAACCAAAATGCAACTGAGTAAGCTTCAAGATCGCATCATCTTTATTAAACCGTAGTAAATAGGGCCGAGTGGTACAAAACCCAAAGGTTTTTATAGGAAGAAGAGTGGGGCGAGGAAGTTATTAGCCAAAGGAAAAACATTGTCTCAAGGCAAGGTGGCCTTCCCTCGGGGGATGGTGTGTGAACAGGGGGTCTTATCGTGCGGATTGCCTCATCTACTTGGGGGTTGGGGGGAAGGGAATGAAGAGGGCCCATGTGACCTTATTGGTGCTGACGGGAAAATCTCTTGATTATTGCTTTAAATTTCACTCCTGAAGAGATTGCAACTGTAATTTCGTCCTGGTTTGCTATTCTGGGGGCAAGTAACTCCACTTTGGGCCTGTGGTTTTCATTTCAGCAGAGGTAACCCCTATAATCTGTGTTTATTCTCTTTTTGAAAGAATCGTTCTATTAGATAAGTACACATGGTCAAACAATATATGGCTTAATTTTCTTGTTTTTCATCTACAAGGCATCATGCCATAGGTAATACTCTGATACTTGCTTTTTTCACTTAACAATATGTTACTGTGGTTTATCTTTGTTGTGAGTTAAAATTAATTTTCATTACTGTTTAATAGTCCGGTTGTGAGTATGGCTTTGCATCCATTCTCCTAAAGATGGGCAGGTATACTCTCTTTTGGTTAGGGCAATAAACCTCTTAGGAGTTCCTTCTGCTTCTACCTGTGTTCCCCAGTTTGTTCTTAACAGAGCAGCCAGAAGGATGCTGTTGGAGCATAAGTTCTGTCATGCTGCTGAAGGGTAGCAGAACACACCTCCTCAAAATAGGTGCTTTTGATAGTTTGATTATTTTGAGCTGTAGACACTTGAAAAACAGCAAATGTGGAAAGAGGTTTTCTCTGAATTTCCCTGATCTGCTTAAAGACAGATCCTCCAGAATAAACTCAATTGTCCTAAATACCCTCCCCAAGAGTTTCATCAACTAGGGAAGATTGGCTCATATCATAGGAAAGAAGTTGACACCACATCCTGACAAACTTGTCACTAATGATCATGATGTAGAAATGGAGTTTGGAGCCCACAGCCAAGAAAAAAATCTTCAGTGGAAAAAAGTGGTTTTATTAAAGCACGGGGGACAGGACCCGTGGGCAGAAAGAGCAGCACTGGGGTAGTAATGGGTGACTTGATTATGTGCTATCAAGTTGGGAGAGGGTCGGGGACAGCACAAGCCTTCAAGGTATTTTGGAAGCAAGGTTTCCAGGATCCTGAGGGGGCTAGCTATTGTTAGGAAAGGGCATTTATTACTATTTAGTAAGAACTCAGTCATGAGACCCTTCAGATGTGTATCAGTGGGTCATATCCTTCGAGTATGATTGCTAACATGTGTCCTGGGGGATGGAGATAAAGGAAGTTTCCAAAGGAATTTTTATATGTTAAAGTAGACTGAACAGGATCCTGAGGCATCAGGATAATGTTAAGCCAAGATTGACACTTTAGCAAAGTGTCAACGTCAAGGCAGTTGAGATCCCAGAGGAAGGTCACTCTGCCTGTTTTCAGGAACTTGTCACTGGGCTATAGGCAGTAAGGAAATTAATTCTTTTGCCTTTGTTTCCCACATCAGTCATACCTCCCATCTGTTCTCTTAAGGGCCCCATTCATCTTCACTAAAAATCATGTACTCTCCCCTAATAGGCCTACATCTCCTGTCCCCTTTCCCTGTTAAATGAAATCCTGTTACTTTTTTGGTTGCTCATTTCTCTCTAGGTATTTTCTGTGTACTCATGAGGTACACATGTTAATAAACTTCTGTTTGTTTTTCTCTTGTTAATGTCTTTTATTAACAGGGATTTCAACTGAGAACTCAGAATGGTAGAGGAAAAATTATTTTTCAATCCCTGAACTAGCACTCAGCTTAAAACCTTTGAGTAGCTCCCCATTTCAGGTAAGGCAAAACCTAAAGTTCTTAAAATGGCCTATGAGACCTCATATGACCTATACCCCATGTAATCTATTACTCTCTGCCTTGCTCATTGTACTCTATCATCCCTAATGAAACTCCTTGCTCTTCCTAATTAATAACTTTCTGAAAAAGCACCAAGCCCACTAACTAGTTTCATTAGTGAATTCTGTCAAGCACGTAAAGACTAAATATATACCATTTCTCCACAATCTATTGAAAACAGAAGCAGAGGGAACACTTCCTAACTTTATATTATACCTAATACCAAAACCAGTTAAAGACATTACAAGAAAAACACTACAGGCCAAGCCCTCTCATGAATATAGATGGAAAAATCCTCCACAAAATATTAATACATCCAATAGTTATAAAAATTATATACAACAACCAAGTGGAATTTATTCCAGACATGCAAGAGTGATTCAACATTTGGAAATCAGTCAGTATAATCCACCAATATAATCAACAGGCTGAAAAGGCAAAATCATGATCATTTGTTTCGGAGAAAGCATTTGACAAAATCCAACAGCCGTTTGTGATAAATACTCTTAATAAACTAGTAGTAGATGGAAACTTTCTCTGCTTGATAAAGAACATCTACAGAAAACAACCCACCCCACCTACCCAGCAAACCACAGCTAACTCCATACTTATAAAGGAGAAGCTGAATATTTTCATCAAATTTAGAAAATGGATAAAGCTGTCCTGTCTCACTAGTATTTCACATCATGCTGGAAGTCCTAACTAGGACAGTAAGACAAAAACAAATAAAAGGTATACAGAAAGGAAAGGAAGAAATAAAGTTGTCTCTATTCCCGTATAAACTTTCTATGTAGAAAATCCCAAAGACTCTAAAAAACAAAACAAAAATCTCCTGGAGCAAGCAATTAGAGCAATGTTGCAGGTTACAAGGTCAATATCTGAAAGTCAAAAAGAAAATACTTAGGTATAAACTTGACAAAATAGGTATAGGATCTGTATGCAGAAAATTACAAAACACTGATGAAATAATTCAAAGAAGATCTAAACATACGGAGAGAGATTCTATGTTCATGTATTGGAAGACTCAGAATTGTTGAGAGATCAGTTCTTCCCAACTTGATCTGTTGACTCAACCCTCAAAAACCACAGCAAGCTATTTTGTAGATATTGACAAATTAATTCTAACATTTATATGGAAAGGGAAAGACCTAGAATAACCAACACAATATTGAAAAAGAAGGACAAAGTTAGGAGATTCACACTAATTTCAAGATTTGTTATAAAACTACTGTAGTCCAGATGGCATGGTATTGGAAAAAACAATAGACACATAGATCAGTGGAATAGAATAGAGCCCAGAAATAGACTCAAACAAATACAGTCAGCCGATTTATGACAGAGGTGCAAAGGCAATTCAATGGAGAAAGGAGAGCTTTTCAGCAAATGGTGCTGGAACAATTAGATGTTTATGTGCAAGAAAATCACCTTGTATCTTTCACAAAATTAACTCAAAATGGATCATAGCCCTAAATGTAAAATCCAAAATTATAAAACTTAAAAAGAAAACATGGAGAAATTCTACATGACACAAGAATGAAAAGATAAGCCACAGACTGGGAGAAAATATATGCAAACACATTTCTAAGAAAAGCCATATCCAAAATAGGCAAAGAACTCTTTAAATTCAATAATAGGAAAACTAACAATTTAAAAATGGCCAAAATACTTGGATACTTCACCAAAGAAGATATACAGATGGAAAATCGATGTCTATGAGTTAAAAAGCATATGAAAAGGTATTTAACATCACTGGGCAATAGGAAAGTGCAAATCAAAACAGGGAGATATCACTACATACCTATCAGTGGCTAAAATTTTCAGAATTGACAATACCATGTATATTTAAAAGTTACTAAGAGAGTAAATCTTAAAGTTCACATCACAAGAAAATAGGATTTGCAACTATGTCTGGTGATGGATATTAACTAGACATTTAAGTGATCATTTCACATTATATACAAATATTGAATCATCATGTTGTACACCTGAAACTAATGTTACATGTCAATTGTATCTCAAAAAACCCCCAAAATTGACAATACCAATTTTTGGTGAGGATGCAGACTAACAGGAACTCTTACTCATTCCTGATGGGAACGCAAAAGGTACAGCCACTTTGGAAGATTGTTTTGCAGTTCCTTGCAAATCAAATGTAGTCTTACCATATGATCCAGCAGTCACACTTGTAGATATTCACCCAACTGCTTTGAAAATTTATATTTGCATGAAAAAACCCTGCAGGTGAATATTTCTCACAGTTTTTTTGTTTGTTTGTTTGTTTTTTTAAGTAGGTTCCACGTATAGCATGGAGCCCAACATGGGGCTTAAACTCACAACCCTGGGATAAAGATCTGAGCTGAGATCAAGAGTCACATGCTCAACCACCTGACCCATCTAGCAGCTTTTTCTTAATTGCTGAAAACTGTAAGCAGCCCACTATTGAATAAATTAACAAATTATGATGCATCCATACATTGGAATATTCTTTTTTTTTTTTTAAGATTTATTTATTTTAGAGAGAAAGTGTGCATGCTCAATTGGGGGGAGGGACAGAAGTAGAGGGAGAGAGAGAATCTCAAGTAGACCCTGAACTGAGTCTCAGGGCTCAAGTCTGAGGGCTCAATCCCATGACCCTAGATCATGACCTGAGCTGAAACCTAGAGTCAGGTGCTTAACTGAATAAGCCACCCAGGCGCCCCTGGAATATTCTTTAGCAATAAAAAGGGGTGAGTTATCAAGCCACATGAAAACATAGGTGAATCAAGTACATATTGCTGAGTGAAAGAAGCCATTCTAAAAATACCTACTATATAATTCCATTTATATGATACTCTGGAAAAGCAAATCTATAGAGACAGTAAGCAGATCAGTGGTTGCTAGAGTTCTGGGGTGGAGGAGGGCTGAGTAAGTGAAACGGATTTTTTTAGGGCCGTAAAATTATTCTGTATGCTACTGTAGTGGTAAATACATGACACCATGTATTTGTCAAACCCCACTGAACTTTAGAGGACAAAAAAGTGAACTTTAATGTATCCCAAGATGGAATGTGGAATGTGACATTACCTAATCATATTACAAATGCATAAAACAACCTCACTGTAGGGGTGGAACCAAAAGATACTGACTTAAGTAACATGAAAATGAAAATACTAAATACAAAAGGAGCTGTACATAGCAGCACTCTAGTTGATAATGCTGTTTCTCATGGGGGGTGTGGGTTAACAGTTCTGAAACCATTATATATGTATGGTAGAGTTGAATAAATAAATGGGTGACAGGTGGTGGGATGTAGGTATCTCGCTGTAGGAGTAGGAGGCGGCAATCAGGCAAGGACAAGCAGCTAGAATCAGTATAAATGTATGATTATCTTAATATAGCTATAGATATATGCTAATAGACATAGATAAATAAGTGTACCTACACAGGTTAGTATACACATATATTTCCTGTCAGATGAGATGGCCTAGAAGCAATTATACTTCAGTAACAAGCAGCACACCTAGTGTCCAGATCTGGCTTTCTAACAGGATTCTGCAGTTGAGAAATGGCTTATTCTAGAGCTCACAGGAAATATACAAGATGAGTCCAGCCTGGGTGGCTCAGTCAGTTAAGTGTCTGACTCTTGATCTCAGTTCAGGTCTTGATCTCAGGGTCCTGAGTTTAAGTACCATGTTGGGCTCCATGCCCACTACATTGAAAAAAAAAAAAATGAGTCCAGAGAATCTTATGGTGTCAGAAATAAATAGTTCAAAAACTAACAAACACAGAACAAACAGATAAAGTCAAAATGATCAGCTATGTAAAGGTACTCAGGAGCGATGTGAAAGAATTTCCAATGGCCAGAGTGGCACAATTTGAGCAAAAAAATAAGTAGTTTTGGATTATAAGCCACAATATAATTTGAGTACCCATGAGCACATACTGATATAAATGATTGATAAACAAGTGGGGAAGGATAGGCGAATGTGCAGAATAATTAAAAATTTATGCAGATACTCTGCCCTCCTTAAATGTGGATGTGTGTAAAGATTTCCTCTCCATGAGTACAATATGGAAAGGGAGGGAAAAAAAGAGTACCTTTACAGTGGAGAAACTTGACAAACACTACCTCAGCCGGTTCATCAAGGTTAGTATCAACAGTAATACATCATGTTGATACTATGTGCCTGTGGAACAATGTGGTGAGGATGGCACTTTACCTCTGTAGTTTTCCTCTCAAAACACCATAGCTCCATTCTAATCATGAAAAAAAAGAAAGAAAAGAAAGAAAGAAAGGAAGGAAGGAAGGAAGGAAGGAAGAAGGAAAGGAAGAAGGTAAGGAAAGAAAAAGGGAAAGGAAAGGAGAAAGAAAAAAAGAAAGAAGAAAGAAAGGAAGGAAGGGAGGGAGGGAGGGAGGGAGGGAGGAAGGAAAGAAAGAAAGAAAGAAAAAAAGAAAGAAAGAAAGAAAGAAAGAAATCCTAGTAGATGAACATTCTACAAAACACCTGACTAGTACTCCTCAAAACTATAAAGGTCATCAAAAGCAGGGAAACTGTCACAACCAAGAGGAGCCTAATGAGACATGATAACTAAATGTAATGTGGTATCCTGGATGGGGTCCTGGAATTAAAAAAAGTGTTAGACAAAAACTCAGAAACCCTGAGTCAAGTATAGACTTTGTTTAATAATAATGTATTAACTTCGGTTCATCAATTGCAACAAATGTACCATACTAATGGAAGATGCTAGTAATAAGGGAATCTAATATAAAGGAAATCTTTGTAATTCTGTAAATCTAAAACTTCTGAAATAAAAAGCTAAATAAAAAAAGTAATGCATTCTTTTCTTTTATTATTCCTTTTGTCTTAAAGCATTTTTCTTTTTCTCAGGACAAAAACGAGGTTTATATTTTCCATTGTTGTCTCAAAACTTAAACCTTGGGATCACTGATCATTCCTTAAACAGGAATTTTCTGAATAAGTAAAATCCTATGTGAATGATATCAGGAAAATTCCCAAAGAAACGATAACAAAGATTCAAGTTTGGAAAACTCAAGGATTGTGAAATCTCCTACAGAAAAAGGCAAATCATAGAAGGGACAATCATCAGTAATCTTTCCCCCAGATTTCAAATTAAAAACCATCTTTAGTAAGAGTTCTTATGGAAAAACAAGGCCATGAAAATGATTTGTATGAATAAATTAGTATAGTTTTGTGGAAGGCTATCTGGTTTATATACATTCAATTTGTCCATTGACTCGGCTCCTTTTGAGGAAAATATCCTGCAGATATACTTGTAACTTTCAACACATCGCATGTACAAGATAATTAGTTGTAGCATTGCTTATGATAAAAAAAGGGGGGGGCGCCTGGGTGTCTCAGTCAGTGGAAGTTCTATGCTATAGCTGGTAGAATAGAAAGATAGAGGGGCATGGGTCCCTTCTGACCATTCAGCCATCATACCAACTATGGACTTCCTACCTTATTAACTTCATATATGTATGGTAAATATAAATAGTTACCTTGTTTAAGCAATGGTTATCATCTGTCTCTGTTACTAATATCTCCAAAGCAATCCCTAACAGACTTAGTAGAAACACTAACAGCCTGGGTTGCTCAGCTTTGGAAGGTTAGCTGGCATTTGGAGACAAGCATAAAAATTGCATTGGAAAGAAAGTTATACGGATAATAATCTGGAAATAAAAACCTGAATGTCAGCCTTAAAATGGGAATTCTCAGAGGGAGGGAGAGGAAGTTAGTAAATTATATTATGTTTCTTATTCTGTTTGGGGGAGGACATAGACATTAATTAACCTTAGTGTCTTTATAAAATATGTAAAAATGATTATCGAAACATAGTAATGGGATAAATAATTTACCAGCCACTGTAGGAGAAAAGTAGCAGAGATGACTACTATACATATTTTGCCTGTAAATATAGGCAAATTCTCATTTTTCTGATGAAAAAGAGACAAGAACAATTTGTCAACTACAGTATAACAACTTTCCCATATATATATGAAACAGTCAACTGTCTATTTGTAATATTTACTTATATTTAAATATATTTATTTAAAGTCATGTATTATAAAAATAACATGTCAATCTGAGATGAGCCTTTTCATTCAGATTTTGTAAAATACATTACAGTTTTTCATATATATCATTTTTGAGACATAATTGACATAACACTGTGAAGTCTGAAGTGTCTTTCATATACATCTTTGATATCAGTGTTGTGTGCTTCATGAAGTTGCTTTTAAAGTCTTCTGAAAGAAATTTCAGAGCAAAATTTTCAGAGAAAATTCCATCACCTTTATTTCTTTTTTTAATTTCTTTTTAAATTTAAATTCAATTAACATATATTATTAGTTTCAGAGGTAGAGTTCAGTGATTCACCAGTCTTATATAATAACCTAGTGCTCATTACATCACTTCATCATCTTTATTTCTGCCTAAGATGTTCATGAATAGTGTTGTTTGAATTTATCTCTGACATTTGGAAATTTTATCCAATCACATTGCATGTATTAAAATATTTAAAAATAATATTTACAAGTTTTTCAATGATATCTGAAATATGCATTATAAGATCATACTGCTAAGAATAATCAATAAATCTCTGTACATTTGTTTCTCTTTTTTCATTTAGTGATTTGGTCAGGTTCTATGACTTCTACACCTTTCTCTTTATGTTATTAAATAATTGACAGAACACTCAGGAACATGAGAGATTTTGCAAAGAGTTAAATAAGTGGTAACCACCCTTATCTGAGGGATAATTTTCTAAGGAATAATTTAGGGAAGATGCTTCCCCTTATTTTTGAGGACACCTGGTCTATCTAGGTAACAAGATCTAAGAAGAATCAAGCAAAACTAGAAAGCGTAGCAAGCAAAATATAAATTATTATGGCAGTAACAATAATTTAATAAATATTCATGAATTAAATTCTCCTTATTAAAAGGAGACTTTCAGAAATGAGGTTAAACAGAATATCTAGTAATATTTTATATTTATTGTATATTTATTTATTATATTATTATATGGGTGAGACAATTAAAACAAATTGCGACAGCAGGGTTGAAAACAGGATGTTGTTATTACAAATGGGTTAAAGATGGCCCTTGTGTATTGGCCCCTGTGTTTATTTTTCCACAGTGGGCTTGGAATAGGTTAGTCCAAAATCTGTTGGTACCTACTTCTATATTGATTCCCTATTTTTTGGATCCGTGTCCTCCTCTTTATTCACTGGTTTGTTAGAGAACATTTTCCAGAAGTTTCTCAGGAAAGAATGCATTTTTGAGACCTTTCAAGTTTTAAGTTGTCCTTATTATGCTCTCATACTTAACTGATATTTGCCCGGGTAGAGAGAATCCTAGATTTGAAGTGATTTACTTCAGAATTCTTTTTTTATTTTATTTTTAAAGATTTTTATTTATTTATTTGACAGAGAGAGAGATCATAAGTAGGCAGAGAGGCAGGCAGAGGGAGAGGGGGAAGCAGGCTCCCTGCTGAGCAGAGAGCCCGATGCGGGGCTTGATCCCAGGACCCTGAGATCATGACCTGAGCTGAAGGCAGAGGCTTTACCCACTGAGCCACCCAGGCACCCCCGTTATATATCTTATTAAATATGCTATTAGAATATTATGCACTCTTAAACTTAACAAGAGAAAAAATCAAGGAAAGACTATGATTAACCATACCCCAACTGTTCTTTTCTGGATACACTGAGAGCCTATGTTGAAGATTCCATATGTATTTTTTGGGTTTTTATCTTCTTTTTGTCCGACTTTATTCAGTTAGATGTGACTTTGAGTTGGAGTTTTTATTTGAGTTTACTTGATTCATTTTAATGTATCTATCTTGTTTGGATTTTTATCTTTATCTTTTATCTTTATCTTACATGGTTCGAATTTTATTGATTTTGTGTGATTTCTATTGAAAACTTTGTTAAGTAACCAAACTGTACCTTCGCTGTGTTACCAAACTACTACTACCGTCTTACTTTAAGACATATTTGATTCCTGCCTGGCCCTTTCAGAATTTGCCATGAGGGATCCTGGGGTGGAATGTAGAGAGCAAGATGGAGTCACTCATGTCAAGCGGGAGCCTGTGTCAGGCAGGGGCCCGTGTCAAGCAATGACACAAGCACTTAAGGTACTGTAGCTAGGAGATATCCCGGGGACCGACGTCAGCCTACACCCCAGAACTGATAACGAGCAGAACCAGAGGAGGTCTTCAGAGACCCAAAACTGATTAAGCCCCTTTAAAAAGGGGAGGATCTGCACAGCAAACTGTCAGACTCCTCAGACCTGACCCCTCTATGTCTGACAAGTTAAAAAAGGCAGCTGGCGCCGAAGCCTCTGCCCCATTGATCTCCGAACAGAATCGAGAGCCTTCACTGCTTGACCGTCAGAAGCAGTAGGTGCTGAGGGCTGACCCGGACCAGACCGAGGCCTTATGTGCCTTCTGTCAACTGCGCAGCCACGAACTGACTTCGCATTTGGTTCGTTAACTTCCTGCCCCCTTCTGTTATCTTCTTTGTTGTGTGGCTTGTCTTCTGTCCTGCTCTGTGTACGTGTAAGAAGCCAGCTTTAATCACATGGTGAATTTGCATTGAGTTTGGAATCCTGAACCTGCTTTATAATTGTGATTTAACTTTGCTTTATGATTGCATAAAGCTGACACTGTGGAAAGACACAACTCATGTGTGCACCTTCACAATGTGCTCATCACACTGGTTCTCCAGCCCTTCTAGCATCTTTATGAATACCCAACACTCTTATTAAACTCTATTTCTGCTTAATTAAGCAGCATCGATTTCTGTTTCTTTGCCACTAAGAAAGCTGATGCATACAAAGATCTTTCAAGAGATAGAGAATTGGGATTTGATTGGTCCATTATTGCCATTGCTTCTCTGTCCCACCCAGTGTTGCTTACATTGGTCCTTACAAGCTCCAGCAAACTTTTCTGATCTCTATCTCATAAGAAAAAAGTAAAAAACACAAGGATAACTTGTAGATGGTTTCTCATTATAAAGAAACGAAACAAACATATTTATAGCAGGATTCTTTGAAAAAATCTGGTTTTTTATTATAATTATCGACATTTTATTTTTTTTCAGATTTAAAAAAAATTATTTTTTCAGTGTTCCAAGATTCACTGTTCATGCACCACACCCAGTGCTCCATGCAATACGTGCCCTCCTCAATACCCACCACCAGGCTCACTCATCTCCCCACCCCCTTCCTCTCCAAAACCCTCAGTTTGTTTCTCAGAGTCCACAGTCTCTCATGCTTCGTCTCCGCCTCCGATTTCCCCCAATTCACCCTTCCTTTCCTTTTCCTAATGTCCTC